>JAIWJD010000007.1:1260849-1277544 GCA_022818045.1 Neotoxoptera formosana | reverse complement strand
AAAAAAACCTTTTTTTAAGGGTTTTAAATTAAAGGGTAAAACCGCCCCAATTTTAAAAACAAAAATTTTAAAAAAAAAACCCGGGGGAAAAAAAAAAAAACCTCCTCTTAGGGCCAAAGTAGATTTTTCCCCAAAAGTATCCCAAAATTTTTTCTTTTCTGGGGGGGAAAATTTTTGTAAAAAAAAAAAAAGGTTTTAATTTGGTTTCCCCAAAAACCGAAAAAAAATTGGGGTTGGGAATTAAAAAGGGAAAAAAACAAAAAATTTCCCCAAAAAGCGAAAAAAAAAACCCTTTAAAAAATTTAATTTTTCTTTAAAAATTTTTTTTGGTTTAAAAAACCCTTTCAATTTTAAAAAAAAAAAAAAAAATTTTTTAAAAAATTTTTTTAACCCCAACGCCCGTAATTTTTTTTAATTTTAAATATTAAATCATTACTAAAAAATTTTATTTTTGTTTTAAAAAAACCCTTAAAAACATTTTTCCCAATTTTATTTAGGGGGGGAAAAGGAAAGGGGGGCGCCGGGGGTTAAAAATAAAAAAAAAACGTAAAAATTTTTTTTTGGGAAAAAAAAAGAAAATAACTAAAAAAATTTTTTTTAACTTGAAAAGGGAAATTTTTTTGGCCCTTCCCCCCCCCCCCGGGAAACCTCCGGCCCCTAAAAAAAATTTTTAAAAAAATTTTGGAAATGGAAAAAAAAAAAAACCAAAAAAAAGGGGAAAAAAAATTTGGGGTTTTTGGTGTAAATATTTTTTAAAAAACCTTTTTGGGAGTGAAAATTTTGGTATTTTAAAATTTAATTATTTAAAATTTTTAAAAAAAATTTTTATTTTCCCCTTTTTAAAATTTTTAAAAAATTTTTTTTTTAAAAAAATGTTTTTTTTTTTTTAAAAAAAATTTTCCCTTAAGGGGAATTAAATAAACAAAAAATTTTAAAAATGGGAGAAAACACCAAAATTTCTCATAAAATTTTTAAAAAGGGAAAATAAAAAAAATTGTTCCCCTCGGGGAAAAAACTAAAAAAAAATAAAAAAGGGGAATGGAAAAATTTATTAAAATTTTTTTTCCCTTTTTTTTGTTTTTTTTTTTCTTTTTTCCCAAAATTCTTAAATAAAAAAATTTTTTTCCAAAAAAACGGGAATTCCGAAAACCTTGCCTTTTTTTAACGTTTTTTAAATTTATTTTTTTTTGTTTTTTTTTAAAAAAAACCCTTTAAATTTTCTCGGCTTTTTTTTTTAGAAAAAATTTTTTTTTAAAAAAAAATTTTCCCCCCAAAAAAGGGTAGTTGGGGTTGAAACTTGGAAAAAAAAGGTGGGTTTAATCAAAAAAAAAAAAAAACCATGCCCCCCCAACTTTTTTTTTTTTTTCACCCCATTTTCAAAACCTTTTTACAAAAAAAGGTACGGTAAAAAAAACTTTTTTTTTTTTCCCTTTTTAAAAACCCGCTTTGGGGCCCTTTTTGACCTTTTCCCCAAAAAAGTTTTTTAAAAATTTTAATTTTTTTTACGAAAACCAAAATTTCCCCAATTTTTTTTTTTCCCCTAAAAACCAAATTTTTTTTTGAAAAAGCTTCAAAAAAAATTTTAAAAAAAAAATCAAACCCCTTTTTTTTTTTGTGATTGACCCCAATTTTAAAATTTTTTTGCCGAAAGTAACCAAAAAAAACCAAAATTTTTTTTTTTTTTTAAAATAAAAAAATAGGGGGAAAAAAAAAATTAACTTAAAAAAATTTCCCCTTTACCCAAAAATTTTAAACCTTTGCGTTTTTTTTTAAAAACAAATAAAAAAAATATTTAAATACGAAAAAAGGGGTTTAATTTTTTTATTTGGGTGAAAATTTAAATTTCGTTTTCAAAAAAATTTAAATAAATAAAGGAATTTGGGGGGGGAACAAAAAATTTTCCACAAAAATTTTTTAAAATTTAAGGCCCAAAAAAAAAAAAAAAAAAAAAAAAAAATTCAAAGGGGGAAAATTTTTTAAAAAAAATAGATAAAAATGTAAAACCGGGGGTATAAAACTTCCCTTTTTAAAAAACCCCCCCAAGAAAAAATTACGTTTTAAACCATGGTTACCTGGAATCGGGGTAAAAATTTTGAAAAATTTTAAACGTTGGGCCCGGTTTTAAGGGGAAACATTTTGGGATTTTTTTTTTAAAAAACCTTTTTTTTTTAAATTTTTCGTTTCCAAAAAAGAAAAATTTAAAAAAAAATAAAATAAAAACTTTTTATTTTAAAAGTTACTTTAAAAAAATTTTAAACTTACCGTATTTTTAAATTCCAAAAATTAAAAAAAAAGGGTCAAAAAAAAGGGAAAAAAAACCAAAAAAAAGGGTTCCTTTAAAAATTTAATTTAATTTAAAAAAAAAAACCCATTTTTTTTAAAAAAAAAACAAAAAAAAACCACTACCCCTTTTAAAAACCCCCCCGTTTTTAAAAAAAAATTTAAATTTTTTTTTTTCCCCAACGCCCCAAATTTTTAATTTTTTTTTTTGGTATTTTTTTTATTTTAACCCCCCTTTTTTTAAAATTTTTTAAAAAAAAAGTTTAGAATTTTTGAAAAAATTTTTTTCTTTTTTCAAAATATTTTAATTTTTTTTTTTAAAAAAAAAATTTTTAAGGTTATTAAATCTTTTGGTTAGAAATAAAAAAAAAATATTAATAAAAAGGTTCCCCCTAGGGGTTTTGTGAAAAAAAAATTTTTAAAATTAAATTTAAAAAAAAAATTTTGGGTTAAAAATTTTTTAAAATTTATTTTTAAAAAGAAAAAAAAAAACTTGGCCCCCCCCGGAAAAAATTTTAAAAAAGGGAAAATTTTTAATTTTTTAAAAAAATTAACTTTTTTTTCCAAAATTAAAAAAAAAAAAAAATTTGGGTTCCCCGGGTTTCCCCAAAAATTTTAAATAATTTTGGTTTTTGGGGGGAAAATTAATTTTAAAACCCCAAAAAAAAAAATTAAAAATTGGAAAATGTTTTTTTTTTAAAAAAAAAAAAAAGTTTTTTTTCATTTAAACCCTTTTCCCCCAAAAGAAAAAAAATTTTTTGAAAAATAAAAAACTTTTAATCCCCTTTTTATTTTCTAAAAAAATTAATTTAAAAAAAAAAAATTCGGGGTTTGGTTTTTTTGGGGGAAATTATTTAAAAACCCCCCAAAAAAAAAAAAAAAAAAAAAAAAAAAAAAAAAAAAAAAAAAAAAAATTAAATAAAAAAATAAAATAAAATAATAAAATAAAAAAAAAAAAAAAAAAAAAAAAAAATAAAAAAAAAAAAAAAAAAAACAAGGAAAAAAAAAGAGAAAAAAGATAGAAAAAAAAAACCAGAGAAAAAATTTTTTTTTTTTAAAACAAAAAAAAAAAAAAAAAAAAAAAAATTAAAAAAAACACAAAAAACCAAAAAAAAAAAAGGGGAAAAAATTAAAAAAAAAAAAAAAAAAAAAAAAAACAAAAAAAAACAAAAAAAAAAAACTTTCCCCAAAATTTCCAAAAAAAAAAAAAAAAAAAAAAGAAAAAATTAAAAAAAAAAAAAAATTTTTCCCCTTCCTAAAAAAAAAAAAATAAAAAAAAAAAAATTTAAAAAAAAAAAAAAAAATCCAAAAAAAAAAAAAAAAAAAAAAGGGTAAAAAAAAATTTAAAAAAAAAAAAACCAAAAAAAAAAAAAAAAAAAAAAACCCTTTCCCTTATCGGGGGTTTTTGGGGGAACCCAAATTCCCCATCAAATTTTTTAAAGGGGTCGAAATTTTTTTATTTTTTAAAATTTTTATTTATTATATTTAGGAAAATAGAAAAAAAAATTTGGGCCCGTTTTTTAAATTATAAAAAACCCCGCATTTTATAAAAAAAAAGCAACAAATTAAAAAATTTTTTTATAGGGCCTTTTTAAAACCCCCGGGCCCCTTTCCCCAAAAATTGGGGAACCCCCCTTCCTTTAAAAAAAAAAAATAAAAAAATTTTCCTACAAATTTTAAAGGGGGGAAAAAAAAACCCACTGGAAAAAAATTTTTTTAAAAAATTTTAAAATTTTTAAAACGGTTATAAAAAAATTTCCCAAATCGCCCCCGGGGCCCAATTTTTACGTTTTTGCCCCCCTTTTGGGCCCCCCGGGCCCCAAAGGAAAATCCAAAAACATTCCCGAAAATTTGGGAAAAAGGGAGGGTGGGGTTTTCCTGGGAGTTTCAAATTAATATTTTTAAAAATCCCCAGGGGGGTTTGCCCGCAAAGGTTTTTTTTTTTGGAGGGGGCGGGAGGGGGGAAACCCCCCCCGCGGGGGAAACCAATTTTTGGGGGGGGGAATTTTTTTTTCGGATTCCCCGGATTCGAATTTCTGGCCCACCCGCGGGGCAAAAAGTTCCCCAAAAAATTTCCCCTTTTTTTTTACTGGCGGGGGGGGGGTTTTTTTTTTTAAAAGGGAAATTTTTAAATCAAAAAGGGGGGACCCCCCCGTTTCGTTTTCCCCCCCGGAGTAAAAAAATTGGGTTTTGGGAAAAAAAAAAAACTATTTGGGGGAAAAAAAATTTTATTTTATTTTTTTTGTTGATTTTAAAACAAAAAACAAAAAATTTTAAAATTTTTTTAAAAAACCCCCGTTTTAAAAAAATCGAGGGGGGGGAAAAGATGAAATTCATAAAATATTAAAAAAATTTTTTTATATGGGGGAAGGGGGTAGTTTTTAAATTTAAAAATTGGGGAAAATTAATTCTTTTTTGGTGGGGGAAAATAAAATAAAATTTAAATTAAAAAACCCTATTTTTTTTTTTTTAAAATTAAATTTTCCCTTTTAATTTAAAAATATAAATAATAAAGGGGGAAAAATGTTTAATTTTTTTTCCATTTAAATTTTCCCCTTTTTTTTTTTTACTGATGGGCCCCTTTTTAAAAAATTAAAATTTGGGAACCCCCCTTTTTTTGGGTACGGGGGAAAACTAATTTTTTAATGAAAAAAAAAAAAAAAAAAAAGGGTTTTGAAAAAACTTTAATTTTTCGGGGTTTAAATTTTTTTTTCCGATCAGAAAATTTTTTTAAAAAATTTTGTAAATTTTTTTTTTGGGGTTTTTTTAAAAAAATTTGTTTTAAAAAAATTTTTTTAAATTTTTTTAAATTTCTTTTTTTCCTTTTATTTTTTAAAATTTTTTATTGGGAAAATAAAAAAAAACAAAAAAAAACAAAAAGGGGGTAGGGGGGAAAAAAAAAATTTTAAATTTAAAATTTTACTTTTTTCCCCTTTAATTGTTTGAAATTTTTTTTTTGTATTTTTTTCCCTTTTTTTCGGGTTTTTTTTTATTTATTGGGGGGAATTTTTGGGGGTTTTTGTAATTTAAAAAAAAAAATTAAATTCCCCGAAAATCTTTTCAATTTTTGGGCTTTTTTAAATTGGTAATTTTTTTGGGGGGTTTAAAAATTTTTTTTGGGGATACAAAATCCCGGGTTCCCTGAAAAAATATTTTCTTTTTTTTTCCCTTTTATTTTTTTTAAAAAAAGGGGGTTCTTTTTAATAGTTTTTTTTTTTTAAAAATTTTGGAAAATTAACCCAAATTTTTGTTTTAGTTGGGAAGGGGAAAAAATTTTTGGGTGGATTAAAAAAAAAAAGGCCCCTAAAAGAAAAAAACCTTTTTTAAAACGGGGAAAACCCAAAAAAAAAAAAAAAAAAATTTAAAATTTTTTAAAAAAAACAAATTTTTTTGGCCCTTTTAATTTGCCCCCTTGGGGGGGGGGGAAACAAAAAAAAAGCATACGGGGACAAAAAAAAATTTTGGGGGGGAAAAAAAAAACCTTTTTTAACTTTTTTTGGGGCCCAAAAAACCGGGGTTTTTTTTGGGGGAAAAAAAAACTTTTTTCCCCGGGCCCAAAAAATGGGGTAAAAAATTTTTGGTTTTAAAAAATTTTTTTTTTTTTTTTGCCCCCAAAAGGGTTTGGGGTTGAAAAAAAAAATTTTTGGGGGTTTTAAAAATTTTTAAAAAAAAAAAAAAACGTTTTTAGAATATTTTTATTATTTTTGGCCCCCAAAAAAAATTTTTAAATGAAAAAAAAATTTAAAACTTTTTCCCCGAGGGCCCCCAATTTTTTTTTTAAATAAAAAAAAAATTTTAAAAATTTGTTTTTTAAAAAATTTTTAAAAAAAAAAATTACCTTAAATTTTTTTCGCCCCCCTTTAAAATTTTTTTCCCCTTTTAAAGGGGGGCCAAACCAAATATTTTTTTAGGGGGACGTTTTAAAAAAGATTTTACAAAAATTTTTGTTTGGGGGAAAAGGGGGTTTAATTTCTATAAATTTTTTTTTATCCAACCCCCCCCCCAAGGGTTTTTAAAATTTTTTTTTGTCAAAACCTCGAAAATCGGGTTGGGGGTTTTAATCCCCAAACCCAAAAAAAAAAATTTTTTGAAAAGGGCAAAAAAAAAAAAAACATTTTTTTTTTTTAATTTTTTACCCTTTTGCTCGTTTTTTTTTTTAATCATAAATTTAATTTTTACAAAAAAAAATTCCCCAAAAAAAGAGGGGGGACCCCCAAGGGGGACAGAGGAAGGGGGCCTTTCAAAAATGGTTTTGATTTGGGTTTGTTTTTTGGCCTAAAGGTTTAAAACCGGGGCGGGAAAAACGGGGAACGAAAAAAAAAAAACAAAAAAAAAAAAATTTAAACCCAAAAAAAATTTTAATATTTTTAAAATGTAAAAAAAATAAAAATTTTTAAAGGGGGGGGGATTTGGGGGCGAAAAGGGAAAAAACAAAAAAAGGGAAATTTTAAGGGGCCCGGTTAAATTTTTTAAAATAACCGCCCCCTTTCCCCCAAACCCAAATTAAAACCAAAACCCCCCAAGTTTTAGAAAAATTTGGGGAAAAAAAAACTCTTTAAAAAAATTTTTTTTCCCCCATTGAAAATAGTAATAAAAAATTTCGTTGAATTTTTTTTAAAATTTAAAAAACACCCCAAAAATTTTTTACAAAATGCCCCCCCTTTTTGGTCCGGGGGTTTTTTTTTTTTAATTTTTTTTCTTAAAAAAAATTAAATTTAACAAAGGTTTTTTTTTTTTGGTATATTAAAAAAAATTCCTTTAAATTTTTCTTTAATTTTTTTGGGGTTTTTTGGGTTTTGGGGGGGGGGATTTTTTAAAGGTTTTTTTTTTTTTTGGGGAAAAAACGGGAAAAAAAACTTTTCCGGGGCGAAAAAAAAAATAAAATTTTTTTGTTTTAATGAAAAATTTTTTTTTTTTGGAAAACCCAAAAAAAACCCCCCGGTTTTTTTAAATTTTATCCGGAATTTTAAAATTTCCCGAAAAAAATTAATTAAAAAAAAAAAAAAACCTTTGCGAAATTTTTGTTTAAAAAATTTTATTTTTTTTCCCACTAAAAAAATTTTTTTTTTTAAACAAAAAAAATTTTTCCGGGGGCTTTTAGTTAAAAGACGTTTATAAAAGAAAATAAAAGGGTTTTGGGGGGGACCGGGAAAAGGAAAAAACGTAAAAAACCGGGGTTTTAAATTTTAAAAACTTAAAAAACGCCCTTGGGCAGAAAAAAAAATTAAATTTTTAGTTTTTAAAATCTTTTTTAAAAAAAAAACCTTTTTCGGTTTTTTTGAGCCAAAAAAATTTGGGGAAAAAAGGGGGGTTTTATTTTAAATTTGGTTTGGGGGGGGCCCAAAAAAAAAAAAAATTAGGGGACCTGGGGACAGGGGGGAAAAAAAAAAAACCACTTCGTCACGGGGAAAAAAAGAAAAAAATTTTCCCCCAAGGTTTTTTAAAGGGGGGAAATAAAAACCCCCACTCAAAACAAAAAAAAAATTTTGGTTTTTAAAAAAAAAAAAAAAGGTAGGGAAAGGGAAGGGTTCAAAAAAAATTTTTAAAAAAAATTTTGGTTTAAAACCTCGATTTTGGGGATGGAAAAAAAAACGGGGGGCCCCCCTTACGAGAAAAAAAAGGGAAAAAAAAAAATTGTTTTTTTGGGTGGAATTCAAAAAATTTTGGGAATTTGCTTGCGCATAAATTTTCCCCCGTACACTTTTTCACAAAAATTTTTAAAAAATTTCCGTTTGACAATTTTGGGCCAAAAAAAAATTTATTCCCCCAAAACCCCGGGAGAAAACGACAAAAACCCGGGGAAAAGTCCCCCCCCCAAAATGGGCCGGGGGAAAATTTAAAAAGGGAAAATTTTTCTTTAAACCCGAAATTTTTTTCAAAAAAACTAACCCCAAAAACCAAAAAATGGGGGTTTTTTGAAAAAAATTAAAAAACAAAAAAAAAAACCCACTCAAAAGGGGGTTTGGGTTTTTAAATTTTCCCTGAGGGGGCCCCCCCGGAAAAAAGCTTAGGCGGGGGGTTTTGGGAAGGGGCCCGGGGGCCCGCCCCAAAAAAACGATTAAAAAAAATTTTCTTTTCCCAAAAAACCCCCGGGGATTTAAGAAAAAAAACTTTAAATTAAAAAAAAACCTTTGGGGCCCCAGAGAAAAAAGGGGAAGGTTTTTTTAAAAAAATTTTGTTTGGCTTTTATTTTTTTTAAAAATTTTTTTATTTTTAAAAAAAAGGGTCCCAAAAAGGTTTTAACCCCCTTTTTTTTTAGGAAAAACAATTTCCCCGGGGGAGGGATATTTTTGGGGAAAAGGGGCCCGTAAAAAAAAAAAAAGGGAAAAATTAACCCCCCGGGAAAAAAGGGGGAGGGGAAACCCAAATTCCAAAAAACGCCCCCTAGGGGGGGGAAAAAAGGGGATTTTTTAAAAAAGGGCAAATTTTTTTTAAGGGGGAAAAAAGGGGGACAAAAAAAGGGGAAAATTACCCCCTCAAAAAGGAAAAAATTGTTTTAAAAAAAAGGGTTATAGTAAAAAAAAAAAGAAAAATTTTTCTCGAAAAAAAAAAAAACCTTAGGGTTTTAAACGAAAAAAAAAAAAAAAAACGAAAGGGCCAAACAAGGCCCCAGGGGGTTATTTTAGTTTAAAAAAAATTTGACCTTTTTTTTTAATTTTAAAAATGAAAAAAAGGTTTTTTTTTTTAAAAAAATTTTTTCCCTTTTTATTTCCCCTCCCCGGGGGTAAAAAAATTTTTTGGCATTTAAAATTTAAAAAAAAAAAAAAAAAAAAATAAAAAAAATTTTTGTAATTTTTAATTAAAAAAAACAAAATTTTTTTTTATTTTTTTAAAAAAAATTTAAATTTTCAAAAATCGGGGTTTTTTTTTTTTTCCCCGGGAGACTTTTTTATTTTGGATTTTTTTTATTAAAATTTCCGGGGCCCGGGCCCCCTTTTTTTCCCCCTTTGAAAATTTTTTTTTCGGGGGAAAAAATAGTGATATGGGGAACGAAAAATTTGGGAAATTCCAAAATTGGGTTTTTAATAAATTTTTTAACCCAAAAAAAAAAATTTCTTTTCCAAACAAAAGGGAAAAAAAAAACAAAAAAAAACAATTTTTTTTTTGGGAACCAAAAAATCCTTTTGGGGCCCAAAAAAAAAATTTTTTGGGGGGGGCGGGGTTTTGGAACAAAAAAACCTTTTTAAAAATATTTTTGGGAACCAGGGGGTTTGAAAAATTTTTTTTTTGGGGAAAAAGGGGAAATATTTTTTTTTTTTAAATCTTTCTTTTTCTTATCCAGAAAAAATGTAAATTTAAATTATGCTACCCCGGGGGGGGGAAGGGTTTTTTCCGGGAAAAATAAAAATAAAAAAAAATTTTTTAAAAATGGGAATAACATATTAAAAAAAAATTTTTTTTGGTTTTAAAATCCCCCCCAAAAAAATTTATTTTTTTAAAATTTTTATTACCCCCCCTAAAAAAAAAAAAAAAAAAAATACAATTAAAAAAAACCTTTAAATTTCCCAAGGGAAAAAAAAAAATTAAAAAAAATAATAAAAAGGGGTTTTAAAAGGGTTTTTAAAGAAAAAAATTTAAAATTTGGGGTTGGGGACTTTGGGGGTTTTTTTTTAAAATTCCCCAAAAAAATTTTTTTAGCATCCGTTATGGAAAATTTAAAAAAAAAATTTGCCCCCAAAATTTTTTATTTTTTTTGAAATTTTTTAATTTAAAAAAAAAATTTAAAAAAATTTTTTTTTTTAAAAAAAAAATTTTGGGGGTTTTTTGTAAATAAAAAAAAATTTTAAAAATTTTTAAAAAAAAAAGTAAAAATTTATTTTTTTTTTTTTTTTTTACCCTAAAATAAAATTTTTTTTTTTTTTAATTTTTTTTAATCAAAGAAAAATTTAAAAAAATTCGGGGAATGAAAATTTTTTTTCTTTTCCCAATTCCTGGATCCTTTTTTTTCCCCTTGCCCCAAATTTTTAAATTTTTTTTTTTTATTTTTTACCCTGGGTATTTAAAAAAAAAACCGTAC
The DNA here is from genome assembly GCA_022818045.1 of Neotoxoptera formosana. Lineage (NCBI taxonomy): Eukaryota > Metazoa > Arthropoda > Insecta > Hemiptera > Aphididae > Neotoxoptera > Neotoxoptera formosana. The sequence continues at coordinate 1,267,247 of JAIWJD010000007.1, read as the reverse complement.
CCCTTTTTTAAAAACCAGGGGTTTAAATAATATTTAAAACCTTTTCCCCCCTTTTTTTATTTATTTTTTTTTTTTTTTCCCCAATGGGGGTTTCAAAGGCCCCAATAGCAATATTAATCGGCCTCCTCGAGGAAAAAAAATTTAAATATTTTTTTCCATTTTAAAAAAATCCCCCGGGTTTTTAAATTTTTTCCCCGGAAAAAAAAAAAACAAGTTCTTTGTTTGAGTTAATTTTTTCCCAAAGGGGGGGTTATTTTGAAAATTAAATTTCCCTTTTTTGAAAAGACTTTTTTTAAAAAACTTTTTTTAACCCATTTCCGAAAAAAAGGGTTTTTTTTCGTTTCGCATTCCCGGGGGGGCCCATCGTAAAACATAAAAAAAAAAAAACGAAAGGGAATTTTAAAAAAAAAAAAATTTTCCCTTTTTTTTTGGGAAAACCTTTGGGCCCCAAAGGGCCTTTTAAATAAAAAATCAGGGGTTTTTTCCCCCAAATTAAATAAATTTTTTCCCAAAGCTTTTTAAGATTTTTCCCGCGAAAAACGTTGTAAAATATTTTTTTTTTTTTTAATTTGTAAAAAAAAAAATTTATTTTTCAATGTGGGAAAAATTGGGATTTTCCCCCCTGGGGGCCCACATTTTTCAAAAAAAAAAGGGTTAAAAAAAAAAAAACCCCGTCGGGGTTTTTTGGGGTTTTTTACCTCTTTCCCCCCTAATGGGGGAAAATTAAAAAAATTTTTCCTTTTTTTTCCTTTTTTTAAAATTTTTTTTTTCCAAATTTTTTCCTTTAAACTTTTTTTTTAAATTTGAAGTTTTTTTTAAAAAAAAATTATATATTAAAATTTTTTTTTTAAAAACCTTTTTTCCCCTTTTTTTTTTCAGAAAAAACCCCCTTTTTTATTTTTTTTTTGGGAAAATTTTTTTTTAAAACCCCTTAATTTTTATTATTTTTTTTACCCATTTTTACTATTAATTTAAAATTCACAGTGGGGGAAAAAAAATCTTAAAAGGTTTAAATATTTTTTTTTCCCAGGTTTTTATTTTGAAAAAAAAAATTTTGGGAAAAAAAACCCCCTTTTTTTTTTTTTTTAATTTTTTAAAAGGGGTGGGGTTTGGAAAAATTTTTTTTTCTTTTCTTTTTTTCCTCTTAAAATTTTAAAATGATTGTTTTAAAAAAAATTTTCCCTTAAAATGAAATTTTTTTTGGCCCCCAAAAATTTTTTTTTTTTAGCCCCCCTTAGACCCCCCTTTTTATAAAAATATCATTTTTATAAATTTTTTTTTTAAAGGGGATTTTTTTGTAAATTTTTTAAATTTAAAAAACCCAATTTTTTTTTAAAAAGGGAAAGGGGGAAAAAGGTTTTTTTTTTTATTTTAAAATTTTTTTTTAATTTTTTTAAAGAGGGAATTTGATTTGGCCCAGGAAAAACTTTAAAAAAAAAATAAAAAAAAAAAAAAAAAAAAACCGTAAAAATTTTTAAAAAAATTTTTTTAAAAAAAAAAAATTTTTTAAAATTTAAATAAAAACCTTTCTTAAAATTTTTTTTAACCCTTTTTAAAAATTTTAAATCGGGGTTAAATTACCGGGTCCCCCATAAACCACCGTGGGAAACAAGAAAAGGCCAAATTTTGGGATTTTTTTTTTTTTCCAAAAAAAAATATTTTTCTTTTTCTTTTTTTTAAAATTTTTTTTTAACCAAAAATTAAAATTTAATTACTACCTTTTTTTTGTAAAAATTTTTTAAAAAAAAATTTTATTTTTTTTTTTTAAAAATTGTTGCCCCAAATTTTTTTTCTTATTGTTTACGATTAAATTTGGGAAATTTTTTTTTTAAACTTTTTTTTAAAACAAATAAAAACCTTTTTAAAAAAAATTTGAAATTAAAAACGGTTTGGAATTTTTTTCCCCGGGAAAAAAAAGGGGGCTCTCACTTTTAAAATACAAAAATAGGGGGAAAACGTTAATTCCCTTTAAAGGAAAATTTACCCCCCTTTTTAACCCCAAAAAACGAAAACGGGTTTTGGAAAAGGGTTTTTCCCCCTTTTATGGGAAGGGGGCCCTTTTTTTGGGAAAAAAACCCCCACCTTGGGGGGGGTTTTTTTGAATACCCCATTTTTGAAAACCGGGCCCTTTTTTTTTTTTATTGGGGGTTTTTCCCTTTTCCCCCCCCAAGGGGCCCTTTTAACTTAAACAAAATTTTTCCCCAAAAAAAAAAAAAAAATTGTTTTTTTTTTTTTAATTTTTTGGGAAAAAACCTTGGTTTTTTTTTTTTTGGGAAAAATTTGCGTATTTTTTTTAATTTTTTCTCCGATTTTTCCAAATTTTTTTTTGGAGCTCCTGGGGAAAAAAAAACCCCAATTTTTTTTTTTGAATCCCGGTTAATTTTAAACATTTTTAATAATTTCTTAAAAAAACCATCTCAAAAATCGGCCCCCCCCCCTCATTTGGGGTGGGGGTTCTTTTAAAAAAAAAAAAACCCCCCCCCCCCCCCCGCCCCCCCCACGCCGGCAAATTTTTTAAAAAAAAAAATTTAAAATTTTTTTTATAACATTTGGGGGGAAAGGGGGTTTAATTCGTTTTCCCGGGGGCAGTCAAATTAAAAAAAAATTTTTTAAAAAAAAAACCCAAAAATTATCGGGGGGCGTCCCAAAATTATTTATTAATTACTTTTTCATTCAAAAAAAAATAAAACAAAAAAAAATTAACCTTTGGGGTTTTTGGTTACGGTTTTTTAAATTTTTACGTGGGCAACAAAAAATGTGTTGTACCTGTGGGCTAATAAAAAATTTTTTAACCCCGGGGTTATTTTTTTTAAAAAAATAAATTTATTTTTATTTAGTTTTTATTTTTTCGGGGGAAAACGACCCCGATTTTTTTTGGGGAAAAAGGCCCCGAAATAGCGGGGAACCCCCAAATTTTAGTACAAAAAAAAAAATTTTTTATTGTTAATTTTAAAAAAAAAAAAAGGGGTCCAAAAACCCGTTTTCCAAAAAAATAAAAAAAAAAAATTTTAATAGCGACGTTGCGGTTAAGTAGATTAGCGTCAATTAATATTTGGTATAAGGTTATTCGAGTTCCAAAAAAAAAAAAAACCAAAAACCAATAATTTTTTTAATATTTAAGCGTTCAAAAAGTTTTGAAATCTATAGATAGAAAATAGTTTAGAGATGACGTTTATGGGTAGTGTTAAAAACAACTATAACAGAGTTTGGCCTATGCAGCAAAAACATTTTCTGTATGTGTTTTGAATATATTATTTTATAGTATTGTCAAGTGGACACTTAACAATTTACCTATATCATAGTGTTTCGTTATAAATAATAACAATAATATAAGGCGCGCAACACGTTTTGGGCTCGTCATCAACAATTAATTTACCCCTAACAAAATTGTTTTTAAAATAAGTTTTAGGTTGCGTTTATGAAAAAAAAAAAAAAAACGTTTTTTTAAAAATAAAAAAAAAAAACGTTCGAAAAGCGAAAAAAAACTAAAAAAAAAATTTTTAAAAAATTAAAAACCATTATTAGTCGGGTATAAAAAATAAAAAAATTTAAAAATAAAATTTTTAAACTGAGATAAAAATTTAAATTTAATTTCTAAAAAAAAATAAAAATTTTTATTTTTTCTTTAAAAAAAAAAAATTTTGGGGGCCCCAAATTTTATTATTCAAAAAAAAAAAAAAATTTAAATAAATTTTAAAAAAAAAAAAAAAAAATTTTAGGGGACAACGTTTTTTGGGGGCTGAAAAAATTTTTTTAGTTTTAACGGCCCCATAAAAAAAAAAATAAAAAAAAAAAATTTTAGATACAATTTACCCTCAATCAAAAAAGTACCAAAAAAACACGAAAATTAAAATTATTTTTTGGGGGGGATTTTACTATACAAAAAAAAATATTTTTTTACCCCGGCGATCCCTTTTTTTTGGAATATTTTGACCCAAAAAAGGGGGCCCGGTGGTTTTTTTTCCGGGGGAAAAAAAACCCCCCCTTTAATAGGCTCAGGGAAATTATTTAAAATTTACCCCCCCAAAAAAACGAGCTTTTTAATATTAAAATGTAGGGAAAAAATTTTATAAAAACCAAACGTGCCTTAAAAATTCAGGGAAAATTTTAATAAATTGGTGACGCCAAAAATATTTTGGGAAAAACCCCCCCCTAACAAAATTTTTTTCCCCTTTTAATACAATATAATACGTTTTTAACACTGCAAAAATATAGGGAAAAATAAAAAATTTAAATTTTTTTTTAATATTTTTGGGGTTTAAAACCCCCCCAAAAAAAACTTAAGTTAAAAAAATTAAATTTATTTAAACTTTTTTTTTAAAACCTTTATTATCCGGGGGGTAAAAGGTGGGGGGGGGGGGTCACGGGGAAAAATAAAAAAAAAAAAACGGTCAATCGGGGGATTTTTTATAAAAAAAGGGGAAAAATGTTTTTTTTTTAATTTAAAAAATTAAGAAAAAACATTTTTTACAAAGGGTCCAAAAAATAATTACTTTAACAAGTTAAATAACGCTTAAAAAAAAAATTATAAAAAGTTATCATCTTTTTTTTTTTTTTTTGGGTTATTTGGGGCGGTCAAATTATTAATGTAAAATTATGATTTCAAAAACAATTGGGTTTATTGTGGTTTATTTTTTTATTATTTATTTGAAATTTTTTATTTATTTTTTTGCGTCTGGGGGGGCCACTTTTTAATGACGTAAAAAAAGGGGATGAAAATTTTAAAAATTGAAGGTGGTTTCTGAAAAATTAAAAAAATTTGGGTCCTGGGTTGATACATTAGGGGAGGTCAAAATAAAAAAAAAATGCCCAAGTATTTTTATAAAAATAAAAGGAAAAAAAAAAAAAAAAAAAAAAAATTTAAAATTTTTTTTCGCCAAAACGGGGGCCAGTTTTTTGGGAAAAAAAAAAACCTTTTTTTTTTTTTTTTTTTTTAAAAATCAAAAAAATAAAAAAACCATGTAGGACTTGTTAAAATTTTTTCCCCAAATATTCATTTACCCCTTTTGTTTCTATTTTTTATGTAAAGGGAGGGGGTTTTTTACATTTTTTTTGTTTTTTTTTTGGGGAAATTTTTTTTTTTTTTTTGTTTTTCTGTACGAAAAAACAATAATTTTTTTTGGGTTTTTTTTGGCAAAAAAAAAAAAAAAAAAGCTTGGGGACAGTTTTTTTTTTTATAAAATTTTGTCTCCCCCATAAAATTATTTTTGTGGGGGATTTTTGCCCTTTTTTTTATTTTTTTTTTTTAAACCACAGGGGATATTTTTTTTAAATTTTTTTTTAACCCAAACCCAATAAAAAAAATATACCGTTGGGGGAAAAAAATCGGGGGGGGGGGGGGGGGAATTGGGTAGCTTGGGGGGAATGAAAGAAAACCCAATTTTTCCCTTTTTTTTAAGTTTTTTGGCCCCCGAGCCCTTTTCTTTTCCACATTTTTATGATAAAAAAAATTTTTTAACCCCCCCCTTAAAAAAACTTTTAATGGGTTTTTTTTCCGCCTATTTGTATATAACCCGGTTTTAAAAAATAAAAAAAAAAATTCAAAATTTTTAGGTTTTTTTTTTAAGAAAAAATTTTTTAAAATACAAAAAAAAAAAAAATAAAAAAAAAAAAAATATAAAAACTTGGGGGGGGAAAACTTGTTTTAAGCGGGGGGAAAATTTTTTTCAAATCATTTTTTTAAATTCTTTTTTTTTTTTTTTTGGTTCTTAGCTTTTTTTTTTTTTTTAAAAGGGCATTTTTTTTTGTGTGGTTTTTTTTTTTTTTTCTTTGGGGACACCCCCCAAACTTTACTTATTTTTAAAAAAAAAAAAAACGCATAGAAAAAAAATTTTTTTAAAAAAAAAAAAATGGGGAACAAAAAAAAAAATTTTCCCAAAAGTTTTTTGTTTTCTTCTTTTCCGGTTTTTCGGTAAAATTTCTAAGCGGGGGGTGTTTTTAGAATTTTTCTCAATTTTTTTAGTCCGGACCGAGGTAGGTTTTAAATAAAAAATTATTATTTTCTTTTGTTTTTTTATTCCTTTTTTTTTCGTAGGGGGGAAAATCTTAATATTTTGAAATAAAAAAAAATAAGGGGTTTTTTTTTTTTCCCCCCCTAAAAAATCCCAATTTTCCCAAAAAAAAAAAAACTCCCCACGGGGGGGAAAAGGGGAGATTTGAAAAAAAAAAATTTTGGGGCCACAGTCACCTTTAGGTAAAAAACATACCCTTTTCCCTAATTCCGGCAATACCTTTTTTTCCGTTTTTTCCCAAAAAACGGATAAAAACGTTGGTGGTCTTTGTTTGGGGGAAAAAAATTTTGGGGAAAAATATTTTTTTTTTTGGGAAGGGGAAAACAGGACCCGAATTTTCAAAAATGGGGCCCCCGGGGGGGGGAAACCCGGATTTTATTTTATTTA
>JAIWJD010000007.1:1241080-1260749 GCA_022818045.1 Neotoxoptera formosana | reverse complement strand
GTCGGGGCGGGGGTCGCGCGGCGGCGTCGGTCGACCGCGCGCGCGGGCGGCGGGGGCGTCGTCGGGCGCCGGCGGGGGCGGGTCGGTCCGCGGGGCGGTCGCGGGTCGTCGCGTTCGGCGCGCGGGCGGCGGTCGCGCCCCGTCGACGGGGTGGGTCGGGGGGCCGCGGGGCGCGCGTGGGGCGCCGCGCGGGCGTCGCGCGCGCGGGGGTCGCGCGGTCGCGCGGCGTCGCCGCGCTCGGGGGTTCGACGCGGCGACGCGCGGCGGTGCGGGAGCGGTGCTGACGAGTCGGCGGGCCGCGCGGTTCGGCGAGGGCAGGCGATGCGGGCGATCGACCGCGAGGGGCGGCGCGGGGCGGGGCCGCGCATCGGCGCGGCGTCGGGGTTTCGTCGTCGCGCGCGCGGCGGGCGGATCGGCGTGATCGCGGCGGGCCGTTGCGGGGTCCGGGCCGCCGCGGCAGGGATGCGCGGTCGAGCGCGCGCGCGGGCGGTTCGGGGCGGCGGGCGCAGGGGGGGGGGCGGGCGGATGCGGCGCGGGGCGGCGGCGGGTCGCATGCGCGCGAGGCGTCGCGGCGGCGCGGTCGGGCGCGGCGGCGGCCGGCGCGGTCGTCGGCGCGGTGCGGAGTGCGTCGCGCGGGGTCGGGGACGGGGCGGGCGCTGCGGTCGGGGGCGCGGCGTCGCCTCGGCGCGGAGGCGGCGGCTGTCGGCGCTGGCGCGATCGGGCGAGCGTCGGTCGCGGTCGGCGCGTCAACGAAGGCGCGCAGCGAGCGAGCAGGCGGGCGGTCGCGGGACGAGGGCGCGGTGCGTCGGGCGCGCGCGGTCGGCGCTGCGGCGGTCGCGACGCGTCTGGGGAGTGCGTCGGCGGGTCGGGGCGCGCGGCGCGGGGTCGTCGGGCGCGGTCGGGGCGGCGTCCCGCGCGCGGCGGCGGCGTCGGCGCGGCGAGCGGAGCGCGCGCGCAGTCGGGCGGGGCGCGGGGCGCCCGGCGAGACGCGCGCGACGCGGTCGACGGGGGCGACGCGCCCCGCGCGCGGCGCGTGTCGGCGGCGGGACGAGCGGCATTTGCGGGGGCGCCGGCGGCGGCGCGCGCGTCGAGGGGGTCGGGGGCGGGCGCGGCGGTCGGCGCGCGAGCCGCGGGGACGAGCGACGGAGGGCGGGCATCGGGGGACGGCGGTGCGCGTCGCGGGAGGGCGGGCGCTCGGAGCGGCGGCGTCGAGCGACGGCGCGGCGCGGACGGCTGGGCGCGGAGGCGGCGGCGCGGCGGCGTCGCGCGGCGCGCCGCGCCGGACGGGTTCGGCGAACTGGGGGAGACGGGGCCGCGGCGGGATTGCGCGGCGCGGCGCGTCGGCGGCCAGCGGCGTCGAGTCGGCTGGCGCGGCCGGCGCGCGGTCGCGGCGCGGCGTCGGCGCTGGCGGCGCGGACGGGCGCGGCGGGGGCAGCTCCGCGGCGGTCGCCCGGGAGCGCTCGGCGAGGTCGGCGGCGGCGCGCGCGGTCGCGGGGGGCGATGGGGGCGGCGGCGTACGCCGTGGCGCGTGCGGGGGCGGCGTCGTCGCGGGCATGCGTTCGGCGATGCGGGCGGGCGGGGCGGCTGGGCGGCGCGCGTACGGGGGGACGCCGTCGCGAGGCGCTCGCCGCTCGGGGGCGTCGCGCGCGCGGCGCCGGTCGGCGGCGCGCGGCGCGTCGGGCGGAGATCGGACGCTGCGCGCGGGGTGTTCGGGCGTCGGGTCGCGCGGTCGGCGCGGTCGCCGCGCGTCGGGGTGCGGGGGACGTCGGGCGGTCGGCGTTCGCGTCGGGGGGCGGCGTTCGGCGACGCGACGGGGGCGGCGGGGCGACAGGGTGTCGGTCGGGGCGGCGTCGCGCGACGCGCGGCGGGTCGCCGGGGCGCGTGGTCGCGGGGTGCGGCGTCGCCGGTGGGTCGGCGCGCGCGCGCCGGGCGGGGCCCGCGCGTTGGGTGCGCGGGTCGTCGTCGGCTGGGCGCGGGGGGGGCGCGGGCGGGGGGCCCGCGGGGTCGGGCGCGCGCGCGCGGCGCGGGGGGGTCGCGGGCGGCGCCCGGGCGTCGTCGGGGCGCCGGGCGTGGGCGGCGGCGGCCGCGGTCGCGCGTGGGGGGCGTCGCGCGCGCGTCGGGGCGTCGCGCTCGGGCGCGGCGTCGCCGGGCGCGCGAGGCGACCGTAGGTCGTCGGTTCGACTGGGGCGTTCGCGTTCGTTTTCGGACGGGTCGCGCGCGGCGGGGCGGCGCCGCGGCGGGGGTCGGCGCGTCGTTCTCGCAGCGCGCGGCGTATCGCCGGGGCGCGCGCGGCGCCGCGCGGTTCTGTATATCGTCGCGCGCAGCGGTCGCGCGCCGCGGCGCTGTCCGCTCGTATCGGCGCGCGGTCAGCGACGCGTCGCGGCGCGCGCTGCCGTCGGCGAGCAGGCGCGCGGGGGCGCGCGGTCGTCGCGTTAATCTCGTCCTCGCTCGCGCGCGGTTTCGGCGGCGCGCGATCGCGGCGGGTTCGATGTCGGCGCGCAGGTTCGCGGCGCGTCGGGCGTGGTCGGCGGAGCGGCGCGCGGGGCTGCGCGGGTTATCGCGCGGCGCAGGTCGGCTCGCAGCGCGCGGCGGACCAGAGCGCGCGGTCGTTTCGGGGCGGGTTTTCGGCTGCGTCGCGCGGTCTTGCGGGGGTCCCGATCGCGTCAGAACGCGGGATCGTCGGGCGTTACGTCGCTGGTCGCGTTTCGCGCGCGCGTCGATCTGCAGACGTAGGGCGCGGTCGGGGCTGCCCGGGCGCGGCGCGCGCGGTCGGTCGCGCAGGTCGCGTCGCGCGGCGCGGGGGCGGGCGGTCCGCGCGCGGGGCGTCGGAGCGGGTCGTTCGCGGTGGGTCGCTAGGCGATCCAGCTCGTCGCGCGCGCAGGTATTCGCGATCGTCGGAGGATTTCGCGTTTCGCGCGGGCGTACGGAAATCGCGAGATCGCGGCGGACGCGCTTTCGGGCAGGCGATGTCGTCGTCGCGGCGCGGGTCGGCTGGGCCGGCCGTCGCGGCGGCGGATCGTCCAGGGTCGGGACGCGAGATCTGGGATCGATCGGCGATCGTTCTCTCGGGTTGGCGGCGCGCATCGGAATCGGCGGCGCGGACCGTTCGCGTCAGTATCGTTCGGCGGGCGCGCCGTCGATCGGGGGCGCGTCTGCGGCCGGTTTATCGGTCGTCGGCGCGCTCGTGCGCGGCTGCGGTCGCGCGGTCGCGGGTCGGTCGTCGTCGTTCTGATCGGTACGGCGCGATCGGCGGGAACGCGTCGGCATCGTCGATCGACGATCGGAGTTCGGAGCTGGTATTCTTGGATCGGCGCGGTGCGTCGTTGCGCGTCGGGGGAGGCGGCGCGCGCGCGGGCGGGTCGTACGCGCGTGTCGATCCGATCGGTTCGCCGTCGTCGTCGTCGGCGTCGGCGCGCGCCTGGTCGCGTTCGCGCGTCGATGACGCCGCGATCGCGCGGGCTGGGCAGCGCGCGGAGCGGCGTCGCGATCGTCGCGACGGCGCGCTCGGCGCGTCGGACGATCGCGGGCGATCTGCGCGTTCGGGGCGCGCGCGCGTTCGACGTTCGGCGCGCGCGGGGCGATCGCGGCTCGGCTCGCGCGGGGCTCGGCGTTCGCGCGAAGTCGGCGGGTTCGTCGCGCGGGGGCTGCGCGCGCGCCGCGCGCCGCGTCGCGCGCGCGCGGGCGCGCCGCGATCGTCGCGTCATTTGCGGCGCGACGCGGCGATTTCGGCGCGGAGGGCTGTTATCGGGGCGATTCGGCGCGGGCCGCGGGCTGCGGTTATATCTCGCGTGGGCGGCGAGCGGCGCGTTCGCGAGTTGGCCGCGCGCGGCGCGCGTTTCAGCGCGATCGTCGGTCGCGGGCGCGGGTCCGGGGGCGCGCGCGCGTCGGGGTCGGGCGGGCGAGCGTTCGCGTCGCGACGCCCGCGGGCGCGGGCGATCGGCGCGCGCGTCGGTCGCGCGCGGTTCGGCGGGATCGTAGTCTTTCGCGGCGGTCGCGGCATGTCGCGGCGGTCGGCGCGTCGGTACGAGCGGTCGCGCGGCGGCGCGCGCGGGGGCGCGTCGGCCTGTCGGTCGGTTCGTCTGCGGGTCGGCGGCGCGTTCGTCGAGTCGCTCGTGCGAGATCGTTTCGTCGCGTATTCGGTCGGCGGGCGTCGCGGCGGCGCGTCGCGGGTCGTCGCTGTCGGCGCGGCGCGCGGCGAGGTCCGGTTCCGGCGGATCGGCGCGGATCGCGGCCGGCGTTCGGCGGAATCAGGCGCGGCGCGTTCGGGAGAGTCGTCGTTTCTGGGGCTCGACGCGCGCGGGCGCGGATTTCGGTTCGAGGTGCGCGGTGCGCGCGCTGTCGGTCGGTCTCGCGGCGGGCAGGGTCGCGCGCGCCGCGGCGCGGGGTCGGGGGGCGCGGTTCCGGTCGCGCCGCATCGGCGTCGCGCGGCGTCGGGGCGGGCGCGGCGCCGGCTGGTCGCGCGCTCGGGGTCGATCGGGCTGCGCGCGGTGATCGGGGGGCAGCGGGCGGCGTCAGCGTTCGCGAATTCCGATCGGCGTCGTCGCGGTTCGGGCGGGCGCGGGCGGCGGCAGCGCGGATTCGTCGGCGCGGGCGTACCGCGGCGGGGCGTCGGCGGTTCGGCGCCGCACGCGGGCGTTCGGCGAGTCAGTCGGCGTCGGCGTGTCGCGATTCGTGGCGTCAGGTCGATTCTGACGGGGTATCGTGCGGGCGGCTTCGGGGTCTGGCGTGCGCGGCGGGCGAGCGCGGCGGCGATCGGCAGGACGCGGTCGCAGTCGGTCGGCGGCGCGCGCGGCGGCGTCGCGGCGCGTCGATCGCGGATTCGCGCGTCGCGTCCGCGGGCGATCGTCGCGGGTATCGTTCGGTCGCGCGGTGCCGGCGGGGAATTCCGGGCGCGAGGTATCGCGCGTCCGCGGGCGCGGGCGTCGTTCCGGATATCGACCGGCGTCGGCGCTGCGATCGTCGCGTCGGGCGTGTCGCTGATTCCGGGCGCGGGAATCTCGGTCGGAATTCGGTCGATCGGCGGGCGGCGTTCGGGGGCGTTCGGCGCGGCGCGCGGGGCGGCGTCGCGGTCGCGCGAGGAGGCGCCGTCGAGATCAGCGTCTCTCGCCGGGTCGGTTCGCGCGGGCGTCGCGGCAGGGGTCGCGCGCGCGGATCTGGCGGGACGGATCGCGCGTTCCAGCGTCGTCGTCGGTCGTCGCCGGGGCTGATTCGCGTCGTGATCGCGCGCCGTCGGTCGGATCGGGTCGCTCGTATCGTCGGTCGGGCGCAGTCGTCTGCGTCGCGCTCGTCGAGGGGCCGCGGCGGGGCGTCGCGGCGCGCGATCTCGCGGGGGGGTCGGCGAGCGCGGATCGGCGATCCGGGGTCGGGGGGCGCGCGCGGGGGACGGGGCGGATATCGCGCGCGCGCGATCGCGGTCGGTCGCGGCGGCGCCGGGTCGGCGGCGGTCGCGCGCGTGCCGGCGTCCGTCGTCGGGTATCGCGGCGGGGTGCGCGCGCGACGAGAGCGGTCGCCGGCGTTTCGCGGCGGCGTCGTCGCGGCAGCGATCGGGACGGCGGTTCGAGCGTCGCGGGGCGGAGGTGTCGGCGGGGAGCGTCGGGGGCGGGCGCCGCGGGCGTACGTCGGATCGGTTCGCGGCGATCTGACGCCGGCGCGGTCGCGGGGCGGCGGCGACGGTTCGGCGTTCGCGCCGCGGGAGGCGGTCGCGGGGTCGTTCGCTGATATCGGTCGCGCGCGCGCGTGCCGCATCGCGCCGGTCTTTTCGGTGCGCGCGCGGGGGCGGGTTCGGTCGCGCCGGCGCGTCGGCGCGCGCGGGCCGTTCGGTCGATCGAGTCGCGGCGGCCGGGGCGCGCGAATCGGCGTATCGATCGCGCGTGGCGTAGGGTCGCGCGATCGTCGGCGGATCGAGGCGTTCAATCTTCGGTCGCGCGCGCGCGCTCTGGCGTTCGCGCGCGTCGCGTCGATCGGCGCGTCGGTCGATACGAGGCGGTCGGCGTCGGTCGGGATTCCTGACGCGCGATCGCGCGGCGATCGCGTTTCGGTTATTTCGGTCGGATACGCGCGTCCGCGTCGCGCCGGGGCGCGCAGTCGGCCGCGCGTCGGATTCGCGTCAGGATCGCGGCGGTCGTTCGGGGGGTTTTCGTCGCGGGCGTCGTCGTCGCGGTCGCCGGTCGGCGGTATCGACGTCGCGCGCCGCGCCGTCGTTTCGCGACCGGAGGCGCGGGGCGGGTATCGCGGCGGCGGCGGGGCGGTTCGGCGGTTCGCGGGGGGGCGGGTCGCGGTTCCGTCGTGTTCGAGGTCGTCGGGTTATCGATCGGGGTCGTCGGGGTCGCGCGGGGGCGTCGCAGCGGCGGCGGGCTGCCGTCGGCGGGGGGCGACTCGCGCGCTTCGGGATCGGCGAACGGATCGTCGCGCGCGCGCGGCCTGCGGGGATTGGGAGGCGCGGGCGCGCGCGGCTTCGGCGGTATTCGCGGGGGGGCGTCGCCGGTGGTCGTCGGATCCGGCGGCGGTCGGCGCCGTTCGCGCGCGGTCGCAGAGCGCGCGGGCGCGATCCGTCGATGCGCGGCGTATCGGTTCGGGGCGTCGATTATATTCGCGGATTCGCGCGTAATTCGTTCGGGGGTCGTGGGGCGCGGCCGGGGCGCGGCGTTCGGACGCGTCGGCGCGCCGGCGTCAGGTCCGGGCGCGGTCGGCGCCGTCCGCTGGCGCCGCGGAGTCGTTATCGCGGCGGCGACGTCGCGTGCGCGGGTCGGTCGGCGCGCGGGCGCGCGCGTCTGCGCGCGGTTCGGCGCGTCGGGGCGTCTGCGCGTCCGTTCGGCCGCGCGGTCTTCGGAATCGCGCCGGCGCGGCGGGCGCGTCGGCGCGCGCTCGCGTCAGGAGGCGCGCGGGCGCCGGTCGCGCGCGCGTCGCGCGTCTGCGTCGGCGCGGGGCGCGCGTGTCGTCGCATCGGCGCGACGTCGGGCGGACATCGAGATCGCGTCGCGCGCGCCGCGGCCGCGCGAAGGGTCGATCGTCGGCGTTCGTCGCGGGTCGCGCGACGGTTTCGCGGCGTCGGGCGACGGCGGGTCGTTCTCGCAGGGGGTATCGCGCGCGTGACGCGTTTCGGGGTCGGGTGACGTTACGTATCGACGCGACGTCCGGCGGGGCGCGGTTTTTCGTCGGGGCGGCGCGCGACGGGGCGGTTCGCGCGTCGATCGAATCGTGGCGCGTCGCGCGCGGTTCTGCGCGTTCGGTTCGCGCGCGGCGGCGCGCGGTCAAGGGGCGTTCGACAGGGTCGCGGGGCGCAGGCGTCGCGCGCTCCGCGCGCGGGTCCGCGCCGCGGCGATCGTTTCGGTCGGTTCGCTCGGGTTCGGGCGGGCGGGATCCGCGAGGGCGCGCGGCTTCGGGCCCGATCGCGCGCGATCGGGCTGTCGCGCGCGGTCCGTCGGTCGGCGGGCGCGACAGGCAGCGGGCGCGTTCAAGCGGGACTCGCGGTCGTTCGGTCGCGCGCGCGGTCGCGGGTCCCGAACGTCGCGCGCGCGCGCTGGGGTCGGGTCGGGCGTTCGTCGGGCGCGCGGCGCGGCGCGGCGGCCGGCGCGGCGGCGATTCGGCGGCTCGCGCGATCGCGCGGACGCGTCCGCGCGCGGTTCGGGGGATTCGTCGCGCGTACGCGCGCGGCGCGCGCGCGGCGGCGCGCGGCGTTCGCGGCGAAGGTCGCGCGGTCGTCGGGCGCGCGTCGGGTCGCGCGTCGCGCGGGGGCGCGGCGGGGGGCGCGATCGCGGCTCGCTTCGCGGGTCGCGCGCCCGCGTCGACGTCGTCCGATATCGTCGGGCGCGGCGTCGGCGTTCGCGTAATTTCGTTCGGCGCGCGGCGGCGCGGCGGTCGTCGCGCGTCGCGGCGCTTCGCGGGTTGCGTCGGGCTGGCGGCGGTGGCGTTCCGGGTCGATCGCGCTGTCGGGCGCGCAGATTTCGGTCGCGATTTTTATCGACGGCGGCGCGCTCTCGGATCTCGTTCGCGTTCGCGTCGGCTCGGACGGCGCGGGCGTCGCGGGGTCGTCGCGCTGGAATCGCATACGTCATTCGCGCGCGCGGCGATTCGGGGCGGGCGCGCGCGGGCGCGGCGCGCGGCGGGCTCCTTCGGCGGTCGCGTTCGGGGTCTCGCGAGGGCGGCGCGGGGGCGAGCGCGGCGCGCGCGGTTCGGGGGTATATCGCGCGGGGCGGCGGTCGCCGGGGCGAGCGCGTTCGGTCGGTCGTCGCCGGCGCGGGATCGACGCGGCGCCGCGCAGCCGGCGGTCGTCGTCGCGGCGGGATCGCGCAGTCGTCGCGATCGATATCGGTCGCGCGGGCGATCGGCGCGCGGCCGCGCGTCGGTGCGCGGCGTCGGGTTCGCGCGTACGCGGATCGTCGCCGGCGCGTCGTTCGCGCGGGCGCGGGCGCGCGGGCGCGTCGCGCGTCGGTATTCGCCGGGTCGGGGTCGACCGTCGACGCCGCGCGTCGCTTCCGCGGCGCGGTTCGGCGTCGCGCGTCGCGCGCGAGTCCGGGCGCCGCGCGCGCGCGCGCGCGCCGCGCGCGGGCGTCGTAATTCGGGCGGAATTCCGCGCGCGGTCGCGGCGGCGCGCGCGCGCGCGGGTCGTCGTGGCGACGCGTCGCGGTCGTCGCGCGCGGGCGCGGCGTGTCGTCGGTCGCCGGGGGGCGCGGCGCGGGGATCGGCTGCTGCGGTCGCGGCGAGGCGCGTCGTCGCGTCGCGCGGTCGGCGCGTCGGCGGTCGTTCGGCGCGCGCGGGCGTTTGCGGCGGCGGGGATTCCGCGCGGGCGGCGCGCGCGCGCGTCGCGCGTCGGCAGCGGCGCGGCGGCGGCCGCGCGCTGCGTCGCGCGCGGTCGACCGGTCGCCGTTCTCGCGCCGGATTCGCGCGTTCGGTCGGTCGCGCGCGTCGCGGGGGCGTGGCAGCGCGCGAGCGCGCGATCGCGCGACGACGGCGATCGGGGGCGGATCGCGCGGCGTTCGATCGCCGGAGCGCGCGCGCGTCGCGCGACGCGCGCGGGCCGCGTCGCGCGTCGCGCGTCGCTCGATCGGGGCGCGACGCAGGCGCGGATCGCGCGTCGGCGCGTCCGGCGCGGGCGACGGCGTCGAGGGTTTCCGCGGTCGCGCGTCGCGTCGGCGCGCGGACGCGGTCGCTAGTTTCCCGTCGGCGCGCGCCGCGCGCGGCGGGGTTTCGTCGGACGCGACGCGTTCCGCCGCGCACGCGTCGCGCGCGGCTTGGCGGCGTCGCGGGCGAATTCGCAGTCGCGCACGCTCGGGCCGCGGGCGATCGGGTCGTGTCGCGGCGTCGTCGTCGGCGTCGCGCGGCGCGCGGTCGGCTGCGCGCGGATACGCGCGTCGGCGGGTACGTCGGCGCGGGCGCGTCGCGCGCGCCGCGCGCGCGCGCGCGCGCCGCGCGCGCGCGGCGCGTCCTGGCCGCGCGCCCGGAAATGCGTCTCGCGGGGTCGTCGGTGCGCGCGGGGAGTCGCGCGGCGTCAGCGCGGTCTACGGCGCGCCGGGCGCGCGTCGGGCGGCCCCGTCGCGGTGGCGCCGCGCGTCGCCGCGCGGAGTCGCGCGCGTGTCGCGGTACGGGGCGCGCGCGACTGCGCGGTCGCGGCGGGCGGCGTTCGCGCGGATCGCGCGCTCGCGTTCGTGGCTCGCGGCGGCGGGTCGGTGACGGGGGGCCCCCCGGCCGCCCCACCCCAACAACTCCCCCCCTCCCCCCCTATTATGGTTTTGGATTCTCCCCCCCCCCCCCCCCCCCGGGGGGGGGGGGGGGGGGGGCAAAAATTGGGGGTGGGGGGGGGTTCGGGGGGGGGGGGGGGGTCACGCCCCAAACACGAAAAATAAGGATGGGTGTTGGAAAAAAAAAAAAAAGGGGGGGGGGGGAAAGGGGGAAGGAGAGAGGTAAGAGAGAGGGGAGAAGAAGAGAGAGGAGGAGAGAGCGCGCGCGTCGTGGCGTCGCGCGGGTCGCGGCGTCGCGCGCCGTCGCGGCGCGCTGGCGCGGGCCCGCGCGGGGGCGGCGGCGCGGCGCGGGCGGCGACGGGGATCGCCGCGGGGGTCGCGGGCTCGCGCGCGTCGCGCGCGTCGAGCGCGCGGGGCGGACCGCGCGTCAGCCGCGGCACGCGCGCGTTCGCCGGGCGGCGCGCGGTCGCGCGCGGGCGGCGGCGGAGCGGGCGTCGGCGTGCGTCGGGGCGCGCGGGGTCGCGAGCGCTCGCGTCGGTTCGCGGTCGGCCGGGCGCGCAGCCGCGGGGCGCGGGTCGCGCGCGCGGGGGCGCGGCGCGCGTCGCGTCGCAGGCGTCGCGGGGGTGGGCGGTCAGCCGGTCGCTACGCGCGCAGCGCGACGTGGCGACGCGGCGCGCGTCTGGCTAGTGCGGCGATTCGCCCGTCGCCGACGGGCGGCGCGCGCGCGCGCGCGTTTCGCGGCCCGAGCGCGCGCGTCGCTTCTCGCTCGCGCGACGTCGCGCGGCGCGCGGGCGACTGAGGATTCGCGGCGGTCGCGCAGCATCGTCTGGGCGTCGGCGTGCGGTCCGCGAGTCGCGCAGATCGCTCTACGGGCGTCGCAGTCGCGGGCGAATCGCTCGTCGCGCGCGCGCGGTGCGGGGCGCGCGCGCGAGCGCGTATCGTGGGCGTCGCGCGCGCGGCGGGCGTCGTTCGCCAGCGCGGCTCGGTGCGCGCGCGGGGCGAGCGGCGCGTGGCGATCGCGGCGATTCGCGCGGGCCCGCGCGCGGGCGGCGTCGGGGGCGGCGCTTCGGAATTCGCGCGGCGGCGCGGCCGCGATTCGCGTGACGCCGTCGGCGATCGGCGCGGCGTCGGGGCGCCGCGTCGCGGTCGCGGCGCGCGTCGCGCGGTCGCGCAGCGCGGTGCGCGCGGGCGGACGCGCGGCGTCGTTCGGACGGCGTCGTCGCGGGTCTCGTCGCGCGGCGTCGGCGTCGCGTCGGTCGGGCGGCGCGCGCGTCGCGGCGGTCGTCGCCCGGGGTCAGGGGGCGGCGCGGCGGCTGCCGCGGCGCGTCCGCGTCGTGCGCGCGGCCGCGTCGCGCGCGTTCTGCGCGGAGCCGCGCGTTCGCGTCGGCTGGCGTCGTTCGGCGGGCGGGCGGGATTCGGGGCGGCGTGGGTATACGCGTCGGCGGCCGCGTCGCGGGCGCGGGGCGCGGCGCGCGCAATCGCGCCGCGGGGGCGCGTCGGGTTCGTCGGGGCCGCAGTCGCAGCGAGGGTTCGCCGAGCGGCTGCGTCGCGCTTGCGGACGTCCCCGGCGTCGGCGCGCCCCGCGGCGCGTGTCGCGCGCGCGTCGCTCGGCGTCGCGGTCGTCGGACTCGGGTCGGCGCAGCAGCGCGTTCGGCGGCGCGGTGCGGCGCGTTCGCGATCGGCGGGGCGTCCGGCGGCGCGGTCGCCGCCGCGAGCGCGGGTCGCGTCTGCGCGGGTGATTCGTCGCGCGCCCAGGGCGCTGGGGGGGGCGCGCGCGGGTCGCGCGGCGCGTCTGGGTCGTTCGGCGCGTCGCGCGTCGCGGCGACGTCACGGCGGGGGTCGCGGCCGCGTCGCGGAGCGCGCGGCGCGCGTTCGGGGTCGGGTCGCCGCGCGCGATTCGCGCGTCGCGACGCGCGCGTACCGCGTCTTGGTCCGCGGACGCGGGGCATCGTCAGCGATCGCGGTCGCGGGTCGCGAGCGCGTCGCGCGCGCGTCGTCGGGCGCGCGCGTGGACGGGGCGCGCGGGCGGCGTCGGTTCGCGGATTCGGCGGGCGCGGCGGTCGGCGGTCCGGTCGCGATCCGCCTTTCGCGGGTCGTTTCGCGTAACGCGTCGCGCGTCCGCGGCGAGCGCGATCGTCGTCGGCCGCTGCGGGTCGCGCACGGAGCGGGGCGTTCGCGGTCGGTCCGCGCGCGTCGGCGCGGCGCGTCGGCTTCCGCGGCGCGCTCGCGCGCGTCGCGATCGCGGATCTCGTCGTCGGCGGGTCGATCGTCAGCCGGCTCGTCGCGATCGCCGGCTCGATCGTCGATCGGGCGTCGGCGGCGGGTGCGGCGTCGCGCGTCCAGCGGTCCGCGTCCGCTGGACGGCGCGCGGTCGATCGGGCGATCGGGCGCGCAAGCGCGCGGTCGTCTGTCGACGCGCGCGCCTGCGCGCGGCGTCGGCGCGGGCGCTCGCGCCCGCGCGCTTTCCCGGTCGTCGGGATCAGCGTCTGCGCGCTTCGCGCTCGCGCGGCGCTCGCGCGATTCGCGGTCGCGGGCGACGGTCCGCGTCTCGTCGCGATCGCGGCGTCGCGTCCCCGGGCGCGCGCGGGCGTGGTCGCGCCAGCGCGGTCGCGGGCGGGCGTCGGCTTTATCCGTCGGTCGTCGCGGTCGTGCTCTTTTCGCCGCGAGCGGGAGCGGGTTCGCGCGCCTTTTCTCGGCGATCCTCGTTCTTCGCGCCTATCGTCGTCGTCGCGCGTGCGGGCCGCGCGCAGCGCGCGTCGCGGCGGCGGTCGCAGATCGCGCGATCGCGCCACGCGGCATCGCGATCTGCCGCCGCCGCGCCGCTGGCGGCCGCGTTCGTCGGCGGCTTCGTCGCGTTCCCGCCGCTTCGGTCGTCGTCCGCGGCCGCGGCGCGCGCGCGCTCGGAACGCGGTCGTGTACGCAGTCGCGTCGCGGCAGTCTAACGCGCTGGTTCGTTCGCGCGCCGACGTTTATCGTATATATATTCGAATCAGCGTCGATCGTGCGCGTCGTTCGTCGCGTCTCGTGCCGTCGCTTTCGCGGTCTGGTCCTTTCGCGGCGTCGCGGCGCGTCGCGGGTCGCGCGTCGGCTGTCGTCGCGCGACGCGTCGCGGTCGTTCGTCCAGCGTTTCGCGACGTCGCGCTCGTCAGATCGGTCGCGCGCGCGCGACGTTTCGTATTCGACGTTCGGAGGGCACGGGCGCCGTCGGCCGCCGTCGGGCGCGTCCGTTTCGTGTCGCGGTGCCTTCGCGTTTCGCGCCAGCCGCGCGGTTTCCGTCGACGCGCGCGGCGCGCGAGTTCGGCCGCGGCGGGCGCCCGCAGGACGCGCGCGGATCGTCATGGCGGCGCGCGATCGGGTCGCGCGGCTGGGCGCGCGATCGTGCGCGCGCGGTCCGTCGCCGCCGGGCGCGAGCCGGCGTGCGTCGGCGTTCCGCGCGATCCGCGCTGCGTCGCGGCGCGTCGCGGATCGTCGGCGCGGCTCGTCGGTTCCCCAATTATCGTTCGTCCGGGGCGGGAGCCGCGCTCGGTCCGGTTCGCGGATTTCGCGCGCGGCGCGTCGCGCAGCGCGCTTGCGCCCGCCGTGCGGTCGCTACGATCAGATCGGTACGCGTCGTCGTCGCGCGTTTCGCGGCGTCTGGGTCGGCTGTCGTCGGGCGCGTGCGGCGGTCGCTCGCGCGCGTGCAAGCGTGATTCGCGATCGTCGTCGCGCGCCGTCGTTCGCGCCGCGTCGCGGCGATCGCCGTCGAACGACGGTCTGCGGGTCGCGCGCGCGATTCGCGCGTGATCGTCGCGCGCCGTCTCTCCGGTGCGTTCGCGGGCGCGCGTCGGTCGCGCGTTCGCGAGGGCGAGGCTCGGATGTCGCGCGCGATCGATCAGATCGGCGCGCTAGCATCGTACGTCGTCGGCGCGCGCCGGGTCGTCGTTCGTCGCGGGCGTCATTCTCGATCGTCGGTATCGCGCGTCGCGTTCGCGCCTCGCTTCGGCCGACGAGGCGCGGGGCGGCGGCGCGCGCGGATATGCCGCGTCCGCGCGCGCGTATCGTCGGGCCGTTCGGGGTTCGCATGGGCGTCGCGCGCGTCGCGTCCGCGTGTTCGCGTCGCGTCCGGCTACGCGCGCCGCGGTCGGGCGCGCGTTCCGCGCGCGTCGCGCGCGCGCGCGCGATCGCGCGGCGCGCGGGGCGCCGGCGCCGTCGATCTTCGCGCACTTCGTTCCCGGTCGCGTCCTGACGCGTCGCGTCGCGCGATCCATCTGTGTCGGATGTCGCGACGCTTCGCGCGCCGGGCGCGCGTCGGGCGTCGGCGCCGCGCGCGGTTTTTTACGGCGCCGCGCGCGTCGTCAGTCGCGCGTCGCGGCGGCCGCGCGTCGTCCGGGCGGGCAGGCATCGGCGCTCGGTCGAATCGCGGCGAGCGCCGAATCGCGTGCGGGAATCCGCGACGCGCCGCGCGCGTCGTCGTCGCCGCGCGCTCGGGCGCGGCGCGACGGTCCGGCTTCGGATCGCTGTCTGCCGATCGGCGTCGGCCGGCGCGCGCCGATTCGCGTTCGCAAGTCGAATCGGAGGGGGGCGAGCGTCAGCCTCTCGCCGCCGCGGCGTCACGCGCGGCGTTCGCGCGCGGCGGCGACCGTCGCGCGGGTCGCGTCGCGCGCTCGCGTTATCGGCTGTCGATCTGCGTCGATCGTTCGATCCGGCGTTCGCGGGAGGTCAG
Source organism: Neotoxoptera formosana (assembly GCA_022818045.1). Lineage (NCBI taxonomy): Eukaryota > Metazoa > Arthropoda > Insecta > Hemiptera > Aphididae > Neotoxoptera > Neotoxoptera formosana. The sequence goes on along the minus strand of JAIWJD010000007.1, from coordinate 1,246,370 downwards.
GCGGCGCGGGGCGCGCTGCGGTCGTTCGTGTCGCGGTGCGGGTTCGGCGGACTGCGGCGGTCGTCGCGGTTCGCGCGGCGTCGTTCGCACGCGCGCGTCAGCGCCGAAATCCGCGTTTCGTCGTCAGGCCCGCGGCGTCGGCGCGGCGCCGCGAGGCGCGGGCCGCGCGCGCGCGGCTCGCGCGGCGCGCCGCTCGCGCGCGCGGCCGCGCGTCGGATCTGTTCGTCGGCGTTCGGCGTTCCGCGGCGGACTAACGGATCGTCGTCGTCGCGTTCGCGCTGGGATCGCGCGGCGTCGATCGTCGTCGCGCGGCGTCGGAGCGTCCCGCCGTCGATCGGCCATCTCGGGCGGGCGCGCGCGTCGCCGCGCGCGCGAGCGCTGCGGGCGCGACGCCGCGCGCTCGCCGCGTCGCGTCCACATGAGGGCGCGTCTCGGCGGCGACGCGCCGCAGGTCGTCGCGCGGTCCCGATCGGCGCGCGATCGGCGGGCTGCGCGCGCGATCGTTCCGCCGGCCGGGCCGTTATTTCGCGCGCCCGCGCGCGCGTGGTTCGCGCGCGGCGCGCGGCGACGGCGCGCGCTCGCGGCGGCGGCGCGCGGTCCGCGCGCGCGCGGTCGGTATCGTATCGCGCTCGATCGCGCCTCGCCGTCGCGGCGCGGTCGTGGCGTTCTGCGCGACCGGGCGCGTTCGGCGCTGTCGACGCGGTCGCGTCGGGCGCCGCGCGCGCGACGATCGGTCGATCGCAGGTCGCGCGCGTTCGGGGCGTCGTCGACGCGCGTCCGTCGCCGGCGCGCGCGCGCCACGTTTACTGCGACGATCGCGCGCGTCTTTCGGGTCGCGAGCGGTCGGCGCGTCGGGCGCGCGATCCGGTCGCGCGGGCGCGCGGTGCGTCGACGTCCTGTCTCGCGGGCGCGCGTCGGTCGGCCGCGCGGCGCGCGCGTCGTCATCGCGCTGTATCGCCGTCGTCGCCGTCATCGCAGTCCTGCGCCGGGCTCCGTCGTCTATCGCGCGCGCGGCGGTTTCGGCAGCGCGCGGCGGATTCCGCGTCGCCCGTCTGCCGGTGTTCGGTCCTTCGCTCGTCGCGCGTGTTCGCCGGCGCGCGCCGATCGTTTCGCGTGTCGCGCTCGTCGCGTTCGTCGTGGCGCGCGTTCGCCGCGCCGGATACGCCCGCTTTCCGCGCCGTCGGGCGGCGCGCTAGTCGCGCGCGTTCGCGTGTATCTGCGCGGCGGTCGCGCCGCGCGGGACGTCGCGGCGGGGCAGTCGCGAGCGCGCGCGGGTCGTCGGAGAGCGATTCGCGCTCGCGTTCGCTGTCTTCGGTCGGTCGGATTCGCGTCGTCGCTCCGTCGGATCTGCGCGACGCGTCTTCTCGGCCCGTCGTCATGTCGTCGCTCGCAGCGCCGCGACCGCGTCAGCCGTCCGCGCGGTCGCGTCGCGGCGCGAATTCCGGGACGGCGTCCCGGTCGGTTTCGCGGATTTTCCGAGGTCGCGGCTGAGCGATCGGCGCCGTAGCGCGCCTGGGCGGCGCGCGCAGGCGCCGCGATCGTTCGCCGCGCGCCCGCGGCGACGCGGCTGATTTCCGCGGCGTCTATCGCGATCGGCGGCAGGTCGCGTTCGCGCGTCGACGCGTCGTATCGCCATCGGATTCGATCGGCGTCGTCGTCGGCCGGGCGCGTCGCGTCGCGCGGCTCCGTTCGCGCGCGGCGTTTTCGCGTCAGCGTGCGTGCGCGCGTCGTCGCGTTTATCGTCGAGCAGCAGCGCGGTCGATCGCGTTTTCGCGCTCGCAGCGCGCGTCGTTACGCGATTCTCGGTCTAACGCGCGCGCGCGTCGGCGTCTGTATCGGCGCGTTCGCGATCGTTCGGCAGCGCTCGCGCTCGTTTCGTTCGCGGGGGCGCTCCTGCGACGCGTCCGATCATCGCGGGGTCTCGGATCGCGGATCTACGCGCCGGAGTCGGCAGCGCTGGCTCCGGAGACGATCGTGCGTACGCGCGGCGCGGCGTGTCGCCTGTGCGGGTCATCGAGCGTCAGCCCAGATTTCGCGTCGCGTTCGGGCGTCGCGGCGCGAATCGTTGTCGCGCTTCCGCGTACGGCGTCCGGGCCGGTCTCGTCGCCGCGCAGGTCGAGACGCGCGCGATCATCGGGCTGTCGTCGTCGATTCTCGCGTCGGCGGCCGCGCGGCGTCGATGCGGCGGTCGACGGGTATCGCGCTCTCCGCGCGCGCGCGCGTGCGCGTCTTCGGTTCGTTCGTCGGTCGGCCGCGTGCGGCCGTCGCGTCGCGCGATGCGGTTTCGTCGGCAGATCGTCGCTCGTCCGCGCGATCGCGCTGCGTCGCGGTCGTTCGGCGCGAGTCGCACGGGCGCGCGATTCGCGCGCGTATCGCGGTCGCTTCGCCGCGGTCCGCCTTCGGCCGCGCGCGCGTTCAGCGGATCCGATTCGCGCGGCGTCATGCGCGCGGCTCGCAGTCGGTCGGCGCGCGGTCGACGCCGTATCCGCGCGCGCGCGATCGCCGGCTTGCGGGCCGCGGTCGCGGTTCGCGCGGGGCCCGGACGCACGCGCCTTTGCGCCCGGGGGCGGCGCCGGGGCCCGGGGCCCTTTGGCGGCGCGCGCCCCCCGTGGGGCGGGGGCGGGCGCCGGCCGGTTCCTCCGCGCGGGGCCCTTTTGGGGTTGCGGCCGCGCGCTTTCGCGCCCGACCGCCCGGCGTGGGGCCGGTCGCGGGGCCGCTCGGGGTCCGGGGCTTTCCCCGCTGGGGGCCCCGGGCCGGCGCTCCTTCGCCGCCGTTGGGGGTTTGGGGCTGCGGGGGCCGCCCCGCGGGCGGTTCCCCCGGCCCCCCCCCCCCGGGCGCGCCCCCGGCCCGGGGTTCCGCGCCCCGGGCTCGCGTTCGCCGGCGTCCGAGGGCGCCCGCCGCGCGCTTCGTCGCGGTTTCGCCCCGTTGGGGGGGTGCGCGCTTTCCCGCCGTCCCGCGCGGCCGACCGCGGTCGGGCGTCGGCGCCCTCGCGTCGGGGGCCGGCCCGGGGCCGCGCCCGGGGGCCCGGGGGGGTCGTCCCCGCGCCGGGGTCGGGGTTTCCGCCGGCCCCCGGTCGGGCCCTCGGCCCCCGCGGGGGTCGCGGGCGTCGCGCGGGGGGCCCCCCCCCGGTTCGCGGGGACGCCCCCAACCGGCGGGGGCGCGTCCGGCGCGGGGTTCGCTCGGGGCGGTTTTCGCCCGGGGGAGGGCGCCGCTTTTCCCGGGGCCAATTCGCCCGGGGGCCCCCGCCGCGCGCGCGGGCGCGCGCGCCGGGCGCCCCGGGGCCCCGCCCGGCCGCCGGGCCCCGTCGCGCGTTCCCCCTGGCGCGCGATTGGGGGCCCCCGTCGCGATCGGCGTATCTTTCCTTTCCGCGCGCGCGCGGGCCGCGGCGGTTCGACGGGGGTTTCGCTCGCCGTGGGCCCCGGTGCGCGCGGCGGCGTAGGGCTTTCGCGCCCGGGTTGGGCCCGCTTTCCCCCCCCGGGCGCGTTTCTTTCGAGCCGGGGCCCGGGTTGGGGGGCGGTTCGCCCCAAAAAACCCGGGCCCCCCCCGGCGCGTTTGGGCCCCGGGTCGCGCGCCCCCGAACGCGCGCGGGTTCGCGCCCGCGGCGGTGGGCGCCCGCGCCCGCGCGGGGTTCGCTCCCGTGGGCCGCGCGCGGGGGTCCCCGGGCCGTCGGGCGAACCGCGCGCTGGGGGCCGCCGCCGCGGCGCGGGGGGAAACCGCCCCCCCCAGCCCGGCGCGGGCGCTTTCCGGTTGCGCCCAAATGGGGCCGCGTCCGCGCCGCGCCGCGCCGCGGCCCCCGCCGGCGCCCCCCAGGCGGGCGGGGACCCGGGGCCCGCCGCCCCGGGGCGCGCGCGTCCGGCGTCTCGGGCGGGGCGTATTTTTGGGGTTCAGGGTTCCCGACCGGGGGCCCCGCGGGGCGGTCGCGCCGGGGACGGCGTCGGGCGTCCCCGGGGGCCCGCCCATTCGTGACGGCGGGGGCCCGTTTTCGGGGGAAAGGGGCCCCCGGCGCGCGGGCGGGGTCCCGCGGGGGCCCCGAGGGGTCCGGGCGCCCCCGGTTTCGCGTTCGGGCCGGGGCCTTTTCCCGGGGTGGCGCCGGTCCGTCCCCCCGCAGGGCGCCCCCGGACCGCGGGCCCGGCGCGGCGCGGGGCCCGGGGGGGCCCCGTCCGCGCCCCGCCGCGCGGCCTCTCGCTTTCGCCGGCCTTTGGGGTGGGCCTCCGGCCGCGCCGCGCCCGGGGCGCGCGCGCGGCCGCGCGGGGCGTCCCCCGCGCGGCGCTCCCCGGCGCCCCCGGGCGCGGCGGGGGCGCGGGCCCCTCGCCGCTTTCCCGCGGGGCCGGGGCCGGGCCGAACGCGGGGTTGCCGCGCGGCACGGGCTTTCGCCCCCGGCCGGCGCAACCCCGGCGGCCGGCCGCCTTCCAGGGGCGACGGGCGCGCCGCGTTCGGTCGGGGTGGCCCGGCGCGCGGCGCGCGGCGGCCGTCCGCGCCCGCCGCGCGCCCCCGCGGGGGCCCCCTTGGGCGCGGGTCGCGCCGCGCGGGGTCGGCGTCGCCGCGCCCGGGATCGCGGGGCCCCCCGTCGGCCGCGGGGGATGTCGGGGGGGGTTCGTGGGCGGGGCTGGGGATCGCCGCGCGGGCGTCGCCGCTTTCCGGGGCGCGGGGTTCCGGGGCGCGCCCCGGTTTTCCGCGCGGCCGGCGCGCGCTTCCCGTTCGCGCGGCTTCCCCCGGGGCCCGGCGGGGGGCCCCCGCAAACCGTGGGGACGCTGGGGGGCGACCCCGCGAAACGGCCCGCGCGCGCGCCCGGCGCCGGGGCCCGGCGCGTCGATCGGGGCCCGCGCGCGGGCGCTGCGCGGGCCGTTTCGGCCCCGCCCCGGGGCGGCCAAGGGGCGCGGGGGTCGCGGGGGCCCGCGTGGGGTTTCGGGGTTTCGCGCGGGAACGCCGGGGTTCCCCCCCGGGGCCGCGCCGGCGGGGCCCGCTTTCGCGTCCGCCGGGGGGTTTCGCCGTTGGGCGGGGGGCGCGCGCGGCCGCTGCCGTCGCGGCGGCCGCGGGGGCGCCGCCCGGGCCCTTCGGATTCGCGGGGGCCGGGGCCGGGTTCGGCCCGGGGTTTTCCATCGGGGCCCCCGCCCCGGCCCGGCGCTTTTTCGGGGCCCCGGGCCCCGGCGCGGCCGCGCGCGGGGCCCCCGCGCCTCCCCGGGGGTCGGGGTTTCGAAAAGCCGGGGTTTCCCCGGGGCCTTTCGGGCGTCGCGGGGCGCGCCCCGGGCGGGCGTCCGCCGCCCCCGCGGCCCTTTCGCCCCGGGGCGCG
>JAIWJD010000007.1:1218996-1223996 GCA_022818045.1 Neotoxoptera formosana | reverse complement strand
AAAAGGAAAAATAGGATGAAAAAGAAAGAAGGTAAGATAAAAGAGAAATTTTAAAACAATAAAGAAAGATAGAAAAGGATAATAGAAAAAAGAAAATAGAAAGTTAGAGAAAAGACAGAGAATAGAAAGAAAATAGGACACAATGAGAAGAAAACAGAGGAAACAGAAAAATAAAAACGGAAAGAATTGAATGAAGAAAGGTTGAAAAATGAGGCAGGAAAAAAGAAGGGATAAGGGAAAGATAAAAGCAGTAGAAGAGTAAGAAAGAAAGAGCAAGATAGTAGAGCAGAAAAAGTAAAAGAAAAACAAAAAGTATAGATATAAATAAAAAAAAGAAGAAAAAGATAAATGAAGAGAGAAATTGGAAGAAAGAAAACAGAGAAGAAAAAGAAGAACGAAACAACAAGAAGAGAAAAAAGGAAGTAAGAAGGAAAAAGATAGGAAAAGAAAGAAAAGAAGAAGCAGAAAGAAAAGATAAGAGAAAAGATAAAAGGAGAACGAAAAGACAAAGAAGGAAAAGAGAAGAAAATAGAAAACAAGAGAGAGAACGAGAAAAGAATAATAAGAAGAGAAAGAAAGAAAAAAGAAACAAGAGAGAGAGATAGACAGAGATCAAAGAAAGAAAGAAAGAAAGAGAAAAAAAAAATAAAGAGCAGAGAAAGCAAAGAAAAACAAAAAGAAGAAATGGAAGAAAAAACGAGAAGAAAATGAGAAAAGCAGCTAAAATCGAATAAGAGAGAAGAAAGAAATAAAGAAAAAAAGAAAAGAAAAAGTGACGATGTAAATCTAAAAAAAGCAGAAGAGACGAAAAAAAAAAAGGAGAAGAAGAAAGAAGAAAAAAAAGAGAGAAATAAAAGAAAAAATAAGATAATTACGAAAAAAAGGAAAAGGTAAAAAGAAAAAGAAAAAAAAGAAAAAAAATAAAAAAGGAAAACAAAAAAAGGAATAGATAAGAAAAAGAGAGGAAAAAAAAAAAAAAAAAGGAAGAATTTATTAGCTAATAGAAAAAAAACGATAAAAGAGAAAAAAAAAAGAAGAAAGAAGAACGAAGAGCTAGAGGAGACAGATAAAACAAAAAGATGAGAAGAGAAAAAGAAAGATACGAAATAAGAGAGAGTAAAAAAAAAAATAAAAAAAATAGTAAAAGAGCCTAGAAACGAAAAAAAATGGAAGGCAGAAAAAAAGAAAGAAGAAGATGAAAAATAGAAAGAAAAAAAGCAAAAAGGCTAGAAAGAAGAAATATATAAGAAGTAGAAAAGAGCAAGCAAATGAAGAGAAGAAGTGAAGAACGAGCTAAAAAATGAAAGGTAAATGAAGAAACGAATAAGAAAAAAAAGAGAGAAAAAAAAGTATTATGAAAAGAGGAAATAAATCGAAAAAACGAAAAATAGAAAAAAGAAAAAAGAGCCCGAAAAGATAGAGAAAGATAGAATAGAAAGAAGAAATATGAGAAAACTAATGGAGAGAACGAATAAACGAGCTAAAAAAAAAATAGAAAGAAAAGTATAGCGGAGCAGAAAAGAAAAACGATAAAGAAAGCAAAAAAAGAAAAAAAAAAAAAACAGAGAGAAAGGAAAAAAAGAAAGTAGAAAGATAAAAAAAAAAAAGCTACGAATAGAGAAAAAAAGCAAAATAAACGAGAAGAAAGAGAAAAAAGAAGAAAAAAAAAAAAGTAAAAAAGAAAATAAGAAGAAAAAAAAGAAAAAGAAAAAAAGAGCAGATGCAATAGGAAGGTAGCAGAAAGAGAAAGAGAGACAAAGTAAAAGAAAGAAGAGAAGAAGAGAAGTGAGAAAGAGAAGAGAGAGAGAGCTCTGAGGTGAACAGCAAAATTAAGGAGAGCAGAGAGTAAAGAGCTAGAATAGCAGAAGAGAGAGAAAAAGAGAAAAAGCAGAGAGTGCAGAAGAGAGGAGTTAAGAGCAGAGAGAAAAGGAAGCAACATTAAAAAAAAAGGCAGTGAAAGACCGAAGAAAAAGAGGAAGGAAGCTAGAAGCAAGACAAAGAGAATAAGAATGAAGAGAGGAGAGTAAGAGAGCACAGAGAAGATGCAGCTAGCTTTAGCTTATTTTATAGAAGAAAAGCTAGAGAGAAAAGAAGAAGGAAGAGCAAGCAGAAGAGAAGAGCAAACAAAAGAAGAGAGCAGAGAGAGCTTTGAAAGATGTGAAGAGGCGAGAGAAGAGTAGCTAAAAAAGAAAGCTGAGCTAAGCAAACAAAGAGCCAGAGAGAGAAAGCTAGCAGCAGCAGAAGAGACTAGAGCTACAGAGAGGGAGAGCCAAAGAAGAGAAGCAAGAAAGAGATCAAGAAGAAGAAGAAGTGATGAAGAGAGAGAGAAAGAGTAAAAGAGAAAGACAAGAGAGTAGAAAGCTAGAAGTAAGAGAAAGTGGAGTAGAAGAAGAATAAGAAGCGAGGGCTTGAGGAAGAAGAAAGCAAAGAGAAGAAGCAATAAAAAAGAAAGAGAGAGAAGAGCTAGAGCAGAAGAGCTAACAGAAGAAAGAGGATGAAGAAAGAAAGATCCCAGAGAGAGAAGAAAGATCAGTGCTAGAGAGTTGAGAGAGAGAGAGAGAGAGAGAGAGAAAGTGATATAGTGAAGAGATGTGAGAGCAGAAGAAGAGATTAGCAGAGAGAAAGAGCGGAGAAGACAGAGTCAAGAAGGAGTGAGAAGAAGAAAGAGAAAGAGCAGAGAGAGCTAAGAGAGACAAGAGAAAGAGAGCAGTAAGTAAAAGCTAAGAGAAGAGAGGAAAGAGAAAAAGAAAGGAGCTAAAGCTAGAGCTAGAATAAGCGAGAGCACAGAGAAGAAAGAAAGAGAGAATAAAGAGAGCAGAGAATGAGAGAGCATCAGAAAAGAGAGAGAGCAAAAGAGCAAAAAGAGCAAAAAGGAGAAGAAAAAGCTAAGAAGAGAAAAAGGTAGCTGTAGATATAAAAGAAGAGAACTGAAGAAAGAAAGCACGCTAAAGAGAGGCAGAAGAGAGAGAAGAAAAGAAAAAGAAGAAATAGGTTAGAGAATATAGAAGGACAGAGAGAAAAAAGGAGGAGGCTAAAGTAGAAGAGGATAAGCAAGAGAGAGAAGAAGAAAGAGCTAGATAGAAGGCAGAGCAGAAGAAAGCAGCTAAAGAGAAGAGAGGACAGAAGCTAAGTGGAGCAGGAGTCTAGCTAAAAAGAGAAAAGAGACAAGAGAAGACGAAGCTAGAAGAAAAGAAAAGACAACAAAAAGTAAGAGTAAGCTAGAAGAGAAGAGTAAAAGAGAGCAAGCAGGAAAGAAGAGAGAGAGCATATGTTAGCTAAATAGTAGAGTAAAGCAGAAGAGATAGACAACGCAGAAAAGTGAAAAGAGAAGCTACAGGGAATATAAAAGATAGAGTGAACAAGAAGAAATAGAAGCAAGTCGCAGAGAAGAAGTAAAACAGGGGGGAAGCAAGAGAAAGGAGCGAGAGAAGTAAAGCAGAGAGGAGAAGAGTAGTAAAGAGAGAGCAGCAGAGAGAAGCTAAGAGAAGATAAGAGAGGAGAGAGAAGTTTAGCTAGATAGAGAACAAAAGAGAAGCAGGTGAAGACAGAGTAGTAAAAAGAGATGCTAAGAGTGGCTAATAGACGAAAGAGCTAAGAGAGAAAAGAGAGAAAGAAGAGAGAGCTAAAGAAAAAGTAACAGAAGAGAAAGTCCAGCTAAGAGAAAGGAGCAAAGAGAAGCAAAAGCAAAGAGGAGAAGGAAAAGCAGAAAGAAAAAAAAAAAAAAAAGGGAAAAAAAAGAAAAAAAAGGGGGAGGGAAAACAGGAGAGAAGAGGATAATAAAAGGAGGAAAAGAAGAAATAGGGGAGCAAAAAAAGGGGAAGATAAGTGAAAAAAAAGAAAAAAAGGGGATAAAAAAGGTAAAGGGAAAAACGGAAAGAAGGAAGTAAGTTAAAAGAGGTGAACAATAAAATAAAAGGGGGGGAAAGGAGGAAGGGGGATAAAAAGGGGGGGGGGGGGGGGAGGGGGACAAAAAAAAAAAAAGGAAGATAAAAAAAAAAAAGAAAAAGGAAAAAGGACAACAAGGGGAAAATAAAAAGGAAAAAAAAGAAAAAAAAAGAAAAAAAAATAAAAAAGGGAAAAAAAAGAAAAAAAAAGAAATAAAAAAAAAGAAAAAAAAAAAATATAATGAAAGAGAAACTAAAATAATGAAAAAGAGAGAAAAAAAATAAAAAAAAAAAATAAACCAGGAAAGAAAGGAAAAAAAAAGATAAAAAGAAAAATAATAAAGAGAAAAGAAGAAAAAAAAATAAAAAAATAAGAAATGAAAAAGAAAAAAATAAAAAAATAAAAAGGAAAAAAAAAAGAAGAAAAGAAAAAAATAAAAAAAAAAAAAAAAAAATAAAAAAATTGAGGAAAAAAAAAAAAAAAAAGGAAAAAAAGAAAGAGAATTGAAAATGGAAAAAGGTGAAAGAAGAAAAAAAAAATGAAGAAAGAAAAAAGAAAAGAAAAAAAAAGGGAAAAAAAAGGATAAAAGATAGTTTTATAAAATTAAAAAAAAGTAGAAAGGAGAAATAAAAAAAATAAGGTAAAAAAAAAAAGAAAAGAAAAAACAAAAAAATAAGAAAAAAAAACTACGCTAAAAAAAAGGGAAGAAAGAAAAAGAAAAAAAGACGAAAAAAAAAAAAAGGAAAAGAAAAAAAAAAAGGGAAAAGAAAGGGAAAAAAAAAAAAGAAGGGAAAAAGAAAAGGGAAGGGGGAAAAAAAAAGAGGGAAAGGGAAAGAAAAAAAAAAAAGAAAAAGCAAAAAAAAAAAGAGAAGAGAAGATGGAAAAAGGGAAAAAAAAAAAAAAAAAAAAAAAGGAGGGAAAAAGAAAAGAAAAAAAAAAAAAAAAGAAAAAAAAGAAAGAGAGAAAAAAAAAAGAAAAAGAAGAAAAGAGAGAAAAATGACGAAAAGAAAAAGAAAAGGGAAAAAAGAAAAAAAAAAAAAAAGAAAAAAAAAGAAAGAAGAAAAAAAAAAAAGAAGAAAATGGAAAACAAAAAAGAAGAGAAAAGAAAAAGAAGG
>JAIWJD010000007.1:1207339-1218896 GCA_022818045.1 Neotoxoptera formosana | reverse complement strand
AAATTTTAAAAAAAAAAAAACCAAAAAAACTAAATTAAAACTAAAAAAAACTTAAAAAATAAAAAAAAACAAAATAAACTACTAAAAAAAAAAAAAAACAAAAAATTAAAAACCCCCCCCCCCCGGGGGGGGGGGGGGGGGGGGAACCCAAAAAAAAAAAAAAAAAAAATGGGAAATAAAAAAAATAAAAAAAAAAAAAAGAACTAACTAAAAAAAAAAAAAAAAAAAAAACTAAATAAAACTAAAAAACTAAAACTAAAAAAAAACTAAAAAAAAAAGTAAAAAAAAAAAAAGACTAAAAAAAAAAAACTAGATTCTATTCTATTCTAAAAACTAACTACTAAAAAAAAAACCTAAAAAAAAAACTAGAAAAAACTAAACTAAACTAAACTAACGTTAAAACTAAAATAACTAAAACTTACTCCTAAAAATAAAAAAAAATCTAGACAAAAACTAACTAGCTATAAAACTAAAAAAATAATCTAAAAATCAAAAAACTAAAAAATCAAAAGACTAAGAAATCTAAAAAACTAAATCCAATACTAACTAAATCTCTACTAAAAGTATCTAAAACTATCTACTACATACTAAATAAAAAAAAAAATATCTTAACTAAAACTAAAACGTAAAACTAAAAAAAACAAAGCTACGGAAAAATCTAAAAACAAAAAAAAAACTATAAAAAATAAAAAAAACAAGAAAAAACTAAAAATATCAAGACTAAACAAAAAAAACTAACTAAAAACAAAAAAAATACTAACAATAAACTAAAAAAAAAATAAAAAATCTAGAAACAAAACAAAAAGAACTAAAAACTACATAAAAATCTACTACCTAAACTAACTCTAGAAAAAAGACTAAATCTAATCTATATCTTCTAAAAGATCTTCTAACAAAACTACTTAACTACTAACTCTAAAAACTAAAACTAAAAACTACGACTGACTCTTTAAAAATAAAAATCAAACTAAAAACTAAAAAAAAAAAAAAAAAGAAAAATCTAACTTAAAACTAAAATCTAAAAAAAAATCTAAAGGCCTAAAAACTAGAAAATCTACTAAACTAATACTAAATCTAAAAAAGCTATATCTACTAGAGAAAAGAAAAATCTACTATAAAAAATAAAAAAAAACTAAAATAACTAATCTAAAAAACTAAAAACGTACTAAAAGAAAAATCTACTAAAACTAAATCTAAAGCTAAAACTCTAACTAAACTAAATTATAAGTAAAAAAGTAAAAAATCTACTGATTAAAAGAAAAGCCCTTAATAAACAAAAAAGAAAACTTCTAAAAAACTAAATCAAATCTAAAAATCTAAAAAAGCTAAGAAAAACATAAAAAAAAACTAAAACTATCTAACTATAACTAAATAAATAATCTACAAAAAAAAATATAATCTACTACTTAAAAAAAAAAAGAAAAACTAAACTACTAAACTAATATCTAATCTACTAAAAACTAATACTAAAAAAAACTATCCTGAAAATCTAAACACATTCTACTAAAAAAAAAAAAAAAAATCTAAAACTAATCTACAAAAAAAAAATCTATAATACTAGCTAGAAAGTCTATGAAACTATCTAAAAAAAAAAAAATTATCTAGGAAAATCTAATCTAAACAGAAAAAAAGCCTATAAAAAAAAACTAAAAAAAACTACTAATCTAAAATCTAAAACTATCGCTAAAGAAAACAAAACTAAAGCTAAAAACAAAAACTTTCAAAACTACTAGAAACTAAAAAAACTATAAAATCTAAGACTACTAAACTACTAAAACTAAAAAAATCTAGCTAAACTAAAAAGACTAATCTAAAAAAATCTAACTAACTTAAACTACTTACACTAAAAAATCTAAAAAAACTAAAAATAAAATCTAAAAAAAACTAAAATGCTAAATCTACTAAAACTTCTAAAAAAACAAAAACTTATCTAAAAAAAAAAACTAAAACTACTATACTAAAATAAAAAAACTAAGAAAAAAAATCTAACTAAAAATCAAAAACTAAAAAATCTAAAAAATAAAAAACTATATCAAGAATAAAAAAAAATCTAATCTAAATACTAACTCTAACTACTACTAAAAAAAAACTAAAAAACTAAGAAAAAACTTAAAAGAAAAAAAAAATACTACTAACTAAAAAAACTAAAAAAAAGAAAAAAATACGAAATCAAATCCTAAAAAATCTAACTAAATCTAAAAAAAATAAAAACATCTAACTAACTTAATAAAAATACTAAAAAATAAACTAGAAAAAACTACTAAACTCTAACCTCTAAAAACTGACAACCAAAACCTACTAACTAAAAAAAGAAAAAAAACCTATCAATAAAAAAAACTAACCTAACCAAAAACTTCTAAATCTAAACTAAAAAAAATAAGAAACTAACACTTCTAAATAAAAACTACTAAACTAAAAAACTAATCTAAATCTTCACAAAACCACAAAAGACAAACAAACAAAAAAAAGACCACCTAACTAACTAAGCGATAAAACTCAACAATCTATAAAACTAACTAAACACATAACAAATACTAACTAAACTTCTATTAATCTCAAAAAACAACTAAAAAACTAAAAAAAATCTCTAAAAAATAAGAACGTACAAAAAACTAATCTAAATCTAATCTAAAAAATAAAAAAAAACCCTAACTATGAATAAAAAACTAACTAACTAAAAAAAACTAAGAAAATAAATATCTAAATATCAACTATAAGATCTACAAAGACTAAAAAGAAAATCTAAACTATCTAAACTAAAAATCTAAAACTTAAAACTAAAAACAAAATATCTAATATATAATATAAAGTAAAAAAGTAAATCTAAAAAAACTCTAAAAAAAAACAATAACTCTAACTAAATCAATAAAAAACTAAATAACTAAAAATCAAAATACTAAAATCTAATAAAAAAACAAAAAAACTAGATACTAACTAAAAAAAAACTAAAACTAAAACATACTAAAAAACTAAAACTACTAACTAAAAAACTAAACTAAAAAAAAAGAAACTAGAAAATCTAGATAAACAAAACTCTACTAAAAAACATAAATAACAAAAAAACTAAAACTAACAAATGCTAAAAAACTAAAATCCTACTAAATAAAATAATCTAATCTTAACTAAAACTAATCTAACTAAAAAAAAAAAAATACAAAAATATAATCTACTAATCTACCTCTAAATACTATCTCTAACTAAAACTAAAAATTACTAAATCTAAAAAAATCCTAAAAACTAAAAAAAAAGCTACTAAACTACTAAAAAAAAATAAAAATCTAAAAAAAAAATCTATCTAAAAACTAAAAAAGTACTAACTAGAATCTAATAATAAAACTAAAAAACTCCTAAAAAAAAATCTAAAAACTAAAAAAAGACAATCTTAACTCTAAAAACTAAAAACTAATCTAAAACTAAAACTAACTAAAAAATTCTAAAACTACTATCTAAGGTTTAAAAAAAAAAAATACCCCCCTACTAAAAACTAAATCAAATAAAAAAAAAAAATAAATACTAAATAACAAAAAACTCTAAAAAAACTACTACTAAATAATAACTACTAAAAAAAAATCTAAACTAACAACTAAAAAAATCTAAAAAACTAAATAAAACTAAAAAAAAAAGAAGAAAATCTACATAAAATAAATTAAACTAACAAAAAAAAAAGATAAACTAAAATAAAAAAAAAACTAGAAAATCTTAAACTAGACAAACTAAAAGAAACTATAAAACTACTAATACTAAAAAAAACTAAAAACTCCTAACTTGAAAAAACTAACAAAAACTAAAGTGGTCTAGTCTAAACCTAGAAACTAATCTCTAACTAAAACTAAAAAAATTCTAAAAAAAACTAAATAAGAAAAAACTAAAAACTAACTAAAAACTAAAAAAACTAAACTAAAAAAAGTACTAAACTAACTAAAAATAACTATAAAAAAAACTAAAAATAAAAAAAAAAACTAAAACTAAAAAATCTAAAAAATAAAAAAGAAAAAAAAAATACAAAATCCTCACAAAAAAAAACTAGTAAAAAGAACAAAAAACAAAAAATAACAAGAAAAAAACTAAATCAAAAAAAAAAAATAGAAAGATAAAAAACAATAAACCTAGAAAACTAAAAAAAAAAGACTACTAAAAATCTAAATCTAGAACTATAACATGCTAAGCTCTAAAAAAAACTAGACTACTAAAAGAAAAAACTAAAAAAACTAAAAACTAAACTAAATCTACTATCTCTAAAAAAAAACTACTAAATCAAACTAAAAAGAAAAAAACTACAAAAACTAAACTAAAAAATCTAACTAAAAAATAAGACTGAACTAAATAAAAACTAAAAAAATAAATCTAATCTAAAAAAAAAAACTATAAAAAAAATCTAAAAATCTAAAACAAGCTAAAAAAAAAAAAACTAAAAGATAACTAAAACTAAACTATAAGCTAAAAACTTAAAACTACAGCTAAAAAATAAGCTATAAAAAAATAAAACTAAACTAGAACTAAATCTAAAAATACTATAAAAAAATAAACTAAAAAAATCAAAAAAACTAAAAACAACTAAAAACTAGCTACTAACTAAACTCTAAAAATCTACTACTAAAAACTAAAAATCTAATCTAAAAGACTAAACTAAAAAAAAATCAAAGTACTAAAAAGTATAACTACTAACTAAGCTACTACTAAAAAAAAAATATAATCTAAAACTAAAATCTAACTATAAAAAAAAAACAAATAAAACTTAAAAAAACTAAAAATCTAACCTAAAAAATCTAAGAAAGAAAAAAAACTAAAACTAAAAAAATCTAAAAACGCATAAAAAAAATAAACTAAAAAAAATAAAAACTCTTCTATCTAAAAACTACTAAAAAAACTAAGAATAAATCTAAAAACTAAAAAACTAGAAAAAAAAATAAAAAACTACTAACTACTAACTACTAACTCTACTAAAAAAAACTCTAAAATAGAAAAACAACTGATAATAATCTAATATATCAAAAAAAAAAACTAAAAACTAACTATACAAATCTAAATCGTAGATCTATACAAAATCTACTAAAAATAAAAAATCTAATGGAAAAAAACTAAAACTAAAAAAACTTCTCTTCTAATATCTTCTAAAAAACTTAAAAACCTAAAAACTTAAACTAAAAAAGACTAAAATTATCTACTAAAAAAAAAAACTATACTACTAATCTTAGTAAAAATCTACACTAGAAAAAAACTAAAAAAAAAAAGCTAAAAGTTAACTAAAAAACCTTAAACTAACAATTATCACTAAAAAATCTAAAACTAAAACTTTACTAAAAAATACTCTAAAAAAAAAAAAAAAAAGAACTAATAAAATCTACTAAACTAAAAAAAACTATAACAAAAGAAAAAAAAAATAAAATCCTAACTTAAAAAAAACTATTAAAAACTAAAAATCTAAATAGACTAAAAAAAACTATCAAACAAAACTAACTAACTATAAACGTAAAAAAAAAAAGGAAAAAAAAAAGTATTTACTAAAAAAAAATAAGTACTAAGCTAAAAATCTATCTACTAAAAAGAAAAAAACAAAAAAATAAAAATACTAAGAAAACTACTGTACTACTAATCTAAATAAACTAAAAAAAATCTCTAAAACTAAAAAACTAATAACAAAAAAAAAATCTACTTCTACTCTAAAATCTAAAACTAACTAAACTAAAAGGAATCTCAAATACGTAATACTACAAAAAAAACTAAATCTAAAAACAAACTACTTAAAAACTAACTAAAAACTAAATCTAGGCTACTAGAATAAAACTAAAAAAACTAATCTAAAAAAAAAACTAAACTATCTAATACTAATAAAACTAAAGAAAAAAAAACAAACTAAAAACACTAACTAAAGAAGACTAAATCTAAATTCTACTAAACTAAAACTACATAAAACTAAATAACTAAAAAACTAAAAAAAAATAAATAACAAAAAAAAAGAAAAACATATAACTAAATAAAAATGAAACTCAAAGGAAACATTATCTACTAAAAAAACTAATAAAATACTACAAAAACAAAATAAAGTATCTAAAAACAACTAAATAAAAACTAACTAAAATCAAACTACTAAAAAAGAAACTAACTACTAATCTAAACTAAAAACAAAACTAAACTAAATAGAAAAAATCTAATAAAAAGAAAAACTAAAAAAAAAAAATTAAAACTATTAATAAAAGAAAAAAAAAAAAAACTATAAGAAACTAGAAACTAAAGCTCTAATCTAAAACGATCTAAAAAAACTCTAAATCTAAACTAACAAACTCTTAAAAAAAAACAAAAGAAAACTAACTAGAAATAAAATAAATCACTAATAAAAAAAAAAAGCTATCACAAAAATCTACAAAAAAAAAACTACTAATATCTAAAAAAAAAAAAAAAACTAAACAAAAAACATACCTAAACAAAATCTAAAAAAAACTCTAAGAAATAAAAAAAAACTAATCTATCTCTAAAAAAAATCTAAAAAAACTAATCTGAAAAAATCTAAACTAAAAACAAACTAAACAAAACTAATCTAACTACTACTCTTTACTACGAGAAAAAAATCTAAAACTAATCTTTAAAAAAATCTAATCTAAATCTAACTAAACTAAAACTACTAAAAAACAAAACTTAAACTAAATCTAAAAATCTAAGAAAAAAAAACTATCTAAAAAAATAAAAAAAAAAGAAATTAAACAAAAAACTAAAAATAACTACTCTAAATCTAATATAAATCTAAAACAAAAATAACAAAATCTAAAGAAAAAAGAAATGTAAGAACAAATAAAAACTCTAAAAATAATAAATCAAATTTATCTATCTAAACTACTAATAAAAAAGAAGATCTTCTAAAAAAACTATAATAAAAAACTAAAAACTAAACAAAATATAAAACTACGTCACTAAAGAAACTAAAAAAAAGAAATAAAAAATCTAAAAAGAAAAGCTAAAAACACTAAAAACTATCTAATTGATACTAATAAATCAAAAAAAATAAATCTAGAAAAAAAACTCTACCTAAAAAAAAAAAAAAAACTCAAATAAAACTAAAACATACTAACTAACTAAGACTAAAATAACTAAAAATCTAACGCTAAAGCTAAAAAAAGTCTAAAATCTAACTGTATAAATCTAAAAACTAAAAAATCAAAAAACTAAAACTACTAAAAACTAACTTCCTAAAAACTATAAAACTATCTTAAATAAAAAAAACAAATAAAGTGAAAGTCTAAAAATAAAAACTAAAATCTAAAACTAAAAAATTTTAAAAAAAAATAAATAACTACAAAACTAAAAAAGACTAAACTAAAAAAACTAAACTAAAACTAAAAAATAAGATATCTCTAGAAAAAATAGAAAAAAAACTATCTAAAAAAAAAAACTAGCTACTAAAAAAATCAAAATAACTAATCAAATCTAAATCTAAATCTTGCAAAATCTACTGAAAAACTAAAAAACTAAAAAACTACTCAAAATCTAATCTAAAAAAAAACTAAGCTAAAACTACTAAACTATAAAAAAAAACTAACTAACTAATCTAAAACTAAGAAAAAAAAAGAACAAACTATAAACCATAAAATAAAAAAACAAAATCTAAAAAAAAAAAAAAAAAAAAAGCTAACTAATGAATCTAAACTAAAAAACTAACTAATAAAAGAAGAAATCTCAAAACCTTAAAAAAAAAAAGTAACTAAGCTATAAAAAAAATCTAAACAATCTCTTAAAGCGAAAAACTCTAAAAAAGAATAAAAAAATCTAAATAAAGAAAAAAACCCTACTAACTCTAAAAAAATCTAAAAAATCAAACTATATCTATCTAAATTATCTCTAAAGGATCTAATAAACTAAAAAATAATCATATCTACTATAGAAATAAACTCTAAAAAACACTAAATCTAAACTAAAAAACACTAAAATACTAAAAACTAAAAAATCTAAAATAATCTAACTACTAATCTAAAATAAAAACTAAAAAAAAAAAAATCTTACATCTCTAAACTAAACTAAAATATCTAAACTACTAAAACTCAAAAAAAAACTATACTAAAACTACATAGTCGAAAGCTTATCAAAAAAAACTAACTAACTCTACTCTAAAAAAAAAAACCATAAAAAAAAAATAAAAAACTAACTTAAAAATCTACGAAAACTAAAAAAAAAAGGAAAATCTAAAAAAAAAATACAAATAACTAAAAAAAAAATCTAAACTTCTAAAAAAAAAAAACTACCTAACTAAAATCTAAAAACACTAGAAAACTAAACTAACTAAACTCAAAAAAAAAAAAAAAAAAAAATAACTAATCACTAAAAACTAACAATACTAAATCAACTAAAAAAACTAATCCTAATCTACTAAAAGATCATTGACTACTAAAAAAAACTAGAAAAAAACTAAAGAACTAATCTAACTAAAACATAAAGACTAAAGCGCAAAATAAGCGAAACTATAAAAATCAAACTATCTAAATCTAAAAAACTACTAGAAACTAAAACTAAATAAAGCTAAACTGAAATCTAAAACTAAATCTAAATAATAATCTAGAAAACTTACTATAAACTAAAAACTCTACTAAAATAAAAAAAAAATCAACAAACTAAAAAAAAAATATCTAACTAAAAAACAATCTAAAAGAAAAAACTAACAAAAAAACTAAAACTAAAAAAGAAAATCTAACTACAAAAAACTAAATAAAAACATACTAAAAAAAAAACTAAACTAAAAAACTAAAAATTCTACTAAAAAAAGCTAGAAGAAAAAACTAACAAAAGTAACTAATACTACTAAACTAAAAAAACTAAATCTAATCTAGAACTAAAAAAAACTAATACTATAACTAAAATCTAAAATCTAGCTATCTATAAAATCTAAAACTAAAGAAAAAAAAAAAACTAACGTTAAAGCAAATATCCTAAAAACTACTAAACTAAAAAAAAAAGAAAAAACATATCTAAAACTACCTTATCTAAAACTACTAAAATCTAAAAAATATCTAATAAACTAACTATACTAGCTAAAAGAAAAGAAAAAAACTAAAATAAACTAGAACTAAAAAAACTACACTAAAAAACTAACTACTCTAAAAAACTTAACAAAACATAAAAATAAAAAATGACTAAACCTAAAAATCTAAAAAAAACTAGAAACGACCCTTAACTAACTACTAATCTAAAAATCTAAAAAAAAAGGACTAACTAACTAACTAAACTACTAAAAAAGACTATATCTACTAAAACTAATACTAAAAACTATAAACGTAAATAAAAAAAAATCTACGTTAAAAAGTCTACTCTAATAAATAGCAAGCTAAAAAAATATCTACTAAGAAAAAATCTAACTAAAATAACTAAAATCTAATTGATAAAATCTATCCTATAATAACTAAACTACAACTAAAATGAAACTAAACTTCAAAAAATCTAAAAAAAAAAATAAAAACTAAAAAAAAAAATAAAACTTACCTAACTACTATCTATACTATCAACTTATAAACTAGAAAAAAACTAACTAAAAACTAAAACTAATCTAAAAGAGAAATCTAGAGGCTAAGTACTAAACTAACTAAAAACTAAATCTTCTAGAGCTAAAAAAACACTAAATATAAAAAAACTAACTACAAACTAAAAACTCTTAATAATAAAAAAAAAAAAAAAAAAAAAAAAAACTAACTAACTAAAAATGAACTAAAAACTATAAACTAAAAACTAACTAAAAAATCTAAATCTAAAAACTTAACTACTACTAGAAAAACTAAAATCTAAACTATAATCTCTATCTAAAAATAATCTACTAAAATGAGGAAGAAAACTATACTAAAAAAAAACTAATCTAAACTAAATAAAAAGTCTTCACTAAAAATAAAACTAAACTCTAAATAAAATAATTATCTAAAAAAACTATAAAAAATCTCTAATAAAAAACTAAAATCTATAGAAAAAGAAAACGAAAGTCTAAAATCTAAAAAACTAAAAGAATCTAAAAAAAACACTCTAAATTCTGCTACTAAAGTAAAAACCCTAAACTCTACTCTAACTAAAAAAACACTAATATCTTACTAGAATCTAAAAATAAGAATCTAAAAAAAAACTATACTAATAAACTAACTAAGGGCTAAAAACTAACTAACTGCTACTAGAAAAAAAAATAACTAAAAAAGAAAAGAAATATGCTAAAAATACCCTTTTTTATATCTAATACTAACTAAAAAACTCTAATAAACTAAACTAACTAAAACTAAAAAATAACAACACTAATAAAAAAGAAAACTAAAACTATAATCTAAAAACTAACTAAAATCTAAATCCTCTAAAAAAAAACTAATCTATCTAACTAGCATAATTGCTAACAAAAAAAACTCTACTACTACCTATTAATCTACTATAAAAAAAAACTAAACTAGATCTACTTAAATTAATAAAACTTATCTACTACTAAAAAAAATCTAAAAAACTAAGATCTAAAGCTAGAAACTAATCTAATAAAAAAAAAATAGAAAAAATTAAACTATCTAATCAAAGAAAAAAACTCTCTAAAAGTCTATCTAAAAACTAATCTAATCAAACTAAATAAATCAAACTACTACAATCTACTCTAAAACTAACTATAGCTACCTAAAACTGACTAATACTCTAAAAATATCTATTAACTAAAAATCTAATCTAAAAAACTAAACTATAAAAAAAAATCTAAAAAAAAAAAATCTAACTAAATATCTATCAAAAGATAAAAAACTTCTACTAAACTACTAGAGAAGAAAAAAAAAAAATAATAAATCCTAATAAAAAATCCCCCTATAAAATCTCCTAAAAAAACTAAAAATCTAAAACTCTAATAATACTATTCGACTAAATCAAAAACTAACTATAACAACTACTAAAAAAAAAACTACTTCTTAAACTATCTAACTAAACTAGTCTAAACTAAATATCTAAAAAATCTAAAAAAAACTAAAAAACTAAAAAAAGAAATACTAACTAAAATCTACTAAATATCTAACTAAAATATAAACTATCTAAAAATCTACAAAGACTACCGAAAAGCTAAACTAATCTAAATCTAAAGGTAACTAACTCTAATCTAAAAAAAATCTAAGATCTAAACTTTCTAAAACTACAACTAACTAAGAAAAGAAACTTACTAAACGAAACTAAAAACTAAAAAACTAAAGAAAGACTAGAAAAAAAAAAAACTAATACTTTCTAAAAAAAAACTACTAAAATCTAAATCTACATAATACTAAAAAAAATCCTAATCTATAAAATAAAAAAATAATACTCCTAAAAACTAAACTAAAAGACTAAAAAAAATCTAAAAACACTATAGACTAAAAAAAAACTATCAGATCTAAAACTAAACTAAAAATAAGGAAAAACTAAAAAGCTATAAAAAACTAAAAATCTAAAAAAACTAACTAAAGACTAACTCTAAAACTACAAAAACTCTTAAAAATAAATCTAAAAAAACTTAGCTAATTAAAAAATAAAAAAAGAGAAAACTAACCTAAAAAAATCTAAACTAACGGCTAAAAAGCTAAAGAAAAACTAATACTAAAATAAA
>JAIWJD010000007.1:1183102-1207239 GCA_022818045.1 Neotoxoptera formosana | reverse complement strand
AGGTTTTTTGTTTTGGGGTGTTTGTTTTGTGTGTGTTTTTTGTTTGTTTTTTTGTGTTTGTTGTTTGTTTTTTTGTGTTTGTTTTTGTGTTTTGATGTGTTTGTGTTTTTTGTGTGTTTTGTTTTGTTGTTGTTTTTTGTGTGTGTGTTTGTTGTGTGTTGTTGTTGTTGTTTGTGATTTTGTTGTTGTTTTGTGTGTTGTTTTGGTGTGTTTTTTGTGTGTTGTGTTTGTTTTGTTTGTGTGTTTTTTTTTTTGTTTTTGTGTTTTTTTTGTTGTGTGGTTGTTTGTGTTTGTTGTTGTTTGTTTTTTTTGTGTTGTTTTTGTTTGTGTTTGTGTTGTTTTTGTGTGTTGTTTTTGTTTGTTGTTTTTGTGTTGTTTTTGTTGTTTTGTTGTTGTTTTGTGTGGTTTTTTTGTTGTTTGTGTGTTTGTTGTGTTGTTTGGTTTGTTTTTTGGTTGTGTGTGTTGTGTTGTGTTTGTTGTTTTTGTTGTTTGTTGTGATTGTTTGTGTTTTTGTTTTGTTTGTTGTTGTTTTGTGTGTTTGTTGTGTGTTTGTGTTTGAGTTTTGTGTTGTTGTTGTTGTTTGTTTCTTTTGTTGTTGTTTTGTTGTTTTTGTTTTGTTGTTGTTGTTGTGGTTTGTGTTTTGTGTTTTTGTTTGTTGTTTTGTTTGTTTTTTGTTTTGTTGTTGTGTTGTTTTGTTTGTGTTTGTTGTGTTTGTTGTTTTGTGTGTTGTGTTGTGTGATTTGTTGTTTTTGTGTGTTTGTGTTTTGTTGTGTTGTGTTGTGTTGTATTTTGTTTTTGTGTTTTGTGTTTTTGTGTTGTGTTTGTTTGTGTGTGTGTGTTGTTTGTGTGTTTTGTGTGTTGTTTGTTTTGTTGTTGTTTTGTGTTTGTGTTTGTGTGATTTGTTGGTTGTGTTTTGTGTGTGTTTTTGTTGTGTGTGTGTTTGTTGTGGTTTGTGTTTGTTGTGTGTGTTTTTGTGTGTTTTTGTGATTGGTTTGTTGTTTGTGTGTTTTGTGTGTGTGTTGTTTTGTGTGTGTTTTTGTTGTTGGTTTTTTGTGTGTGTGTTTGTTTTGTGTTTTTGATTTTGTTTTTGTGTGTTTGTTGTTGTTGTGTGGGTTTGTGTGTGTGTTGTTTTTTGTGTGTGTTGTGTGTTTTGTTGTGTTTGTTGTGTGTGTTTTGTGTGTTGTTGTGTTGTGTTGTTGTGTATTGTGTTGTGTTTGGTGATTGTTTGTTTGTTTGTGTGTTTGGTTGTGATTGTGTGTTTGTGTGTGTTGTGTTTGTTGTTGTTTGGTTGTTTGTGTGTTTGTTTTGGTGTGTGTTTGTGTTGTGTGTGTTGGTGTGTTTGTTTTGTGTTTTTGTGTGATGTTGTGTGTTGTTTGTTGTGTGTGTGTTTGTGTGTTGTTGTGTTTGTGTTTGTTGTTTGTGATTTGTTTTGGTGTTGTGTGATGTGTGTTTTGTTTTGTTTGTGTGTGTTTTTGTTGTTGTGTTTGTGTGTTTGTGATTGTTGTGTGGTTTTGTGTGTGTGTTTTTTTTTGTTTTGTGTGTGGTTTTTTGTTGTGTGTGTGTGTGATTTGTGTGTGTTTTGTTGTGTTGTTTTGTGGTGTGTTTGTGTTGTGATGTGTTGTGGTTGTTGTTGTTTGTGTTTGTTGGTTGTTTGTTTTTGTGATTGTTTGTGTGTTGTTTTGTGTTTTGTTGTGTGTTGTTGTTTGTGTTTTGTGTGTTTGTGTGTTTGTGTTGTGTGTGTGTGTTTGTTTTGTGTTGTTGTGTGTTTTGTTTTTGTTGTGTTTTTTGTTGTGTGTGTTGTGTTGTGTTGTGTGTTTGTGTTGTGTTGTTGTTTTGTGTGTTTTTGTGGTTGTGTGTTGTTGTTTGTTGTTGTGTTTTTGTTGTTTGTTGTGTTGTGTGTGTGTGTTTGTGTTTTGTTTTGTTGTGATTTGTTGTTGTGTTGTGTTTGTGTGTTTTGTTGTTGTTGTGTGATTGTTTGTGTTTGTGTTTGGTTGTTGTTTTGTGTTGTGGTTTGTTTGGTTGTTGTGTTGTTGTGTTGTTGTGTTTGTGTTGTTTGTGTGTTTGTTTTGTGTTGTGTTTTGTGTTGTTTTTGATTTGTTGTTGTTGTTGTTTGTGATGTTGTTGTTGTGTTTTGTTTGTGTTTGTGGTGTGTGTGTTTTTTTGTGTGTTGTGTGTGTGTGTGTTGTTGTTGTGTTTTTGTTTGTTTTGTGGTTGTGTGTTGTTTGTGTTTGTTTTGTGTTTTGTGTTTGGTGTGTTTGTTGTGTGTGTGTTTGTGTTGTTTGTTGTTGATTGTTGTTTTTGTTTGTTGTGTTGTGTGTTTTTGTTTTGTTTTGATTGTGTGTTGTTGTGTTGTGTTTTGTTGTGTTGTTGTTGTGTGTTGTTTGTTGTGTTGTGTTTTGATTGTGTTGGTGTGGTGTTGTTGATTGGTGTGTTTTGTTTGTGTGTGTGTTGTGTTTTGTTGTTGTGTGTGTGTTTGTTGTGTTGTTTTGTTTGTGTTGTTGTGTGTGTGTGTGTGTTTGATGTATTGTGTTGTGTTTTTGTGGTTGTTTTGTGTGTGTGTGTGTTTGATTGTTTGTTTGTGTGTGTGTTTTTTGTTTGTTTTTGTTTGTGTGTGTGTGTGGGTGTGTGTTTGTGTTGTGTTGATTGTGTTGTGTTGTTGTTGTGGTTTTGTTGTTTTTTGTTGTTGTTTTGTGTGATTTTGTTTTGTGTGTTGTGTGTTTGTTTTGTGATTGTTTGTGTGTGTTTTGTGTGTGTGTTTTTGTGTGTGTTGGTGTGTGTGATTTTTGTGTTTGTTTTTTTTTGTGTTTTGTTGTGTTGTTTTGTGTTTGTGTGGTTTGATGTGGTGTTGTGTTTTGTGTTGTGTTTGTGATTTTTTGTTTGTATTGTGTGTTGTGTTGTGTGTGTGTTGTTTGTGTTGTTGTGTTGTGTTGTTTGTGTTGTGTGTGTTGGTGTTTTTTGTGTGTTTTTTGTGTTGTGATGTTTTGGTTGTGGATTGTTTTTTGTTTGTTGTTGTATGTGTGTGTGTGTTTGTGTTGTTGTTTTTTTGTGTTTGTTTGTTGTTTGTGTGTTTGTTGTGTTGATTTTGTGTGTTTTGTGTTGTGTTGATTTGTTTTGTTTTGTTGTTGTTTGTTGTTGTTTGGTGTTTGTGTGTGTTGTGTGTGTTGTGTTTGTGTTTTGTTTTGTTTTGTGGTGTTTTGTGTTTGTTGTGTTTGATTGTTGTGTTTGTGTTTGTGATGTTTTGTTGTGTGTGTTGTTTGTGTGTTGTGTGTGTGTGTGTTTTTTGTTTTGTGTGTGTTGTTGTGTTGTGTTGTGTGATTGTTTTGTTTTTGTGTGTTGTGTTTGTGATTTGATTTTTTTTTTGTTGTGTTTGTGTTTGTGTGTTGTGTTTGTGTGTGTGTTTGTGATTGTTGTTTTTGTTGTTGTTGATTGTTGTTTTGTGTGTTGTTGTTGTTGTTTGTTTGTTTTGTTTTTTGTGTGGTTGTTTGTGTTGTTGTGTGTTGTTTGTTGTGGTGTTTGTTTTGTGTTTTTGTGTTTTGTTTGATTGTGTGTGTGTTTGTTGTTTTTTGTGTTGATTGTTGTGTGTGTGTTGTGTGTGTTGTGTTTTGTTGATTTGGTTTGTGTTTTTTGTGTGTTGTTGTGTTTGTGTGTGTTTGTTTTGTTTGTGTGTTGTTGTTGTGTTGTGTGTTTGTTTTTTGTGTTTGTTGTGTTGTTGTGTGTTTGTTGTGTTGTTTGGTTTGTTGTGTTTGGTGTGTGGTGTGTTGTTTGTGTTGTGTTGTTTTGTTTTGTTTGTGTTGTGTTGTGTTGATTTGTGTGTGTTGGATTTTTGTGTGTGTGTTTTGTTTGTGTTTGTGTGTGTGTGTGTGTTGTTGTGTGTGTGTGTTGTGATTTGTGTTGTTGTTGTGTGTGTTTGTGTTGTTTTGTGTTGTGTTTTTGGTGTGTGTGATGTTGTGTGTGTGTGTGTGTTTGTGTGTGTTGGTTGTTTTTGTTTTGTTGTTTTGTGTTGTGTTGTTTTGTGTTTTTTTGTGTGTTGTGTTGTGTTGTTTTGTGTTGTGTTGTTTGTTTTTTGTGTGTTGTGTTTGTTTGTTGTTGTGTTTTTTGTTTGTGTTGTGTGTGTTGTTGTTTGTGTTTGTGTTGTTTGTGTTGTTGTGTTTGTTTGTTTTGGTTGTGGTTTGTTGTTTTGGTGTTTGGTTGTTTTTGTGTTTGTGTGTTGTTTTGTTGTTTGTGTGTTGTGTTGGTTTGTGTGTGTTGTGTGTTTTTTTGTTTTGTTTGTGTGTTGGTGTTTTTGTTTGTGTTTGTTGTTTGTGTGTGTTGTGTTGTGGTGTTTTGTGTTGTTTGGTGTGTGTTTTTTTTTGATTGTTTTTTGGTTTGTTGTGTGTGTTTGTGTTGTTGTTTGTTTTTGTTTTGTGTGTTTGTTGATTTGTTGTGTTGTGTTTTGTTGTTGTTGTTGTGTTTGGTGTGTTTGTTTGTTTGTGTGTGTGTTGTGTTTGTGTGTTGTGTGTTTTTGTGTTGTGTTGTGTTTGTGTTTGATGTTGTGTGTTTTTGTTGGTTTGTGTGTGTTTGTGTGTGTGTGTGGTTGTGTGTGATGTGTGTGTGTTGTTGTGTGTTGTGTTGTTTTTGTTGTGTGTTGTGTTTGTTTTGTGTGTGTGTTTTGTTTTGTTTGTGTGTGTGTGTGTTTTTGTGTGTGTTGTGTGTTTGTGTTTGTTTGTTGTGTGATTTGTTGTTGTTTTGTTGTTTGTTTGTTGTGTTTGTTTTGTTGTGTGTGTTTTTTTGTGTTTGTTTTGTGTGTGTTGTTTGTGGTGTTGTGTGTGTGTTTGTGTGTGTTGTGTGTGTTTGTGTTTTGTTGTTTTGTGTGTGTTTTTGTTGTTTTTGTGTGTGTGTGTGTTTTGTGGTGTTGTTTGTTGTTTGTGTGTTGTTGTTTTTGATTTTTTGATTGTTTTTGTTTTTGTTTTTGGTTGCTTGTGTGTTGTTGTGTGTTGTGTTGATTTGTGTGTTGTGTGGTTTTGTGTTTGTTTGTGTGTTGTGTTTTGTTTGTTTTTGTGTTGTGTGATTGTTGTTTGTGGTGTTGTGTGGTGTTGTGTTGTTTTGTGTGTGTGTTGTGTTTTTTGTGTGTTGTGTTGTGTGTGTGTTGTGTGTTTGTTTTGTGTTGTGTTTTTTTTGTGTGTGTGATTTTGTTTTTTTTGTGTGTTGTGTGTGTGTGTTTTGTTGTTTTGTTTGTGTGTGTGTTTGTTGTGTTTGTGTGTGTGTTGTTTGTTGTGTTTGTTGTTGTGTTTGTTTGTGTGGGTGTTGTGTTGTGTGTTGTGTTGTGTGTTTTGTGTTGTTGTGATGTTGTTTGTGTGTGTGTGTTTGTTGTTGTTTGTGTTGTTGGTTTTTGTTGTGTTTGTTGTGTTTGTTTGTTATTGTGTTGTGTGTTTGTTTTTTTGTTGTGTTTGTGTTGTTTTGTTGTGTGTTTTGGTGGGTGTGTGTTTTGTGTTGTTTGTTGTGTGTGTGTTGTGTGTGTTTGTTGTGTGATTTTGTTTGTTGTGTTTTGTGTGTGTGTTGTGTGTTGTTGTTTGTGTTGTTTTGTTGTGATTGTGTGTGTGTTGTTGTGTGTGATGTTTTGTGTGTTGTGTTTGTGTTTTGTTGTGTGTTGTGTGATGTGTGTGTTGTTGTGTTTTTGTGTTTGTGTGTTTGTGTGTTGTGTGTTGTGTTTGTGTGTGTGTGTTGTTGTGTGTTGGTTTTTTTGTTGTTGTTTGTGGGTGTGTTGTTGGGTGTGTTGTTGTGTGTGTTGTGTTGTGTTTGGTGTTGTGTGTTGGTGTGTTGATTTTGTGTGTGTTGTTTGTTGTTTGTTTGTTGTTGTGTTTTTTTTGTGTTGTGTGTGTTGTTTGTGTGTTGTTTTGTTGATTTTGTGTGTTGTGTTTTGTTTCTTGTTGTTGTGTTGTTGTTTGTGTGTTGTGTTTGTGTTGTTGTTTGTTTGTGTTGTTGGTGTTGTTTGTGTTTGTGTTGTGTGTGTTGTTGTTTGTTGTGTTGTTTGTTGTGTTGTGTGTTTGTGTGTGTGTTTGTGTGTTGTGTTTTGTGATTGTGTTTGTGTTTGTGTTTTGTGTTTTTTTGTGTTTTTTGTGTGTGTTGTGTGGTTGTTTTGTGTTTGTTTGTGTTGTTGTGTGTTTTTTTGTTTTGGGTGATTGTGTTTGTGTTGTGTGTTGTGTTGGTGTTTTGTTGTTTGTGGTGTTGTGTTTTGTTTGTTTTTGTGTTGATTGTTTTTGTGTGTTGTGTTGTGTTGTGTTGTTTTGTTGTGTTGTGTTTGTTGTTGTGTTTTGGTTGTGTTGTTTTGGTGTGTTGTTTTTGTGTGTTGTGTTTGTTGTGTTTGTGTTGTGTGTGTTTTTTTGTTTGTTGTGTGTGTTTTTTGTTTGTGTGTTGTTTTGTGTTTTTGTTTTGTGTTGTTTTGTTTTTGTTTTTTGTTGTGTGTTGTTTGTGTGTGTGTTGATTTGTGTTTGTGTGGTGTTTGTTTTTTGTGTTTGTGTGTGTTGTGTGTGTGTTGTGTGGTGTTGTGGTTGTTGTGTTTGTTTTTTTTTTGTGTTGTTTTGTGTGTTTGTTTGTGTTTGTTGTGGTGTTTGTTGATTTTTGATTGTGTTGTTGTGTGTTGTGTTGTGTTGTTTGTGTTGTTGTGTTTTTTTTTGTTGTGTGTGTTTGTGTGTTTGTTGTTTGTTTTGTTGTGTTTTGGTTTTGTGTTTTGTGTTGTTGTGTTTTTGTGTGTGTTTTGTGTTGTTTGTTTGTTTTGTTGTTTGTTTGTGTTGTTTTGTTTTTTGTGTGTGGGTTGTGTGTTTGTGTTGATGTTGTTTGTGTTTGTGTTTGTGTGTGTTTTTGTTGGTGTTTTGTGTTGTGTGTGTTGTTGTTTTGTGTTGTGGGTGTGTTTTTTTGTGTTTTGTTTTGTGTTGTTGTGTGGTGTTTTGTGTTGTGTTGTTTGTGATGTGTGTTGTTTTGTGTGTTTTTGTGTGTTTTGTTGTGATTTTGTGTTGTGTTTGGTTTTTGTGTTTTGTGTTGTTTGTGTGTTTGTGTTGTGTGTTTTGTTGTGTGTTGTGTATTGTTGTGAGTGTGGTGTTGTGTTTGTGTGTTGATGGGGTTGGTTTGTGTTGTTTTGTGTTTGTGTGTGTGTTGTGTTTGTGTGTGTGTGTTTGTTGTTGTGTTTGTATTGTGTTGTTGGTGGTGTGTTGTGTGTTGTTTGTTGTTTTGTTGTGTTGTGTGTTGTGTGTTGTGTTGTTGTGTGTGTTGTTGTGTGTTGTGTTTGTGTTGTTGGGTTTTGTGTGTTGTTTGTTTGTTGTGTGTTGTGTGTGTTTTTGGTTGTGTGTTTGTTGATTGTGTTTTGTTGTGTTGTGTGTTTGTTTTTGTTTGTGTGATTGTGTGTTGTTTGTGTTTGTGTTGTTGTTTGTTTTTTGTTGATTGTTTGTGTGTGTGTGTTTTGTGTTGTTGTTTGTTTGTGTTGTTGTTTGTTGTGTGTTGTTTTGTGTGTGTGTTTGTTTGTGTTGTTGTGTGTTTTGTGTTTGTGTGTTTTTTGTGGTTTTGATGTGTGTTTGGTTTTGTGTGTGTGTTTGATTGTTTTGTTTGTTTGTGTTTGTGTTGTTGTTTGTTTTGTTTGTGTGTGTTGTGTGTTTTGTGTGTTTTGTGTTGGTGTGTGTGTGTTGTTGATGTTGTGTGTTTTGTGTGTGTGTGTTTTTGATTGTGATGTTGTGTGTTTTGTGTTGTTTTTTGTGTATGTTTTTGTGTGGTGTGTTTGTGTGTGTTGTGTTTTGTGTGTGTGTGTGTTTTTGTTTGATTGTGTTTTTGTTGTGGTTGTTGTGTTTGTTTTGTGTTTGTTGTTGTGTTTGTGTTGTATGTGTGTTTGGTGTGTTGTGGTTTGTTGTGTGTTTGTTGTTTGTGTTGTGTTTGTTTGTTTGTGTTTGTGTGTGTTGTTGTGTGTTTTTGTTTTGTTGTGTTGTGTTGTTGTGTTTGTTGTTGTTTGGTGTGTTTGTTTGTGTGTGTGTGTGTTTGTGTGTTTGTGTGTGTTTTTGTTGTGTTGTGTTGTGTTATTGTGTGTGTTGTTGTTGTGTTTGTGTTGTGTGTTTGTTGTGTGTTTGTTGTTTTTTGTGTGTTTGTGTGTGTTGTGTTGTGTTGTTTGTGTTTTGTGTGGTGTGTGTGTTTTTGTGTGGTGTGTTGTTGTGTTTTGTGTGTGGTTTTTTGATGTGTTGTGTTTTGTTGTTGTTTGTGTGTGTGTTGTGTGTTTTTGTTTTGTGTTTTGTGTGTTGTTGTGTGTTTGTGTGTTGTGTTGTGTGTTGTTGTTTTTTTGTTTGTGTGTGTTGTGTGTTGATTTTGTTTTGTGTGTTTGTTGTTGTTGGTGTGTGTGTGTGTTTTTTGGTTTTTTTGTGTGTGTTGGTGTTTGTGTTGTTGGGTTGTGTATTTGTTGTGTGTTTTTTGTGTTGTGTTGTGTGTTTTTGTTGTTGTGTTGTGTGTGTGTTGTTTGTGTGTGATGTGTGTTGTGTTTGTGTGTGTGTGTTTGTTTTTGTGTTTGTTTGTGTTTGTTGTTGTGTTTTTTGTGTGTTGTGTGTTTGTTTTGTGTGTGTTGTGTGGGTGTGTGATTTGTGTTGTGTGTTTTGTGTTTGTTGTGTGTGTTGTTGTTTGTGTGGTGTTGTGTGTTGATTGTGTGTTTTGTTGGTTTGTGGTTTGGTTTGTGTTGTGTTGGTGTTTGTGTGTGTTGTTGTGTGTTGTGTGTTGTTTTGTGGTTGTGTGTGTTTGTTGTGTTGTTGTGTTGTGTGTGTTTTGTGTGTGTTGTTGTTTGTGTGTGTGGTGTTGTGTGTGTGTGTGTTTGTGTTGTTGTGTGTGTTTGTGTGTGTTGTGTGTTGTTTTGTGTGTTTGATTTGTTGTGTTGTTTTTTGTTTTGTGTTTGTTGTTGTTTGTTTGTGTTGTGTGTTGTTTTTTTGTTGATGTTTGTTTTGTTGTTGATTTTTGTGTTGTGTGTTGTGTTTGTTTTTGTTGTGTGTTTTGTTTGTTTGTGTTTTTGTTGATTGTTTGTTGTGTTTTTTGTGTTTGTTTGTTGTTGTGTTGTTGATGTGTTGTGTGGTTGTTGTGTTGTTGTGTGTGTGGTTTGATTGTTGTGTGTGTTTTTTGTGTGTTTTGTGTGTGTTGTTGTTTTTGTGGTGGGTGTTTTGTTTTTGTTTGTGTGTTTGGTGGTGTTTTTGTTGATTTGTTGTGTGTTGTTGTGTTGTGTTTTGTTGTGTTTGTTTGTTGGTGTGTTTGTTTGTTGTTGTGTGTGTGTGTTTGTTTTTTTTTTGTTGTGTGTTGTTTTTGTTGTGTTGTTGTTATTGTTGTTTTTTTGTGTGATTGTGTTTGTGTTTGATGTTGTTTGTGTGTGTTTGGTTGTGTTTTGTGTGTGTGTGTTTGTTGTTTGTTGTTTTTGTTTTGTGTTGTGTGTGTTTGTGGTTTTGTTTTTTGTGTTTTGTTTGTTGTGTTTTTTGTGTGATTTTGGTTTTGTGTGTGTTGGTTTTGTTTTTTTGTGTGTGTTTTTGTGTTTTGTGTGTGTGTTGTTTGTGTTGTTTGTTTTGTTGTGTGTTTTGTTTTTGTGTGTGTTGTTTGTTGTGTTTGTTGATTTTGTTGTGATTGTTGTTGTTTGTTTGTTGTGTGTGTTGTGTGTGTTTTTTGTGTGTTTTGTTTTGTTGTTGTTTGTTGTGTTGTTTGTGGTGTGTGTTTGTGTGTTGTGTTGTTTGTTTGTTGGTTTTGTGTGTGTGTGTGTGTGTTTGGTTGTTGTGTGTTGTGTTTTGTGTGTGTTGTTTGTTGTTGTTTTGTGGTTGTGTGTTGTTTGTGGTTTGTGTTGTGTTGTGTGTTTTTTGTTGTGTTGTTTTTGATTGTTGTGTTGTTGATTGTGTTTGTTGTTTGTTTGTTGTGTTGTTTGTGTGTTGTGTTGTGTGTTGTGATTTTTTGGTTGTTTTGTTTGTTGTTTTTGTTTGTTTTTGTGTGTGTGATTTGTGTGTGTGTTGTGTTTTGTTGTGTTTTTGTTTGTGTGGTGTGTTTGTTGTGTGTTTTGTGTGTGTGTTTTGTGTGTGTTTTTTGTGTGTGTTTTGTGTTGTGGTGTTGTTGTTTGTTTGTGTGTGTGTTTTTGTTTGTTGTGTTGTGTTGTGTGTGTGGTTGTGTGTTGGTGTTTGTTGTGTGTGTGTTGTGGTGTTTTGTTTGTGTTTTTTGTGTGTGTGTGTGTGTGTGTTTGTTGTTGTTTGTTTTTTTGTTTTTGTGTTTGTGTGTTGTGTTTGTGATTTGTGTGTGTTGTGTTTTGTGCTTGTTGATTGTGTGTGTGTGTTGTTTGTGTTGATGTTGTTTTTGCTTTGTGTTGTGTGTTTTGTGTGTGTGTGTGTTGTTGTGTGTGTGTGTTGGATGTTTGTTGTGTTGTGTGTGTTTTGTGTGTTGTTTTTGTTGTTTGTGTTTTTGTGTGTGTGTGTGTGTGTTTGTTGTGTTGTGTTGTTGTGTTGTGTGGTTGTGTGTGATTGTGTGTTGTTGTGTTGTGTTGTTTTGTGTGTGTGTGTTGTTGTGTTTTGATTTGTGTTTGTGTTGTGTGTGTGGTGTGTTTGTGGTTGTTGTGTTTTGTGTTTTGTGTGGTGTGTTTTTGTGTGTTGTTGTTGTGTGTGTGTTTGTTTGTGTTTGTGTGTTTGTGTGTGTTGTGTTTTGTTGTGTGTGTTTGTTTGTGTGTGTTTTGTGTGTTTATGTGTTGTGTGGTGTTTTTGTGTTTTGTGTGTGTGTGTTTGTTGTGTGGTTGTTGTGTGTTGTGTTTTGTTTGTGTGTGTTGTTGTGTTTGTGTGGTGTTTTTTGTTGTTTGTGTGATTTTTTTTGTGGTGTGTTTTGTGTTGTGTTTTGTTTGTGTGTTGTTGATTGTGTGTGTTGTGTTGTTTGTGTTGTGGATTTTTTTTGATTGTTTTGTTGTTTGTGTGTGTTGTTTGTGTTTGTGTTGTTGTTTGTTTTGTTTTGTTGTGTTGTTTTGGTTTGTTGTGGTTGTGTGTTTTTGTGTGTGTTGATTGTGTTGTGTTTGTTGTTTTGATGTGTGTGTGTGTGTGTGATGGTGTGTTGTGTTGTATTGTGTTTTTTTGTGTGTTGTTGATTTTTGTGTGTGTGTGGTGTTGTGTGTGTGTGTTTTGGTTTGTTGTGTTTATTGGTGTTTGTTTGTGTTGGTGTTTGTGTGTGTGTGTGTGTTGTTTGTGTTGTGTTGTGTGTTTGTTGTGTGTGGTGTTTGTGTTGTGTTGTTGTTGTGTGTTTTTGTGTGTGTTTTGATTGTGTTGTGTGTGTTGTGTGTGTGATTTTGTTTGTGTGTTGTGTGTGTGTTGTGTGTGTGTTTTTTTGTTGTGTTGTTGTTTGTGTGTGTTTTGTTTGTTGTTTGTGTGATTGTTGTTGTTTGGATGTGTGTTTTGTGTTTTGTTGTTGTGTTTGCTTGTTTGTTTTTGTGATATTGTTGTGTTGTGTGTTGTGTGTTTTTGATGTTTTGTTGTTTTTGTTTGGTGTTTGTTGTGGTTGTGTTGGTGTTTTTTTGTGTTGTGCTTGTGTTGTTGTATTGTGTGTTTGTGTTTTTGTGTTTTTTTGTTTGTGTGTGTGTGTGTTGTGTTGTTGTTGTGTGTGTGTTGTGTGTTGGTTGTTTGTTTGTGTGTGTGTTGTGTTTGTTTGTGTGTTGTTGTGTGTTTTGTGTTGTGGTGTGTTGTGTTGTTTTTGTTGTGTTGGTGTGTGTTTGATTGTGTGTGATTGTGTTTGTGTGATTTGTGTTGTTATTGATTTTTTGTGTGTGTGTTGTGTTTGATTGTGTTTTGATTGTTGTGTTGGTGGTTTTGTTGTTGTTTGTTGTTTTTTGTTGTGTTGTGTGTTGTGTGTTTGGTTTGATTGTGTTGTTGTTTGTTTTTTGGTTGTGTTGTTTGTGTGTGTGTTGTTTGTGTGTGTTGGTGTTTTGTGTTTGTGTTGTGTTTGTTGTGTGTTGTTTGTTGTGTGTGTTGTTGTGTTGTTTTTTGTGTGTTTTGTTGTGTTTGTGTTGTGTGTGTGTGTGTGTTTTTGTTGTTTTTGTGTTTGTTGTTGTTTTTTTGTGTTTGTGTTGTGTTGTGTTTTTTGTGTTGGTTGTTGTTGTGGTTTGTTTGTGTGTGTTTGTGGTTTTGTGTTGTGTGTGTGTTGTTGTTGTTTTTGTTTGTGTGTGATTTGTTTGTTTGTGTTGATTGTTGTGTGTGATTTGTGTGTTGTGTGTTGTGTTGTTGTGTTGTGTTGTGTTGTTGTGTGTTTTGTTGTGTGTTTGTTGTGTGTTTTGTTGTGTGTTTGTGATGTGTGTGTTTTGTGTGTGTGTTGTGTTGTTTTTGTTTTGTGTTTGTTGTGTTGTTTTTTGTTGTTGTTTGTTTGTTTGTTTTTGTTGTTTGTGTGTTTTGTTGTGATGTTGTGTTGTGTGTGTTGATTTTTTTTGTGGTTTGTGTTTGTGTGATTGTTTTGTTGTGTGTTTGTGTGTGTGTGTGTTTGTTGTGTTGTTGATTTTGTGTTTTTGATTGATGTTTGTGTGTTGTTGTTTGTTGTTGTGTGTGTTTTGTTGTTGTTGTTTGTTGGTTGTGTTTTTGTTTTTGTGTTGTTGTGTGTTTGTTGTTTGGTGGTGTTGTGTGTTTTGGTGTTATTTGTGTGTGTGTGCTTTTGTGTGTGTTTGTTGTGTGTGTTTGTGGTGTTTGTGTGTTGTGTGTGTGTGTGTTGGTGTTTGATTGTTGTGTTTGTTTGTGTTTTGTGTGTGTGTTTTTTTGTTGTTTGTTGTTGTTGTGTGTTGTGTGTTGTGTGTGTTGTGTGTTTTTTTTGTGTTGTTGTTTGTGTTGTTTGTTTGATGTGTGTTGTGTGTGTGTGATTGTTTTGTGTGTTTGTTGTGTGTTGTTTGTTGTTTTGTTTTGTGTGTTGTGTTGTGTTGGTGTTGTTGTTGTTGTTGATGTTGTGTTGATTGTGTTGTTGTTTGTGTTGTTTGTTTTTGTGTTTTTGTGTGTTGTTGTGATTGTTTGTTTTGTTTGTTGTGTGTTGTGTTTGTTTGGTTGTGTTGTTGTGTTGTTTGGTTTGTTGATGTTTGGTTTGATGTGATTTGTGTTTGTGGTTTGTTGTGTGTGTTTGGTTGTTGTGTTTGTGTGTTTGTGTTGTTTGATGTGGTGTTTGTGTTGTTTTGTGTGATGTGTTTGTGTTTTTTTTTGTGTTTTGTTGTTTGTTGTTGTGTGATTGTGTGTGTGTTTGTGGTTTGTGTTGTGTGTTGTTGTGTGTTTTTGTGTTTGTTGTGTGTGTCTTGTTTTGTGTTGTGTGTGTGTGTGTTGTGTTTGTTGGTGTGTTGTGTGTGTGTTTTGTTTTGTTGTTTTGTGTTTGTTTTTGTTGTGTGTTGTGTTGTTGTTGTGTGTGTTTTTGTTGTGTTGTTTGTTGTTTGTTTGATGTTGTTTTGTGTTTTGTGTGTTGTGTTGTGTGTTTGGTTTGTGTTGATTGTTGTGTGTGTGTTTGTGTTGATTTTGTGTGTTTGTGTGTGTTTTGTGTTGTTTGTTGTGTGTTTTTTGGTTGTTGTGTGTGTTGTTTTGTTGTGTGTTTGTGTGTTTTGTTGTGTTGTGTTTGTTTTGTTTGTTGTTGATTTGTGGTTATTGATGTGTGTGTGTTGTTGTGTTTGCTTGTGTTTTGTGTAGTTGTTTTGTGTATTTGCTGTGTTGTGTCTGTGGATGTGTGTGTGTTTGTGTTTTTGTGTGTGTTGTGTTTGTGTGTGTTGTTGTGTTGTTTGATGTTTTTGTGACTGTTTTGATTGTGTGTTGTGATTGTGTGTTGGTGTTGTGTTGTGTGTGTTGTGTTGATCGGTTTGTGTGTGTGATTGTTGTGTTGTGTGTTGTTGTTGATGTTGTGTTGGTGTTGTTTGTGTTGTGTTGTTGTGATTTGTTTGTTGTTGTTTGTGTGTGTTGTGTTGGTGTGTTTGTTGTTTGTTTTTGTTGTGTGTTGTTTTGTTGTGTGTTTGTGTGTGTCGTTTGTGTGTTTGTTGTTTGTGTGTAGTGTGTGTTTGTGTGGTGATTGTTTTGTGTGTTTGTGTTGTTTGTTGTTTGTTGATTGTGTTGTGTTTTGTGTTGTTTGTTGCGTTTGTGTGTGTGTTGTGTGTTGTGTGTGTTTTGTGTGATTGTGTGTGATGTTTGATGTTGATTTTGTTGTTGTTTGTTTTGTGCATGTTGTGTGTGTTGTTGGTATTTGTGTGTTTTGTGGTGTTTGTGGTTGTTGTTGGTGTGTTTGTGTTGTGGGTGTTTGTGTGTGTTGTGTGTGGTGTGTGTGTGTTTGTGTGTGTTTGTGTGTGTTGTTGTGTGTGTGATTTGTTGTGTGTTGTTTGTGTGGTTGTTTGTTGTTGTGTTTGTTGTGTTTGTTGGGCTGTGTGTGTGTGAACTTGTGTTGTGTGTGTGTGTTTTGTTGTGTGTTTGTGTTGGTGCTGTTTTGTTGGTGTTGTTGTGGTGTGTGTTTTGTGTTTGTTGTTGTTTTTGTGTTGTTGTTTTTGTGTTGATGTGTTTTTTGATTGTGTTGAGTTGGATTGTTGTGTGTTGTGTGTGTTGTGATGTAGGTGTTGTTTTTGGTTGATTGTGTGTTGTGTGCTGGTTGTTGTGTTTTTTGTTGTGTGTGTTGTTGTGTGTGGTTGTGTGGATTGTGTGTTTGTGTTGATTTTGATGTTGTTGTGTTGTGATTTGTTTTGGTTGATTTTTGTTGTGTTTTTGGTGTTGTTGTGTGATGTGTTGTGTGTGTTTGTTTGATGATTTGTGTTGTTTGTGTGTTTTTGTTGTGTTTGTTGTTTTGTGTGTGTTTGTTTAGTTGTGGTGTGTGATTGATTTGATTTGTGTGTTGTTGTTGTGTGTGTTGTGTGTGGTGTGTGTGTTTTGTGGGTTTTGGTATGGTGTTTGATTTTGTTTTCTGTGTTGTGAGTGTGATGTGTGTTTGATTTGTTTGTGTTGTGGTGTGTAGTGTTTGATTTGTGTGGGTTTTTGTGTGTGATTTTGTGTGTTGTGTGTTGTTTTGTGATTGTTGTTGATTTGCTGTGTGTGTTGTGTGTTTTTTTGTGTGTTTGTTGTGTTTGTTGTTGTGTTTGTGTTGTGTTGTGTTGTTGTGTGTTGTTGTTTTGTTCGTGTGTTTGTGTTGATGTGGTTTGATTGTTGTGTGTGATTTTGTTGTGGTTGTGTTTTTTTTGTTGTGTGTTTTGTTGGTGTTTGTGTGTGTTGTTTCGTTGTTGTGTTGTATTTTTGTGTTGTGTGATTTGGTGTGTTTGTTTTGTGTGATGATTTTTGCTGTTGTGTGCTTGCTTTGTGTTGTGTTGTGTTTGTGTGTGATGTGTTGTGATGTGTTTTGTGTTGTGTGTTGTTTTGATTGTTGTGTGTTGTTTTGTGCTTAGTTGTTGTGTGTGTGTTGTGTGTGTTGTGTGATTTGTGTTGTTTTGATTGTGTGTTTGTGTTTTTGTTGTGTTTGATGATGGTTGTGTATGTGTTTTGGTTCTGTGGTGTGTGGTTGTTTGTTTGTTGTTGAGTGTTTGTGTTTTGTGTCGTTTGTTTGTGATGTGTGTTTGTTTTGTTGTGTGCCTGTGTGTTGTGTGTTGTTGTTGTGTTTGATGTGTTGTGTGTGTGTTGTTGATTGTGATTTGTTTGTTTGTGTGATTTGAGTGTTGTTTGTTGCTGTGTGTTTTTTGCTGAATGTTTGTTTGTGTGTTTTGTTGATTTTGTGATTGTTGTGTGTGTTATGTGTTGTGTTGTGTGTGGTGTGTGTGTGTGCTGTGTGTGTTTTTTGCTTGATTTTGTGTGTTTTGTTTTGTGTTGTTGTGTGTTTGTTTTGTGTTGTGTGCTTGTGTTGTGTGTTTGATTGTGTGTTTTTGTGTGATGTTGTGTTGTTGTGTTGTTGTGTGTGTGTGTTTGTTTTTGTGTTTGTTGAGTGTATGTTTGTTTGGTGTGTGTGTGGTGTGATTGTGTCTGGTTGTGTTGTGTGTGATTTGGTGTGTGTGATTGTGTGTTCGATTTGTTGTTGGTGTGTGTTGTGTGTTTTGTGTTGTGTGTGTGTGTGTGTTGTTGTGTGATTTGTGTGTTTTGTGATGTTGTTTGTGTCGATGTGTGTGTGTTGCTTGTTTGTTGATTTTGTTGCTTTGCTTTGTGTTGTGTTGTTGGTGTTGTTGTTTGTGTGATGTGATTGTGTGTGTTGTCTTGTTGTAGTTTGTGTGTTTTATATTGATTGTGTGGCTTGTTTTGGGGGTTTGTTGTGCTGTTGTGTTGTTGTGTGTGTTTGTTGTGTTTGTGTGTGGCTGTGATTGTTTGTTTGTGGTTTGTGGGTTTGATGTGTTTTCTTTGTGAGTTTTTTGTTGTTGTTTGTGATTGTCGTTGTTTGTTGATTGATGGTGTGTGTTGTTGTGTTGTGTGAGTTGTTGTGCTGTTTGTTTTGTTTGTTTGCTTGTTGGTGTTTGTGTTGTTGTTTTTTGTTTGTCATGTCATGGTTTGTGTTTTTGTGTTTGTGTGTTAGTTTGTTGTGTGTTGATTTTTGACTGTTGTGTTTGTGTTTTGTTGTGTTGTTGTAGTGTGGTGATGTGTGGTTGCTGCTTGTGTGTTGCTGGTGTGTGTTGATTGTTGTTTTTTGTGTGTGTTGGTGTTTGGTTGTTGTTGTGTGACTGCTTTGTGGTTTGTTTTGATGGTTGTTATTCTGTGTTTTGTGTTGTGTTGGGTTTGTGTGTTGTCTGGTTTGTGTGTGTTGGTGGTGGTGATGTGCTTGTTTTTTTGGTTTTGGGTGTGGTCGTTTTGTAGTTGTACGTGAGTGTGCTTGTTGATTGATTTGTTGATGATTTGTGATGTATTTGTGTTGTGTGATGTGTGGTGTCGTGGGGGGTTGTGTGTTTTGTGACTGTGTTTTGTGTTTCGTGTGGTTTTCTGTGTGGTTGTTTGCCTTGTGTTGGTGTGTTGTGTGTGATTTTTGTGTATGCTGTTGTGTGTTGTTGTTGTGTGTTTCGTTTGTGATGTATGTTAGTTTGTTACCTGGGGCGTCAGTAAAATATTACCTATGTATTATGTGTTGTGTAAACTTAACCTTGTGTACGTGTGGGTGATGTGTGTTGTGTACTGTTGGGGTGTGTGTGATGTAAATAAGCAATAGTTATAGTTTTGTGTTACAAAATGTAAAAAAAAAAATATATTCAATTTAAAACATGCCCGCGATGAATAATAAAAAAAAAAATAAAATAATTACCATCGGTTTGAAATAGTAATTATAAAATTTTTGTGTGTGTTGTGTGGGTTGTTGTCCCCTGAGGTATGTTGTGTTGTGTGTTGGTGATGTTTTGTGTTGGTATTTTTTGTTGTTAGTGTTGTTGTTTGTGTTGTTTTGTTTGTTTGTGTGTTGGGTTGATGTTGTGTTGTTGTTTGTGTTTGGTGTTAGTTTTGTGGTTTGTGATGATGGTGTTTTGTTTGCTTGTGTTTCGTGATGTGATGATGTGTGTGTGTAGGTGTTGTGATTTTGTCGTTGGTTGTGCCCGTGTTTCTTGTTGGGTTGTTGTGTTTGTTGATGTGTGTTTTTGTGTGATGTGTTGTGTGTGGTGTTTAGTGTGTTGGTTCGATTGATTTTGTGTTTCTGTGTTGTTTGTTTGATGTGGGGGTGTTTGTTTAGGCTGTGAATGTTGCATTGTGTGTTGTGTTCGGACTGATGTTTGTGTGTTTTGTGTTGAGGTTGGATTGTTGTGTGTTGTGGTTTTGTTGTTTGTTATTGTGCTTGTGTTGTTTTGGTGTAGTTTGGTGTTTGTGGTTGGTGGTGTGATGGTGTCGGTTGATGTTGGTTGTGTGTTTTGTGCATGTGATGTTGTTGATTGTGTTTGTTGTTACTGTTTTGTGTTTTTGGTTATTGTGAGTTGTTGTGTGTTGTGATTTTTTGATTGTTGTGTGTGTTGTCTGATTTTTGTTTTTGTGTGTGTGTTGTTTTGTGTTGTTGTTTTGTTGATTGTTGATGATGGGTTGTTTTGTTTTTTCTTGGTGGTTGTGTTGTTAGTGTTGCGTGTTTGTTGTTGTGTGGATTAGTTTGTTGTGTCGTGTGTGTGGTCGGCTGTGTGTTTGTTTGTTTGATTTGATATGTGTTTTTTGTGTGTTTGTTGTGTGTTGTAGTTGTTGTGTGTATTGTTGTTGTGTTGTTGTGTGTTGTTTTGATTTGTTGTGTGTTTGTTTGTTCGTTGTGTAGTCGTATTGTTTGTGTAGGTGTTGTGTGTGTGGTTGATTGTTTGTTTTGTGTTTTTTGTTTGTGTGTGTGCCCTGCTTGGTAGGTGCTGTTGTTGTTTGTGCCTTGGTTTGTTTGTTGATTGTTGTTGTGACTTTTTTGTTTGTTGTATTGTTGTGTTGTTGTGTATGGTTTCTGTTTGATGTTGTGTTTGGTGTTGTTCTGAGTTGGTGTGTGGTGTTTGGTTGTGGTGTGGTTTTGATCTTGTTGCGTGTATTTGTGTTGCCTTTGTTTTTTTTCGATTGATGATTGTGTGTTTGTGTGTGTGGGGTCTTGTTGTGGTGTGTTATGCTAGTGTGGTGTGCGTTTGGTGTTGTGTGAATGTGTGTGTTGGTTGGTATAGATGTGTTTTTTGTTGTTGTGTGTTGTGTGTGTTGGTTTGATGTTGTGGTTTGTGTTGGTTGATTTGTGGTTAGTTTGGTTTTTTTTGTTGTTGTTTTTTTGTGTTGTGGCTTGTTTTTGTGTTGTGCTTTTGGTTATTGTGTTTTTTGGTGTGATTTGTTGTGTTTTTGGTGTTGTGTGTGTGTGTTTTGTGTTGATGTGTTGTTTTTGTTGTCTGTGTGTAAGTGTTTGTGTAGTGGTGTTGTTTTTGTGGTGTTTTGGTTGTTGTTCTTTTGATTGTTGTTTATGTGTATTTGTTTGCTGGTGTGTGTTTGTGTTGTGTCTGTTTGTGTGTGTATTTGGCTGTGTTGTTGTTTCTTTGTTGTTGATTGATTGGTGTGATTGCTGTGGTGTGGGGTGTGTGTTGTTTGATTTTTTTTAGTGTTTGTGCTGGTTGTTGTGATTGTGATTGCCTGTTGTTGTGTTGTGTTTTGTGTGTTTTTCGCGATTGGTGTCGTGTTTGATGTGTTTTGTGTTGTGGTGTTGTTTTGTTAGTTGTGTTTGTTGTGTGTGTTTGTTGGTGTTAGATGTTGATGTTGGGTTCGATGTTGTGTTTTTTGTTTTTTGTGCTGGATTTTTGTAGTTTGATGTGTGTTTGTGTGTTGTTGTTTGTGTTTGATTTGTGTTTGTGTTTGATTTTTGACTTGTCTGTGTGTGTTGTGTGTTTTGTGTGTTGTTGGATTGTGTGTTTTTGATCGATGTGTGGTTTGGTTTTTGTGTTGTGTTGTTCTTGTGAATTTGTTTGTTTGTTGTTGTTGTTTTATTGTGTTTTGATGGTTTGTGTTTTGTTGTCTGTGCGATTGTGTTGTGTGTTTTTGTTGCAATCGATGTGTGTCTTTGCTGTTGTGCATGTGTGTGTGTTGTTGTTTGCTTTTTGTGATTGTTTGTTGTTGGTGTTTTTTTTGATGGTTGTGTGTTGCTGTGGTTGTGCTGATTGTGGTGTTGTGGTGATTGTTGTGTGTTTTTTTGTGTGTGGTGTGTGTGCTGGTTTGTGGATTTTGGTTGTTGTGTGTGTTGGCTTTGTGATGGGATGCTGTCGTTTGTGTTTGACTGTGGGCTTTTTGCTGATTTAGTGTGTTGGTTATTTTGAATGTATGTTTGATTTTAGTGTGTTGATTTGTGTTGTTGTGATATTTATGTGTCTTGTTGTGTTTGTTTGTTTGATTTTTGGTCCGATTGTGTGTTTTTTGCTTGTTGGGTTGTGGTTAATTGTGTG
Organism: Neotoxoptera formosana; assembly: GCA_022818045.1. Taxonomy (NCBI): domain Eukaryota; kingdom Metazoa; phylum Arthropoda; class Insecta; order Hemiptera; family Aphididae; genus Neotoxoptera; species Neotoxoptera formosana. The sequence goes on along the minus strand of JAIWJD010000007.1, from coordinate 1,187,441 downwards.
TGCATGTGCATTTGTTTGGATGTTGGGCTTTGTGTGTGTGATTGTGTGTGAGTTTGTGTTGGTGTTTTGTTGTGTGTGTTGATTGTGTTATGTTGTTGTTGATTGGTTTGATGTGTTTGTTTGTTTCTGTGGTTTGCTTTGGGTGTTGTGTTTTGTACTGTTGTGTTTGTGGTGTATGTTTTTTGTTCTTTGATGTGTGTGCTGGTGCTGTGATGTTGTTGTGATCCTGTCTGTGTGGTGGTGTTGTGTGTGTGGTGCTGGTTCGTGTTGGTGGGTTGTGGTTTCCTGATGTGTGTTTGTGTGATTTGTGTGTATGTTGGTTGCTTTTTGTTGTGTTGTGGTTGTTTGTGTTTGTGTGTTCAGGTTTTATGTTGTGTGGTTTTGATGATGTTGATTGTCTTGCCTGTCCTTGTTTTTGTTGTTGTTGGAGATGTTGTTTTTATTGTTGATTTTGGTTGATGTGATGTTTCGTTGTTGTGTGTGATGTTTGCTTGTCCTGTGATTTGATTGGTGTGTGATTTGTGGTGTTGGTGTGTTGTGTTGGATGTGCTGTTTTTGTGTGTTTTGTGTTTATGTGTTGTTGTTTTTGGTTGGTGCTTCGGTGATAGTATTGTGTGCTTGTTAGGTTTGTGTTTGTGGTTTGATTTTGATGTGTTGTTGTGTGTTGTGATTGTTGGTTTGGTGTGGTGGTGTTGGTTTGTAGTTGTTGTTGTCTGCTTGTGTGTGGTTGTTGTTGTGTTGTTATGTGATTGTTTGTGTGTGTTGTGTTGTTGTGGTATTTCTGTGTGTGTTGCTGGTTTCCTTGATGCTATGTTGTTTGGATTGTTGTGTGTTTATGGTTGGTTTTGTGTTTGTGTGTTTTATTGTTGTGTCTGTGGTTTTGGTTTGGTTTGTGGTTTGATGTTTGTTTGTTGTGTGTTTGTGCTGTGTTGTTGTTGTTTGTGTGCTTGATTTGATGGTTGTTTGTGAATTTTTGTTGTTTGTTGTTAGTTGTGTTCGTGTGATTGTGTCTAGTGTTTTGTGGTGTTTGTTGTTGGTTGTGATGTTTGTGTATGTGTCGTGTGCTGGTTGTGGCTGTGTTGTGTTTGTGTGTTGATTTGTGTTGTGTTTGTGTTGGGTGATTTTGTTTTCTGTTTTGTGTGTTGTGTTGTTGAATGGTGCTTGTGTGCTGCTTGTTGGTTGTTTTGGTGTGTTGTTGCTTGTGCTGTATGTTGTTTTTTTGTTGTTGTGTGATTGTGGGTTGGTTTGCTGATTGTGTATTTTGTTGTGTATTGTTGTGATTGTTGTTATTTGTGTTGATTGATTGTGTTTGTGCTGTTGTGATGTGATTTTGTTTGTGTGTGTTGGTGCCTGTGTTGTGGGGTGATTGTGTTGTTTTGTGGTGGTGTTTGTTGTGGTTTTTTTGTGTGGGTGGTTGTTTTGTGATGTATTTGTTGGTTTTGTGTTTTGGATGTTTGCTGTGGTGTTATGTGTGTTGTTGCTGGGTTGGTTGTTGGTTTTTGATCGTGTGGTGTTGTGTGTTTGTTTGTGGTTTTTGTGTGATGCTGTTTTTGTTTGCCATGTTCGTGATCTGCCTGTTGTTGTGTGGTTACTGTTGTTGTGTTGGTGAAGTTTGTGTCGTTGTTATGTGTGTGGTTGTTTTAGTGATTTGATTGTGTTTTGGTTGTTTTGTGATTATGTTTGTTTTGTTGTGTGTGTGTTTGTGTTTGTGTTTTGGGTTTGTTTGTTGTGTGTGTTGTGTGTCGATGTGTTTTTGCTGTCTGATTTTGTTGTTTTGTTTGAGGTGGTTTTGTTTAGTTTGTGTGTGTTGTGTTTTTTTGTTTTGTGTTGTGTGTGTGTCGTTTGTTGCTTTGGTTTTTTTTGGGTTGCTGTGTTGGCGTATTGTTGGTAGTCTTTGTGTTGATTTGTTGATTGCTACCGGCTGTGTGTTGTTGTGATTGTTGGGTTTGATTTGTGTTGATTTTGTTGTGTGCTGTGATTGTGTTGATGTTGTTCTTGGCTTGTGTTGTGATGTGCCTTGCTTTGGTGTTGTTGATTGTTTGTTTTGTTGATGTTTGTGTGTTGACTTGTTGTGTTCATGTGTGTATAGTGTTTCTTTGGTTGTGTTGTTTGTGTTGTTGTGTTCCTGTGATGTTGTGTTTTGCTTGTGTGTTTGTCCATGGTTGTTGGATGTGTGATTTTGATTGGTTGCCTCGTGTGGTTGTGTGAATTTTTGTTTGTTTTTTTTGTGTGTGGTGATGATGTTGTGATGTGTGTGTTGATTGTTGTTGATTGTGTGTTGGGGTAGGTGTGTTGTTGTGTTTTTCGATTGTGTTTATGTTTATTTTTTGTTTGATTTTGTGGTTTTGTTGATTGTGGTTGATGATGATTTTTTGTGTTGTGTGTTTGCTTTTGTTTTTGTTGTGCTTTGGGGTTGTTAGGTGATTGATGTTTGTGGTTTTGTTGATGTGTTTGTGAATTGTTGATTGTTTGTGATGTGGTTATTGTTGCTTGTTTGTGTTGTGTTGATTGATGTGTTTGATGTGATTGCTGTTTGTTGTGTTTTGGATGATTGTTTTGATCTGTTGTTTTTTTGTGTTTGTGTTTTGTTGTTGGTTATTGTGATGCTGCTGTTAGTGTTTAGTGTTTTTTGGTTTGTGATGTGTGTGTTTGTGTGAATTTTGTGTGTTTTGATTGTGTTTTTTTGGTTGCTGTGTTGTTGTTTTGTGTTTTGGGTTGTGTTGATTTGTGTGTGTTGTTTGTTTGTGTGTGGTTGTGGATGTTGTGTGTTTGTTTCCTGTGCTTTGGTTTGGGTCCTCTGATTGTGTGTTGTTTGTTGTTTTGATGTGATATTTGTATGTTGTGTTTCTTGTTTTTGTGTGTTGTTCTGTTGTGTGATTGGGATGATTGTGCCTGTGCTATTTGTAGGTTGTTTGTTTTTGTGTGATTTGTGTATATTGTTGTTGATGTGTGCTGTTTGTGTGTGTGTTGTGTTTTGGGTGTTGTTTTTGTGGGTTTTTTGTGTGTGTTGTGTGTGTTGTTGAATGATGTTGTTGTGTGTGATTGTGATTTAGTGTGTATTGATGTGTGTGTGGTTTGCTTTTGTCGTGTTTGTGCTTGGTTGATTTGATTTGTGGTGATGTTTGATGTGTGGTTGTGTGTGTTGCTTGATTGATTTGGTGTGTGTGTTGTTGTGTGTTTGTGTGTTTTTGTTGTATGTGTTGTTTGATTGGATTGGCTTTGATTGATGTTAGTTGTTGTTGTGTGATGTGTTTGTGTGTGTGTTGTGGTTTGTGTTTGTGTGTGTTGTTGTATGTTGCTGTTTCGTGTGTGTGTGTGGTCTTTGTGTCTGTATTGTGGTGCTTGTGGTGTGGAGTGATTGTGTGTGATTTGTTGTTCTGGTTTGTGGGTGTGTGTCTTTGTTGTTATGTTTTTGGTGGGTGTGTTGTGATGTTTGTCTGTGAGTGATTGTGTTTTTGTTGTGCTTTGAATGTGTTTTTGTTTGTGTGTTGTGTGTGATGATTTGTGTGATGTTTGGTGTTTTGTGGTGGTATAGTTGTGTTTTTGATGTGTGTTTTTCGTTTGGTTGTGGTGTTTGTGTCTTTCGATGAATGTTTGTGCTGTGTGTGGGTTTGTGTTCTTGTTGTGTTTTGTATGTTGTGCTTTGTGGATTTGTTTGTGTTTGTGTGTTCGTTTTGTTGTGATATTATGTGTGTTTGTTGTGTTGGTGATGTTGGTGTTGTTTGTTTGTTTGTTTGTTGTTGTTTGTTGTGTGGTGCTTATGTTCGTGTGTGTGTGTGATGTGGTGTGTTTTGTGTTTGTGATTTGGTTTTTTGTGTTGGGTTGTTTGTGTTGTGTTTGTTGTGTCGTGTGTTGTTGTGGTGATTTTGTGTGATTGGTGTTTGTGTTGTGATGCTTTGTTGTGTTTGTTGTTGTGTCGTGTTGTTGTGTTTGTGTGTTGTTTTGTTTGGTTGCGATGTGTTGGTTCGTTGGGTTGCTTTTTTGTTTTTTTTTGTGGTTGTTTGTGTGATTGTGGTGGTTGTTGTGTGGTTGTGTGCTTGTGTTTTTGGTCTTTAGTTGTGTGTTGTTGTGGTGTGTCGTGTGTTTTGTCGTGTTTGGGTTTGATGTGTTGTTTGTTGTTGGTTGGTTTTTGTGTGTGTTTGTGTTGTTTATGTGTTTGTTTATGTTGTGGGTTTTTTGTGGTTCGTGTTGTGCGTTTTTAGTTAGTTGGTTTGTTGTCTGTTGTTTTTGTTTTTGTGTTGCTTGTTTGTGGGTTGTTGTGTTTTGATTTGTGTCTGTGTTGTTGTTTGGTGTGTTTGTTGCTGTTTGTGTTTTGTCTGTTGCTTCGATTTTGTTGTTC
>JAIWJD010000007.1:1143885-1183002 GCA_022818045.1 Neotoxoptera formosana | reverse complement strand
AATTTGGGTTTTTTTTTTAAATATTTAAGAAATCATATTTAAAATACTAAAATTAACTTTAGGTAACCCCCTGGATAAATTTTAATTCGATTGAATCTTTTTAAATTTTTTAGTATTAATAAATATTCACAAACCCGAAAATTGATTTGGCCTGAAACCCTTGTTTAAAAATATCGTCTTTTTTAAAATGTAATCCAAAACTCTTAATTCATTTCAGCTCTATACCAAGTGCTTTTTGCCACATATTAAACCCTCTTAGGTACCCCAAAAGTATCCCAAATTTAATGAATTAAAATTCGGGCACAACACCGCATTTGAAATTGAGAATTTAAATTACAGTATTAAACTTAATCCATTTTCACTGCATTTATGCAAAAAGCATCTATCTTTGGTAACATTATCAATATTCGGTTCAGAAAATCATAATTTGTCAATTTTTTTATAAAAAATATATGCCCTTTTAATTAAATTAGATTATTTAAAAAAGCGCGGAAAAAAAAATCGTGTTCATATCGGTTTAATTTTTATAGTAGATGGGCCTGTCAGTATTTCCCCATCGGGTTATAGCGATTCAGTTGGAGGGTCTCCTTAATAATTCGTTTGTAACCATATATTTTAAAATCGGGTTTTCCCGATCGTGCTTTCGAACAGGGAACCCTAGCCCTTTTTTAAAGGGTAAAAGGTCTATGGGGAAAAACCACACTTTTATCCTTACATTTTTGGCAAGTGCTTATCACTCGACGCATACGACCGAGATGGGGGCAGATCGGCCGTGTAAAAATTTAGTGATAAGCTAATTCTAAGTTATGCCCTCAAATGTTCGGTGACGCGTCAAACCCAGATCCCCGACCAACAAAAACCCCATTTTTTTTATACCACCATATACCAACAATCCATCAGTGACCCAAAATTAAAAATTATTTACAGGATGCCCACGTTGCCACTCGCTCGCTGCTCTGCGCTGGACAAAAAAAACGAAAATATCCTCGATTGCTGCAACACCCCCTCAAGTTGGGCAAGGGTAAACCCCAGTATAACCACTCTTATCATTATCATGGGGATCTACTTGACTCTTTCGTTTGGCCCGATTTGAGCGATTATTTATGAGATTAAATCCGGCGATTTAAACTGCGCCAAAATACAGGTAAACACAAAATCAACTTGTAAAACTGCGCCCCAGTTTTATCAAGTGTAAAAAGGTGACTGTAAACTGCCCCCGGGTAAAAATTTTCAGGGAAAATACTTAAAGCGGTAAAATAAGAGGATAGCGACTAACACTTTTATTTCGTTGTGCACGGTTTTTTTTGGGGGAGGGTCTCTCCCTTCACATCGGCCATAAAAAACTACGTTTAAAAATTCGGGGGCAGTTTTAAAACTATACCTTTTTTTAAAATGGATAAATTTCGGGGGGCACTTTACAAAAAAAAAGATCATTTGGGCGCAGTTTACGAAAGCCCCTTAAAATCTGGTTTTTATCACGGGGGCCCAATCCCCGGGCCCCATACGACGCATGTGCAAACACATCGTGGGCCGCACCTAAGGTTAAACTGCTTCTTATTGAGGATAATTAGTAGGTACTAAAAAAATTTTATGTAAACGATAAAAAAAAATTTTATTTGAATCTGTTCCAAAGGTTTTTATATAAAAAATATCATTTTATTTTGTTTGGTGCCAAAATATATTTTTAAACCACGACCATTACATGCAAATAAAACTGTTTTTTTTTCGATTTTTATTCTAGGGGGGTGGCGTCTGAACCGTCGTATCATGTCTTTTATCAGACAGTAAATAATTTTACAGTAATGATAAAATCAAATTAATAAACAAATGTAATTTTTACTTACCCTTTGTTAAAATAGTTTGAATATGAAGTTTAAAACAAAAATTAACTCCTTAGATATTATTAAACAAAAAAAAATGTGTACACGTTTAAAGTAAAAGGTTGAACCATTTTTCTTGACGTGATGGAAAATGACGAAATTTTCTCAGTCTAAATATAAATTTTAAAATAGATTAAGTAAAATATTTCTTTGACTATAAAAACGTTAATTTAAAATCTATATAATATTGATATTGCAGGGGTGGCCCAAAATGAAAAACGTCCACGAGCCCTGATTAAATACAAAGATATTAGAGCCAAAAAAGTTTATAAATACATTTTATAATTTTTATGTTGTTCGTATTTTATCTTGGGTAAAAAAAATTGATTATTTTTAATAAAAGCGATCCGCAAGTTGGGCCAAACCCCGGTATATCGTAAAAAATAATATTATTATTTTGATACAAAACGTATTATCCTAATCACCCGGGGAAACCCGGAAGGGCCCCTATTGCCATAGCCCCGTGTTTTCTCAATGAGTCTGTAAAAATACTAAAAAACAATTAAAATTAACAGTCATCAAAATAACTACCACTGGCAATTTGGGATACACACACACCATTTATATTTTTTAAAATTGGAATAGTGGTCTTTCCCCACGTAACCCATTTTTCATTTTGTTATTTTTTTTATTTATGTGGTATTTAATGTATTTTGATTCTTGTGTGTTATAAGTTATTTTAGGTCCCTATTTTTAAAATTTATTATTCCAGATTCTTAACGATACGGTAATGCACGCCGTGCCCCGGCGAGCGAATAAAATAAAATAACACATGGTAGTGCCGCGGGATGTTTGTCCTGTACGTACCTTAATCGTCACATTACCCTCGGGATTATTTATTTTTTTCACAATCGTTTAAAAGATTACCTATACAAATTATAACCGTATTTTTTCGTTACCCGCAGCTAGGCCATGCTTTAATAGATAAATAATTTTTTTAAATTTTAACTAAAAAGTCGTTAATGGATACGGACCCCATGGATTTTTTCAAGGCAATGTCCCCAAAACACCACCGCATTGTATGTGAGAAATAAAACTACTTAGTAGCAATTATTTTTATGATAGGGTCATAGTAAAACTCGGGTAAGGGGGTTTATGTCTAATTTTTTTTATTAAAAAAAGATAGACATTATGTCATTAATCAAATAATCTTACCATTTTTATTTTGGCCCCAGAATTTTCCTCCAATGTTCTTTTCCCCCAGTAAAAAAAAAAAATTTTTCTTTATCATTTTACTCAACTTTCCCTTTTTTCCCCTAATAAAAAAATTAAAAAAAATAATAAAAAAATTTTTTTAAAAAAATTTATGCATAGCAAAAAAAAAATAAAAAAATAAAATTTATTAAGTATTATTTTTTTTTTTTTTTCATTTAGAATATTTTAGCAACAAATGAATACCCCTTTAAAGAAAAGAAAAATTAGACATAATATGAAAAAATAATATTATTTTATTTTTTGTAATTACTCGAACCGAGCGTTTTTCGATAGCTGATTTAAACATCTAATATCATAATGTATAACCATCAACCGATAAGTGAGAAATGAGATCGCATAGCCTTACTCTATGTTTTATAAATATGCGAAACGTAATTTAAAACTCTGACTAAAATAATCGGAGGCAAAATTGAACATAATTTTAGTCAACAAAATCATGTGGAGGAAAATGAACAGTGAAAGAAAACGGGTAATCTCGGTCTTTGGAGGAAATCGTAACAGCCCATTAAATCTGAACACAAAAATATAACTAATTTATAGAACTTATGTTATAAAATATAATAATTAGTTGAAACAATATTGTGTTTGAATTATAATATATAATAATAAATATATGTTTTCTCACTTACAATCTATTTAATAACAATTTTTTCTGAGCTTTTTCTGGAACCATTTAGGATCGATAAAACGATTGTACATTTGTACTATATTAAGCATGGTATTGGTGTAAGGGTTACATTCAGGAACGGTACGAGAAAATGTATTTTTCCCGAGTTTGCGGGGGAGGTGAAAAAATGTTAAAATTACATTACAATATAAATACAAATGAATTAACAATCGATAGGAATATTTTTTAGACGTGTAAACTATACATCGGTAGTACTCTTAGGTAACGAACCTGCCCCGTTTCTACTTAAAATTTAATTGTCATATGGCTAGGCGCAAAGTCAGCACAAACGCAAGACCAAGTTGAACAAAACGGCACTAACGTAGGCACAATCGAATGAAAAAAAAAATTTCGAAATTCCAAAATGTGTGGGCTAACATTTCTTCTTCAGCCCCGCTATACCTAAAATGTAATTTTATTAGGGTTAGGAAGTCAGCACTAAAATTGATTACCAAGTAAAACAAATGGCACTAACGTAGCACAATCAAATGAAACAAAAAAAATATCGAAATGTCCAAAATGGTGGGGCTAAACATTTGACAGCCCCGCTATTACTTAAAATTGATTTCATAGGGATTAGTAAGTCAGCTACAAACGCGAGACCAAAGTTTGAACAAACAGCACTAACGATAGCACAAATCAAATGAAAAAAAAAAGTTTACGAAATTTTAATATGGTGAGGCTGGGGAAATGGACCTGAGCCGAATCTCGTCATTCGTCCCGACGCCGCCCTGCTGTTGTCGCTGATTGTTTGCTGCCGTTCCCCTTCGGTTCACCTGCGTTGGCCATCGACGGTCGACCAGCCACAGCTGATACCAGCCACTTTCGCCGCCATACCGTGAGTCCCTGCCCCGGCGTGTGTGCCGTCCGGTATCGTTGGTTATTATCATTGTTATTATTGATTATTAATTGTTGGTTCTTGGTTGTTTACGTCTTATCAAAATTGTTTTATGGAGTCGCGCGCTCGGGTAGAGACGTCTTCACCGGCCGACGTAGAACGCTAGTCGTGCTGTTAATATAATATTACTTTATTATTTATTTCACACGTCTGTTGTATTGATTATTTAATTTTTCGGTCACCTTCCCGTCCAAACTCTGAACGCCACAATTTTTAAGATAAGTCTCCGGCCAAATCTATAAATAGCCTGGCGGCCCAAACATTTGGTAGCAGAGCGTGGTTTTAAAATATATACATATTAATTTAAATGTGGTATTCACGTTTTGATGGGTTCGTGACAGTATTGGGTTATGACTATTGTGTTGTTATCCTGTTAGTTTATTGAATGATAGTATAGTGCTGCTGGGTCAATTGCTCGCCACCGTGGGTTACGCGCGCGCTCTTTTAGCTTGCGTCCCATTCCAGCTCGTAACTAGTCGTGTCCATGGCTGCCGCGAGGACTATGGAGCGTGATCTTCGCGCGAGAGACAGGGCATTGGCAAACGAAATTCGTACATTGCTCGTATTAAGGCGTTCACGAGACGGCTCGATTGGCTTGTGATGATGCAACTAAAGCGCCGCAGCTGCTTGCGGCTTCCGCCAGGCTGAATAATCTGGTAAGACGGGTTTCGAGATTGAGGAAGAATGCGGTGTTTCGAACGCGTATTGTGCTCTAGGTATGCTGCAAGAGTAATACAACTGAACGTGTCGTTGAAGTGAACAATTGGGTAGATTATATCCGTCTATTGTTTCAAATATCACGTTCAACCTGCGCGCACCGCGGGATCCTCGACGCACTTGACACTCTCACGGGACACAAACCCGCTTGTGTTCCGCAGATTACCAGGAAATTCCTTACTTCATCCAATTTCCGACAGGTTGAGACTCTAACACAATTGGCCCAGCATTCCGCGTTAAATCACGTTTCTCGCGGTCGATGTAGATCGGCGCAATTTTCCTGGAGCACAATACCCGATATCGAGTCGTTTTTCTATCATTTAGCGTAGCTGCGATCCCGGGAGCGCTGCCGACGTTATCCGTGCATACTGCGGTTTCGGGAGCCACATCGCCGTAGCCTGGGCCGCATTAGTATCGCGTTACGACAAGACCACGTATTAGTCGCGGGATCGTTCCGTCGACAAATTTGTTGCAAGTGCCTGTAGTCGTCCCGTGGATACTCTGTCAGACTTGAATAAATTTATGTCAGTGTTCGGTGAAGGAATTTCAGTTCTCCAACCGACAATCTTACAGGTCCCAATTTAGCATTTTATATTATTCTCACTGGCGTCACGGTGCCTCTCTATTAGCGACACTGAAATATAATACACCACAAATATATACTCTGCGAATTCGCCCGCCTTGCACAAATTATACATCTGGCGATTCGCGCCTTGCACAAATATATACTCCTGGCGATTCGCCTTACACAAATATAATATATTATAAATCGTAAACGGCGATCAGGCGCGGCGTAACAACGATAATGGTTTCGTTCCAGAAATGTACTGTCGACTCTGGCGGCCGTGCAAAATCCTCCGAGCCGGCCGGATCGCGAAAGTAATCAGCATATTATATAACTCAACAAGAAACATAATACAAGGGTAATAACAAAAATAACAATATAATAGCGTGATATGAGTGTGTGTGTGTTAGTCGAATGGAGGATTCAAATATATGTCGTTGACCTACACCGGGTATGCGCGGTATGGTGGGAGCGGGTGGCAATTAAAAATTAGCTAGTATCTGGCGTCGCGACACTTATGAAATTTAAAAATGTATAACCTAACCGTTTATTAATCAACGTATTGTAGGCCCGAGATTAACGTAACGCAGGTATAAGGTTACTTCCATATAATGTAAGCCACGAAACCATGACCTGAAGATGATATTAATATAATATAAGATAGTAGGTACTATCTTTAATCGTGGACATAACAATTACAAATAACAGCTGATCAAAATTAGTAAGTTTACGTAATATGAAAATCATCTATTAAACCATACGTATCCAAAGTGGTATATGAGTGTGGTCTAGGGGATTGTACGTGAATCAACGTGTGTGCTTGCGCCGTGCGGCCGTGCAAGCTTTGAGAGCCATTCAATTATAATAGGTTACACAAGGTTCACAATAATTATCAATCGCGGATTCAACGAGTATCGAATTTATTACATTACAGCTACAGGTTTTTTATCAAATAACAACACTTGTTCACAAGGTCTTGATTATGTATTACCTGTGTATGTATAAACACCTAAAATCCACAAAACTTTGAGCAGCTATAAACTCGGTCAACTAGTTAAGCGAATGTTGACAATTTTTATGGGAAAATTTCATGAAAACAAATAGCTTCTTAATTAAATTTATTCACATTATATAATATAAGTTGTCATTTTAAATCAAAAGTCATTGGTGAGATTTATCTAATAAATATAAGGGAAAACAAATAGTTGACTGTCTACAAATGTAGAAAAGTATGGACTAAAATTATTTTAAAAAAAAATTTGTCATCAACACGCACACAACCAAATACACTTCTTCTTCGAGCGCGCGTCAAATTACTCTTAAGTAATTAGTGAGTACACAACATACATTGATTAGCAGACTTTGCAATAACAATACATCTCATGCGCTCTCGACTACAATTTGATCTACTTATAATCTCGTTTCAAATTAGGCATGTTTAGTATTGTGTTGTAACTGTTTAATAACAGAGGCCATAAAGGGCGGTGATTGCGTGAAGCGTTCTCTTAAACATTTCCATAGTTTATTAATTATAATATCATAGTAGATTTCTATATAAATCATCATAGTAGATATAAAGCTGGAGCGTAATAAATTATTCATTGTATCGGTATCATCTAACTATCAAGTATTTTTTAGGAAGGAGATAATCACTATTTATTAATTGAATAAACAGAATTACTATTTTATACAACACCGCATAGATCGTGTCCTAGTATTTAACAAACGGCGATTAATAAAATTAAAAATTGCATTGTTTTCCGTGTTTCGCAGAGCAGCTGGTGGAATGTTCTGCCTATCATTGCCCAGCGCCCACATGTACACCCTTCACCTAACGACACGGATACCATCAATCGACAATCCTGTATTCGATCGTTCACATCCATGTAATATAAATCCCAAAGTAACGTACGCTGTATATTAATTATAAGTAAATGAGGCATTAAAAAAAAAAAAAAAAAACAACATCTGAATAAAATGTAAACTGCTGCAGCCATACAGCTATAGTAGTAACGTCATGTACTCATATTTACGCTTGGAACCTACTTAAACAACACATATTTTACATTAAATATTTTATGGTATTCCATGATAGTCGTTGTTGAACAATACGTATAAGAGTATAAAACGGAATATTTATGTATATTAATGTAGGTAATTAAACGCCAGTAATTTAAATTAAATCAAAGTGCATTGGCTATCAATATTCTGATCGAGATCCTATTTTCGAATTTATGTATGTATTATTGTAATTATTTTTCTGCTGTTTTCTGTTTTCCTATATAAGATATAAATAATACGTCTATATTTTATAGATTCATTGCTTCACCAGAGTAAGCTTACACTAAAATATTATCAATGGTATCTTCAATTTCTTTTTAATTGCATTTATTTACTCTTTCGTATAATATAAAATGGAGATGGTAAATTTACTGCTTAAAATAGCTGCATTAAATCAAGGTTTAATAACGTAATAATATTGTACATAGCGAAATAATCTTTTACTTCAAAAGAAATACAGTATACACGACGCGAACCGCATAACCCGGTAATTTAATTCGGAAATGAAAATTTTTCCATGAATAATGGAGTCTGGATATCCTCCATGTACCGCGTCCCCTATGTATGCAATAATAAAACGAGGCTTAATTCTTTGTTTTTGAAAGTTTTCTGCGGGGGCTCAAAGATCCACAACGTGGTTAAAAATTTAAGTTTCAATTTCCGAAAGCCTTGTTTTCACGGTGCTTGAATTTCGTAAAAGTTCCCCAAATTTGTTCAGTCATGGGTTTTTGTAATTCGAATAAAAATGGAAAAATAAAAGCTATATTGATAAACTTTGTATTACGAGCACACAGGTTCCCGGAAAGAGTTCCCAACGTCGTGACTGTTAATGTATAATTTCCGGTTTAAGAAGGCCGATTCCCATGGAGAGAACGGGTGGTTTTATAGCCGAATTGCTTGTTCTTAAAAACGTGGAACTCCCATTTTACAGAAAAAAAACACCCAAAAACATAACAGAGCTTTTCAAATAATATCAAACTGCCTCGCATATAAGATTAAAAAGAAAAAAACGTAATATTAATAAATATAAATAAAATAAAAACCACGGTAACCCGATAGTGTGCTGTTTCGAGAGTTATTTATATTTTCCCTTCGGTCCCCTTGGGTCCACGAGGACCGTTGCTGGTAGTGCATAATGGACCACCGTGCGGGTAATTGGCGCCCATCTGTCCTGACGGCCCAACAATTTGTATTTAAGCACTTTTGGGGGGGCCCGTCCAATTCGATTGGGTAATTTTCGGGTGTTCTGACGGAGTGTAACGTGATTTAAGTCATGATACGCGTTTGAGGTCGTATCATGAAAAGGGGATTTTTTTTTTCTACACGGGGAAACAAATATATAGATACGGAGTATATGTAGAATGTGAAAAATAAGATTACGGTACATCAATGTTCACGAGTTTTTATTGTATTTATAGAAGGGTCAGAAATATAGGGACCTTCTGCACACTTTGATCGAAAACGCTTTGCTTAAGATATTAATGGCAATTCAATGTTTTACACGGCACCCACCAAAAGAGAATCAAGGTATATTAAACAGACATGGTAGTATGATATATTAGATATATAACGTTTGTGCAATAAAAAATATATTTTAGTGAGAAATTAAGTTAATATTTTAAGATAAATTATAAAAATCTCGTACCTGTATTATACAATTTTTAATATATTTTGAGAAATACATGTGTATGGTTTAGAATCATTAACTTAAATAAAAGTAAAATATATTTTTTAATTTGAATTACATATTAAAACATTTTAAAACACAATAATATTAAAAATATTTTTCTTTTAATTTATGTTGGGTACCTAAATAATCGTTTTATGTTCATGTTGATTTTTCTCTAATACTTGACATAAAGTTTATAACAGTTTAAGTGATACCAGACTATATATTAGTGGTCAATTATAGCTGAAAATCTATAATTAACCAATATAATGTAATTATAACAACAATAAATTGTGTAAGCTACCACAAATATTAATCACAAACGAGCCTTTAAAAACTGTAATTTTGAACGTTGTGTAAACCTGTTCATTAATATCATCAATAACTTCATGGAAGCATAGTTTATATTGATTATCACAGTCTCATAACGCAAGCGCCCTATGGTAATATCCAATGTTTAGGTAACTATATATGCCACCACTTTTGCCGAAAAAAGCCATTATGGCTCATTGACGACGCCGGTGCCAGAACCGAGCTGTGTATGAATATTTCAAAGGCGCTGCTAACGAAAATTTCCATAATGCAAATGCCTGAAGGAAACCCCCCACCCCCCCCCCCCCCCGCTAAACCCTTGAACCGTAATTAGTTCATTCCTCCTTAATTAAATTCCGACGAGAATCCGTCCCAAAACCCCGTCGGACTGTCTCGGTCCTGCTCGGCGTCTTGTTCCATGATTCACTTAGGGAGTGTAAACGTTGTTAGGCAGACCCCCCCCGGAAATAAGCCCCTTTATTTTTTTTTTTTTTTATTACTGGGATACCATCATCCCAGTCCCTTTTGCAATCCTTCCCTAACCCACCTACTCCTATTTTGCCTTGGGCAGGATGACCTTTAACTACGTTTTCAGGTGGGTTATATTCCACAGACTCACTCACACACCGTATACCTTAATCTATGCAATTCAAGCCAAACACATATACGCAATTTTCCAGCATCATCAAATAATCAGCAATCACATCATAAATCCCTTATTACATCCACACTCCGATTAAACTCTCACGAGTGTATGCACGTAGACTAGATCTCCGTACTCAAGTCGTGCGACATGACATTCAGGTATATCTGTGCTTCATTCGATAGCTTACCAACTAACCACACACAGTCCACCTGCATCTTTCTTCACACCACGACTTCTACTCATATATCTGCACTTCTCATATATCATAGCACAAAACTCTACACACAACTACAATACAAAAACATCACACTTGCGTGCTTAGTTTCAACTATATTATATTTATAAAGTTAACTAAATATTTTATTGAAGTTTCATTTCAACCACTCACTTATCACACACTTACTTCTTCTCATCAACAATCTCCACGAACTCTCACACATGATTACATTACATCTTAGTCACTAACTTCTCAAAAACTATTAGATTCACAACAAGTGATATGTCAGTATAATACTTTATATTTTCAACAGTACTCTAATCATGCGTATCTACTCTACAAACATTGCACTCTATTCACATCTATCACTGCATTACTTATTTACACTAATTTAAATTATCATATGTAATCGACACCAAACCAACACGTATCAATTCATACTCTCATACCATACAAGATCACTTAGAAATTATTTTATATCAACACTTTATCTGAGAGATAATATATTCGCGAGACACTACACATCCAGTCTTTTCTATACTTTCTTTCCTTCAGAGCTTCTATCTAAATATATCAACACACACATAGATATCACTTATATCGTCTAACAACAGCATGTATGTCAATATCAGAATCATTATTAGACGTCGCAACATTGAATTACAGGATGTAATCTAAGATATCTTATCAATCTCAAGATGCCTTACTATGATACTCTAACACGCAGCAACTTAAACACTACTTCTGACAGTCTGATATAATATCTATCTCTGTATCATATGAATCTTCACTTGTCTTGTAAAGGTTCTTACTTCACTGTACGAGACCTGGAGGGTTCTGTGGGACTTTCAGATCTCTATTCACTTAGTATTCTTTTTATTCTTAATTCTATTAACAGTCATATACATTACAAAAAGGCTATCAGCATAACTCACCTAGTTGCTCACATGAAGTGCTGGTTTTTTTGATTAAAAAAAATGCCACTTATTTAGTGTTTACAAACACAATGACCTATGCATAGTTATCTCGAGACATACAATATCATAGATCTATACACTTATATAATCTACAAAACTAATTATCTATCTCCATTATTCTATTCATTGTATCACTTATTGATACATCATCAAACTGTCTATATACCTATTATAATAGACAAGACAATCTAACATTCATATCAACATCTATTTTACACAAGCATACATTTGTATCAATTTCTACTTTCTTTAGAGAGAAGTAAACACAACTCATATATGAGATAACGTCCGAGCACTTTATGGTTTCTTATATTGAGGCAACACGTATGTAGTAGTCATTTATGATGAAGTTTATGGAGAGCAGGAATATGAATGTCTACAGAACGAGGAGATTGTCATCTTGTCTCGTTAGACCATCAAGGAAAAAGTGACTCAGGACTCCGCGCATACAATTGATGAGCTACAGTAGAATATATCTGACGGGACTTCACAAGTCTATCTTACTATTTTACTATGGTATCTCTCTCGTGTATAACCACCGTATAGAGACTATGCTGTTCTAACTTGTCTATCGGGTGAATAGGATTACACTGGTCACACACTTTCACATATCACTTAGATACATTCAGGTCGTGTACGTGAGGCAGAGCACGTTAGTTTTAGTACAGTATCGAGAGATCACTCAGATGACAGATTTGTTGCTTATCGTATGAGAGCCTGTCTAGTACACGTGCTGCGTCTGGTTCTTTTATTACAGGCAGCAGGTAGCGTAGTCATGATATTCATGGAGCGGCGTGATTGTGTCGTGTATCAATGTCGAGGGTGACTCTTTAGAGGTTAGAGAGGCATGAGCAGACAGAGACACAATCTACGTTCTAGGCGGTGAGACAGGTCGCGGGAGACTTGTGGGAGGTTACATGGTAATAAAAGTGGACTCTATATCTATGGAATCTTTTATATTGTTGTAATGGTATCTCACTTGCTTCACTACATACACTACACTTGGTTTGGACAATCTTCTATAGATTTTCTTATTATATTCAATTGTTTTCACGAGTGCGTTCGGAGTTCTCTGGGGACACGCTGAGGCTGTGTGTAGGGTAACACACACACACACAGTGTGAGGATGATTGCACATGCACACTAGTTACACTGAGGATATATGGGATGTGATGAGTGACTATAGGTTGTCACACAATAGGAGTGGAGTGATGGTTGACAGGTAATTATATATGTTGTTTGACAGTTCTATGTTCATGGTGTGTAGAGACGTTAGCGTCTTCATGGTGGAGACTGGTGTCTGAGGGGTGTAGGACTTCACGCACAACGATTATTAGGGAGACAAGCTGCTCTGAATTTGCGGAGAGGGTGATTGTGGTGTAGGGGTGGAGATAGCTATCTCACTGGGTACTAGTTTGTGGGAGGATATCACAAGCGTGTTGCGGACACAGAGCAGTGAGTATGTTATCTCGTTGAACGTATGTGTGTCATAAGGTGGCTGTCAGATTCAACTTGACGGAGGCTAAGTACAGTGTCAGGGCATGTGTTTTAGTGGGTTCTTCACGGTGTGGTGTGGAGAGTGTGGATCTTAGTTGCACACAGTAGTTGTTCTGGCGATAGTAGGATAGTGGGAGTTACTGTGGTGTTGAAGGATTTAGTTTTGATTGGTGAAGGCAGGGATTTAAAGGGGAAAAGATAGGGATTTTTAGGTTGAGGTTTTATGGTTGGTTAGATGGGGGGGACTAGGTATTAGGAAGGTGGTTGGATGGTTAAAGTGCATTTGATTGGAATTTAGAGTGTTTTTTTATTATGTTATGAATGTTAAATTTTTGTTTATGTGAATGTCTATTTTAGGTGTTAATTAGGTAATTTAATATGTTTTTTTACGTTTAGATATTTGGGTTTTTTTTTTTTATGTTTAATATAATAAGTTGTAGGATTAAGTTTATTAGTGGAGTTAAGGGGGGGATAATGGTAAGATATAGGTTAGAGTGTGTGGTTTGTAGTTTGGTATGGGGGTTTTATTTAGAGTATAGTCTGAACTAGTTGTGCTATATTGTTATAATATAATATATGGTATAGGTATATATTTATAAAAAGTGCTGCTGAGCATAGGTAATGTCGCGGTTAGTGCGTATCAAACGGTGCTTTATAGGACAACAACGGCATTGTTTATGGTTAGGTTCCTATAGGATAGGACGGCGTGCAACGATGTATAACGAATAATAATATAGGGGACGATCCGCTTGGCACTATAATATAGTAAGTAGTTTGTATATTGTTATTCTTAAGACTTTATGTATTACAGAGCAATAAATATGATAGTACATAAAATAGAGATTAATCTATAAGGTAAAATAATATAACCTATATAGATTAAACAGGGATTCCCACGACTGGTGTAATTTCGTCAATATTTTGGTGCTGGTTAACTGCATGCTATCGGATCAATATACTTGTACAGTTGTACAATTTAATTGTTACTTTTGTTTCGTGCCGTTCCCGAGGATTGTCGGTAAATGTGATACAAGTCAAAGGAACGGCCATTAATACTTGTATTAGTGTATTTACTGTAGTCAAGTAACGCCAGTCCATGTGAAACAGCCGTAATTGTGCACTAGTTAAATGGTACAAATTATTATTGGCGTATTTGGCAATTTGGCAAGTGGAAATCTGCTGTGCTGTATGTCCTGTACAAAATATTGTGGACTAGTACGCGCTGTATAATAAATAAAATATAATATTATCTTTATCTTATCTTAATCTTCATAGTCGGCTCGCGCTGTCACCGGTGGAAGTACCACGCTCTCTATCGTTGGTGTATATGTCTGGGGAACGCGGGGTAAGCCCAGCAAACTAAGTTAGTTATAAATTGGTATTTTATTGTTATTCTTATAAGTTTAATACTGGATTTTCCCATAGACCTATATCTAATCTAATCGGCAGCTATACTAAAACAGGTGTATTATCATATTTTAATCCGTTGCACAGTGATTTAGACAGTGACATTTTATGTACCAATTCTATTACAATTGATTATATATGGTCATTGGTTCATGGGGCTAAATAACTTCTTTAGCCACTGTTTATTGTAATGTGCCGAGTGTGCGACCATGCCGCGGCATACAGATATACTGCGATATTAAACGGACATGTTTGTATGTATGTATGTTACGAATGTTACATTTGGTGTTTTTTTCCGTCCTTTTTCGGCCTGACGCAAGGACCAGTCATTAAATAATTATTTTTTACAATTTATAATTTCGATCAGTTGTGAATTATTATTATTCGCCCGATCGGCCATACTGTAACGGTAAGTCAAATATCCACTTATTACTTATTAAAATATTAATAATAGTTGGTATTTTACCAAACTAGTGTTTAGTTGTCATTTGCTAATGGAAAGGCTTTTAAGGTACCACCAATTTTATTATTGAAATTAACACTTGGGGGGTGAAAATAAAAATAAAACCAAAATATATAAATGTTATAATTACACTAATTCCATGACTAAAATAGGTATTTACATATCGTATAATATTTTAAGGTTGTATATAGGTAAAAATAAATAACATAATAGTAATAACTATAACCTATCCCAACCTTCATCTAATTCAGTGCTGCTATAACCTGCTTAGTTTTGATGCATCATAATATAAATACATACTCATTCTTACCAGCAGTGGCTGAAATTATTAAAGGCATGGGATTTATTCAAATTCTATAAACTGTGTATAAATTAATTTACATTTTTATTATTTCTCAGAACAATTGTTTATTTAATTTAGGCTTTGGAGACACTAAAATATAAATTGTATTCCAATATACCTAGCATAGTATGAATATTAGCCAGCGTACTAAACGGAAGAAAAAAGATTAAAAATGAAATGATGTTATACTAGGACGAACCCAAAGATAATTTAATGATAGATGTGCCTGATGAGGCCTTCATCAAGTCTAAAGACACAACATTTATCCTGAACCTTGTAAATTACTTCAATTTTAGAAAATAGAACTACTACAGGCAATCTTCAATGGTAATTTTTTAAAACCTAATCCAACTGTACCAGAAAATTCAAAAGATGGAAATCAATAATTACCAAAGCGCGCTACAACATCTTAATGATATTATTCCTGTCTGTTTGATTAATTGTCAAGATAGAAATAATTTATCTAGGTCCACATTCATCACTTTCCCTAGCAAGTAAAATCTCTAGTGTCTAGTCCTGTGAGTGATCAACGTAGAGTGATCAAGGAACAACATCTTCAAGATATAAGAAGTTTTTTTGTGTGAAGTTATGGCTATTCAGTTTAATGTCCGTGCATAATGCTATTCACTATGCATTGATTAAAAGGCATAAAAAATCATCCTTGTTTTAATTATTTGGGCCTCAAAGATAGAGAACCACTATAGCTACTAGCAGGTACTAGCCAAAACAAATAAGTCAAATAAAATTAGGTGTGTTAACCCATGATTCCTATTATCATTTTGGTTGACTCAGGTGAATATTAAAATAATGACGCAACTCCTAATTTCTGAAGAAAATTAAACTTGCCATTGTCATTGTGATGGATACCCGATTTCTTAGAAAGTAGCGGTGGTCAATTTTGTTATTTTTGGCCACTATTATGGCCGCCCCGATTATATCATTGATTGCACATTACAGTGTTTCACCAACCGTTTAGTTTATTCCTGTTTATGGATTGATATTATGGAAACTTCGAGCAACCTAGTGATAGCAATGATTACCTGCACGGATTTATTGTAAACATGGCAGCGATGTGAACTGAATTACTAGTGGCATTGAGATTTTAGATGGTTGATGGAAATTTAAAAGAGGAAGGATCAATACTAATGTTTTTCTCATGCTGGTGAGTTTCGCCCCGCCAAAGTCTTTTATTCTAAACAAGCAATTAAAACAAAGCCATTCTGGATGAGTTCATCGTGTAGAACGATGTTACATTGAGAGGGCGGAATACTAAAAAACAATAGGTTTGTTTTCCAGTATTTTTAACAAAAGTCCCACTGAAAGAACACATCATCATATATAACCATGATCAGATTGATGACATCACACTAATGATCGAAGTAGTTCTATTTTAGTCTGAATTGCCTAATACTGAAATAGTATTATCATTTGTTGTCGCTAGACTATATGCATCAGGTTTGGTCTTGGGTGTTATGAAAAAACACTTTTGTTTCTTCTCTGGATGAATAAAGGCCCATTAAATAGTGCGCGTTATTCTTGCTGCAGGCAGAACACATGTGGAGTTTATCAAACTATTTCTTAAGACCTTAATCCGATGTATAGCCATCGGATTTTGTAAGGAAAGCTCGGAGAACTAATGTTGAATGATTCACGTGTTGGAAAGCAACGAGAGTAGAGTCGTGATCATTTTTTATTATGATTTGTGGAAGCCCATAGTGCTAAAAAAATAGTTTAAAGAGAAATGTGTTATAGTGCGATTTGTTAAGGCTCTTAGCATTTCTATGTGAAGTATATCACTCGGAGTGCGCACAGATCGTGGAGTTGTTATTCTACGTGAAACGCGAAACACCAATTACTGTGATTATTTTGTAAACAATAGTGAAATTACTTTATGGGAGTACACAATTTTAGCATCTCATAAGAATTCATGGTTTGTTCATTTATCTGATGCATAAGTAAAGCAATTTAGGTCCGGCTTGATACATTGTTGTGCTTTCAAATTTGAAAACTACATGAAAGAAACTGAAATCATGTCAATAAGAAAACATGAAAAAACCACTTGAGCAAGTTGGTCAACGTGATACTCTGAAAGAAATGCACGTAACTTCTTGAAGTGAAATATTTATAATAACTGCATCTAATAAAAATAAAATCATGATATTATAACAGGAAAATCCATTCTTTTGATACAGAGAACCATTATTGCGAGGTCCTTTAATTAGAAAAATTAGTACTTGGATCTCAGTGATAAAAAAGATTATATTTTCTTAAAACTTGAGGAAAATAAAAAGTCAAAGGAAATGCTTGATTGTTTTGCCTTAAGCAGATAATGAGAAAAGTTAATAAATGGTTTTGAGAATATTATTTATGATAAAGGGTGAAGTTTATCTTATTGGGAAGTATTTTACGCCACTATATTCAATCACTATACAAGTACCCAAAATATTCATCATGTTAAATATTTACCATTGATAAAATATCAGACAGCGATAAAAGATGGCATAGTGAGTCTAAAATTGTTAAAAAAAACCGATAGTCGAGATTAGAGAGAGAACATAATAATCAAAAAAAAGCAATGCCAATTATCCATTGACAAAGCGAGAGATTAATACAAATGTATTGTATTTATTTTTCTCTTGCAGTCTTTTTTAGTTATTAGATTTTTAATTTATATGTTAGAAATAATAGATAGTTTTAGTTTTGATGACTTCTAAAATTAAATATTTATAAATTGTTAAACATATAATGTAAAGAAAATTAATTTAATATACACAATACTTATGCATTTACATAGGTACCTAGTACCTACTAGTTCTATGTAATATTAATATATATAGTTAATAGTTTTATGTTGTTTAATAAAATTAGAAATAAAAATATAAATGTATCTATAAAAATTGATCTATATTAATTAAAAATATTACTAGGGCATAAAAAAGGAATTACGCATATAACTACGAGCGGTTAATAGAGTACCATAGGTTAGGTATAAGAGTTATTTTAACTTATATATTATATTATATTGTAACACTTTTATCATATTAAAGATGAAGTTCACAGTATTTAGAGTTATTATTATTCACTGTTTTTATTCCGAGCGTGAATACATGATTGCGAGAAGTTTGCGTTTTTGCTAAAGAACAATTGCAGAGATCGAACGGCAGTACCGTAATATTGTTGGTGTGTTTAAAAAAACGACATTGTGCTGATGGTCCCAAAGTGACACTAAAATGATCAAGCAAATCAATAAGAAAATAGTTTTAAAAACCAAATAAATAAGATTTTAAACATTTTTTTCTGCAAGAAGTTGGGAAATAAAGATTTTTGGTAATGGATTATTTCTATTGCCAAACGCCTTAAGGAGATATTTTAGTTTTTACAATTCCAAAATTTGTTTTTTTAGATTCTTATATCAGAGGAGGCGCTCGGAGGAAAAAGAACCAAAAGCTTTATAGGAAATTTCCGATCTCTCCAGTGCGTGAAGCACGATGAAAAAAACTACAAAAAAGGTCCAAAGAAAGAAAAAACAAAAAAACATGAGATCACACTACCAGTTGGCCGTGTGCTGTACAGCAAAAGCAAACAGCATTGCATTAATTGCTGAGTGATTAGTCCTCGGCACATTTTGAATAGATCACATGATGATTAAAGAGTCGAGACATTAAAAGGTGTAATATGGAAATAGCGACATGACTACTAGAAAGATTGAAATATTTATATCAGGTATTGAGCTATTTTCACCATATAAGGACCCTAATATTAGTTTATACTTATTTCAGTGTTCGCAGACTATTTTATTGTTTTAGGAAATCACGAATCTACACACTTATATCATTGCGAGAATAAATAACTATAGACATCGTGCTCACTGCAATAACAAAATGACGTTTCGCGATGCGAATGGAGTGTGGTAAGTTTGAAGCGCTGCGTCGTGACGAAGATTAGTTAGTGGATGTGCGACTTGAACTACGTGCTAGGTGTCGAGTCCTGTCTCGTGGTCGCTCGTCGTCCGCGTCCGAGCACCTAACTCGGGAGTCGAGAACCATGTGGAGCCATGAGTACTCATCAGCTATTCACTAGTCAGTAGTAGTCACTACGATCACTACCATACTGCAACGAGACTCATTATGTCCATTACAGACGGCCAGACGGAGTTGCATGCTTTAGAGAACTATCAAGAGATATAGTCTTTTAAAATCAGCTAAAATAAAGTGCTAAATTAGTAAATATGCATTTACAATAAGTATTTTAAAAAAATAAAGAAAAAAATATTGATAAAATGAATTCATATGGTATAGGTAATGGTTATTTATTACAGACTAATGATTTTGACAGGTTTTAAATTACAAATGAAGCGGCGACGTTAACAGCCGCACATATATTGTAAAGTAGAAGAGACGTCCTCCGTTTTACATAGCAACAGAAGAAATATAATTGACAAGGTGGCATACTCATAGGCGCAAAGATGCCTGCAGGTGGGTGGCTAAGGGTGCTTAGCACCGCTGCATTTTGAATGCATGGAGCACGCGCCGAATCCCTGATTGATAACTTTTATAGTACTGTACCATCATATTTTTCATAATAATTACAGTTTATTAAAAATTCAAAACATGTTTTATATTTATTTGAATTTTTTATAGATACGTATTATAGTTGTCGACGTATTACGGATCTGATTTATTAAACTGCAATGACGTGATAAAACAAATTATATAAGTAATCATAATATGCGTGATAATATTGATACAAACGAGGAAATAATAAATTGTTAACAAGCTTAGGATATGTAAATAAATAGCGAACTTCGAATGTGTTTATTTGATTCTAGCCCGCAGTAAGGGTATTCGATAAAATAAGGATATAAAAAGAATTTGTATGTTTGATTGCATTCCGTTCCCGTCGACCTGTGCACTATAATATAAGGAATAGAGCATTATGGATTATTATAATATTAGTATAAATTATCATTTTTTGTGAGTAAAATGTGTTAGTTAGATACTTTTGTTTGATTTGTAAGGTTTATATTTTTATTGATATTGCATAATGTTGGTATAGTGCCTATTGGGGTGGAGAGGAGGGGGCGGCAAGCACCTCACAGCATTTGGGGGTCTATCCAGCAAGAACATGTTTTGTTGCTCAAGGCGCCCCCCCCCGCTCAATTTTTTTGGTGATGATTGGCGCCTAAGTACACGAACTTGAAATGTATGAGTCATTAATTTGAAGATCTTCTGGAAGAGGCTGTCTGTTTGTTTCTTCTTCTGCCGGACATGAATTGTTATGAAATATTTTTACAGTGGTGCTTAAACTCCTCACGTTTTTCTCTGTCGTAACTTATTGCCAATTTTAGTTGATTCGCGATATAACCCCTTTTGGAACTTTAATTTCTTTAAGACAATATATCTACAATTATGAATTGCGTTCAACTAAGAGGGTTTTCGTAGTTTATCTAGAACGTGGGTAATGGCTGATAGTGCAAGGAAACCAAAGTGTTATGTGAATACAAAACAATTAAATTACATTTGAACGATTTTTCTAACACATAATATTATGATTATTATTTTTTTCCAATTTGCCACGGTATCAACATTCAAATAACACACTTTAAATGCAATAAAATTGCAATAAAATGGCAGTAAAATGCAATGTTCTTTTAAAATATGCATATTAATGTAAAAAAACTCAAAATATGAGAAAATATGCAAACTAAAATTTCGTTTTTGAACTCGTTAGGTTGTGATTCAAATTTGTAGCTCAACTTGCAACTTTTGATGCACTCAATAAAAAACATGCAAATGCACGAACTACCGGGCCTTACTCATTACCCAATAGTCAATACATATATACCATTGATTATATATCGATTCGTATCAATTACGTTTTACCATTAAACTATAATAATATATAATTGGTTGTACAATCGATATCGTCACATCATTTGACATGAATTACAATAATTATCGTCCATGTTATGTTACCTATTTGTTTCACTTTAGTTTTTAGACTAAAATGTTGAAAATAGTAAAAACCGGCGTCAGTATTTATGGTATTTTATGTCATGCGTCTGAGTACAAATTTGTAATGTATTAAAAATAATACTATTTTTCTCTACATTATTGCAAGCCATAATAGGTTAACTATAAATTTACAGTATTATTTATATGTTTATATTTTTATTCATTCAGTTTTTAATATTAGCCATTGATTATATGTATTAAAATCGATGATATTGTGTTGTCAATAAGCCTTGAGCCTTTATCGTGAACGTTATTCGCCGTATTGTTCAATAATCTTTTTTGTTATAATTTTTTTATTTCTTCGTTCTACGATTGAATTAGAATGTCCTGGCCATAAGTGTAAGGTATTTTAACTGTAATAATCGAAAAGAAATAAACCCTAAACTCAAGTTTTCATACGTTTTCCAACAATGAAAAACACACAGAAAACTTTGGATAATTCATCGGGTAAGTAAGATGTATTATATTCTACATTAAAATTTACCATTTTATAGTTAAAAATACAAACAATACATTTTGAGTAGGTTATTATCTATAAGAATATATTTTTTATTTAGGGAAATATAGCTTTGGACAATTTAAGTTCCCTAAAACACAGCGCAAGAATTTACATATGTAGTGATCACTTTGAAGAAAATAAGTTTATGAATTCAAATCAAAAAGTACTACGATCTAATTTCTAATGCTAGCAAACCAATCAAATTTGGAGTGAATAACCCGAAAATTCCAAATTAAATGTAAGCTTAAAAATTATAATTTAATTCTGAGATTCTCTTGTTGTTTTTATTATTTAAAATAAATTTGATACATGTTTCAAAGGTTGCTCAAAACGCGGACTTCAAGTACACCCTTTAAACGTTACGAAGCCCGCGGAAATCAAAGGATGCGTACTGTATTTCAACACATAGTCATCAGTATATTTTAATACTATACAAAATAATTTTTCCAAATTTTCGTGATTTTGCCTAAATGGTAATTCCAGACAATCATAATTTTTTTTGTTTTTTTTGTTAGTGTTTATGCAATAGCGTTTTAGAGAGATAATAATTATTTTTTATAAATAGAGTTAGGTATAGCGCGAGCGTGATATTGTATGTATAACGTAAACTAACGTGTGACGCTTAAGATTATATCGTGAATTAAAAGAACAAATATCCGTAGAGTTTCTATGAAAATGATTCCCCAAATATTTATATTCTGTGGAGATTATTTCTATATAGTTTATGGTGGTAAATAGATTTTAAACTTGTGGAGAATAGTGTCAACGAGCCCTTTTTGAGTTTGTAGTTATTAGTCGATTTTAAAAAGATTTGTATTGATTTTTTTAGTTTTAAATAATAGCCTATAGAATTCACATATATTAATTTTAAATGTTAGAGATAACCAGTAATTATTTACTATAAGAATCACACTGCAAAATTATAATGTTCTATTTACTTTGATGTTAAATATAAATGTTTATAGCGTGATTCATAGAGAATCATTGTTGTTTTGGCAATATCACCTGAAGTTTTTAAAAGTGGTTTAACTCCGAAATAAGTACCAATCGTGTGATGGCGAATAGTTTTTACAACGATAAACGACGCGGAACATCTATGTTTAGTAGTCCATCGCTTGCTATTACACACCAGACACAGCGAAAATATATTTCATGCAATTACGAGCTGAATTGCCATACAAGTGTCACTGAAAAAGATGATAATGATACATCTTTCAATTTGCTACTTCAAAACTACAATTGAAAAAATGAAGCGATTAAAAAACCGATGCCTAGAAGTTGCAAATAGTGCTATTAAATAAGGAAAAGAGCAAGGCAATTATTTTGCAGATAAACAGTAAATTAAGCCACATGAAAAAACAAAAACGAATAAGATATAAAACAATTTTGTACAATGCAATTGAAATTTCCATCAATAAGTTCAGAAAAATTTTAGTTCAAGTGCAAATTGGCAAACCACAAAATCGTCGTAAGCAATGTGGCACAGTGGATGAAAAAAAATATCTTTTATCTCTTTATTTACAAATCGCCGATCGCACATATAAAGAGATTATGCGTAAAATAAAATTACATATTTTACCTGCGAAAGTACGGTACTGTCGTTAGGCTAGCAATTCGATCAATTATTCACGCTGTATTCCACCAAGGTAATGATCAAATTAAACTTAAAGGTATTTCTTATGTAATGACGAGTATTTTCAAGAAAAAAAAGTTTGATAATTTTATTAGATGAGATTTTCAAGATACGAGAAAGTCGATAGAATATAACAAAAAGCTATGAGACGTAATAGAGGGGATATTAAGAGTCAGTGGAACTTTAGGATCGAACTAACAAAATTGGTTCCTAGAGCAGCTCGTTATAATGAACCTGGTTTGTACGTCAAATTGGAAATTTCCAATTCTCATATGTTTTGTACAGTAGTGTGAATAAAAAAGGGATAGATTTAGCGTGAGAGAACAACTTAGCACTGAATGTGTATTAAAATTCTTAGAACTTGGTTTATACCTTCTGCTATAGGAGATGCGATCAAGGGATCACAAACAGAAGAATGTTTTCTCATTACTCGGTGCAGAGACTGGATACAATAACCTCATCATAAGACATAAATGGTCAAAAATTATTTTTAATTTACGATATGCCGTCATTTGATTAGACGAACATACGGAACATGAATGATTGGTTAGTAACGTAAGATATAAAAATTGAAAATGACATTAATTTCATTTAGGACGATATTTCTGAAAAGAGCTTATAAACGGACATAAAAAGGAGAAACGAACTGCACGAGCAATGGATGTAGAAATTACAACGCGAGCTCACATCTGCCGGGGAACCATAGACGTGCTTTTCAAAAATGTCGTGTGCAGTTGGCCAATGCGCAAAGTACTGCAGCGCGGATCTTTGCAGATTCCTATTAAAAGAAACGTGTCATTGCTACAGGTGAATTAAAAGTACCAATACCGTGCACTAGAGCACAGCCGCATAAACTTATATTGAAGCGAAGTTAATGGCGAGGATGTTCGGATTGCTGTGCAAAATAGCAAAAAAATTGTATTAGCGCAAATCGGAGATAGACGTAGCCTTTTAAGCGAACGAAATCCAGCCGTGTCCTTCAAAATTTAAAAACCTTGTTTGCGTGCACTTTTTCGAAATGCTGTAAAAATAAATATAAAAAGATAATAATTCAAGCTACACCCCCGGTGTTTGTTATTGGACTTAGATGGAGCATTGAACCGGCGTATTATTGGTGTCTGATTACACGAAGGCAGAACAAAACATTATTGAATGAACTTTTAACCAAATAAATAGATAGATTTTATTTAGTGACTAACAAATTAACACAAGATCCGGGTTAAGGAAAATATGTTTTCTCCATAATGCGTACAAGAGAAAAACGGGAAGAATAAGAATCCAACGCCCCTAACAATGTCGATTGCTGATTTTAGTATGCAATTAGTTTTGTCTTACAGTTTAATGCAAATTGGTTCGGAAGAGTTCTAATTGTGAAGAAGACGGGACTGATACGATTTTTTAATGTGGTAAACTGTAAAATGATGTGCGCGAATAACAAACCTCTCCATATTCTGAAGGAAATTCAAGAAGACATTTTAAGTATCAATATAATTGTAATAATAGGCCGATTGTGATGGCGACTGACTCTAGTTTATGGATTCTATAGTAGCTTAACACTACAAATAATAGCGAACACATTAAGAAAATTGTGCTGTTAGTTTATTTTGCAGGAATACTTGGCGTACAAGGATGTTTAAATAATTTTAACGTGGAGAAGGAATGTTGAAAAAAAAAGTCCTCACATTACAGGCTATATGATTTTAAACGATCAATCACAATTATATTATATCATACAAGACGTGTTTAGATGTGTAAATGATCAATCAAGCACAGGGATTAAAAGCTCCAGTCAAATATCCTACTGTTAGAACATCACGAAATTTACATGCCTTAATATTTTAGTAAATGACGAAATTTGAAAAGATAGGGTTAGGAAAAAGCTGAAAACAAATAATTTTGTAAAGCTTTTAGACATATCTAAAGATGCGAAAAATAGCGCGTAAACATATTTTTAAATTAAAGTTCACCGGTGTAAACTACATTATTATATATACTTTGAATTATTAATTTAGAACAAGAATATTTAAAGAGTGTAAATGGACCAACACAGAGTTTACACAAGAAGGCTGGGGGTGGGGTGGGGTGTGGTGGTGGGTGGTGGTGTAGTGGGTGGGGGTGTTTCCATGCAAATTGCCAGAAACTAAAATGTATAAGACATTTATTAGCTCGAATATTTCATTAATGTGATAAAGAGCGTTAATAAATAAGTATAATACTCCATGCATAAGTTATATTTTGTTTTTTTTAAAATTAATATGATAAACAGAAGATATTATTAATTATTGCGTTAAATTTATTTTCTTTATGGTGTTATTTTATTTATTATTGTTTTTTTAGATTTTCATGACCGATGTTGTATTATTGCAGTTCGAATAAAGATTTTGTTTAAGACCTAGTACAAAAACAGTAAAATTTAGGATTTGAGGTTGAAACATTTTAAAAACCACCATCATTGTTTATTTATTTATTTGTACTTTTTAACAAATGTCAGTGGTATAGTAGCAGAAATTGGATTGAGTGTAGATTTTTTTTTTAAATATAAATGGCAATAAATAAACCAATTCTGTGTATGTTTTCGATTTCTGTGAGCCGCATGGCGTTTGTCTTGTTGTAGTAAAGTCCTTATGAAAAGTATAATGATATCCCGTTAAACAGAGTGTTTCGTGTAATCTATGATTTTTACTAGGCGAACTTTTATCAGAGAAGAAACATTATAAAAAAGTAAACCAATAAGTTATTGTAGTATAGGTGAATTTCCATCAGCGCGCTACACAATTTGCATTTGACGTGGGCAGTGTTGAGAATAACAAAAATAGGAGCACGAGACATTGTAAGAGGTAGATATGGTGCCGGTCGTGTGTGATTATAGTCGAACGGTTTCTAACCAAAATATCTAAATCATTAATTATCGGATACCAGAGAATAAGTAATAACCTTCTTTGCCAACCTGGTGTACTGGAGTTTACTACTGATATATAGTATTATAGCCGAGTAGGTTGAGGGCTTGGGCGACGAATCAGAAGTGATTGATATGATTCCAATCAAAGAAGATACAAGCGCGTCATTTTCACAATTAGAAAACGCGATTAACTTTTGATAGGAAATATAAATAAGTATTTGCATGAAGACGAAGAAATACGAATTGCGGCCGCGGACGCAGGAGTCGTCGACGGTCGGCGACGCGACGAGCGATGACGAGTGCGACGGTCGATAATAAAGGGGGGGGGAAAATTTACAATTATTTATTGAGTACATTGTGTCAGACAAAATCTTATCGCCCTCTAGTCGGGACAATGGAATTTTCGCTAAGAACTGATTTGTGTACTGCAGTGAGCGATCATAGTATATATAAAATCATGACTATAGTTAATACTAAACAAAAAAATAATGTAACATTTTCAAAAATTTAACGACAGAGGCTCTTGTGATGTCAGAAAAAATGATGATGTATGGGTGCAATAAAGATTAGGTGCTCAAAAACACAGAAAAGAAAAAAAAAATTAGAGTCTTATTAGGCGATGTTAACTTATATGAGCAGTATTATGAAAAGTAGACAACAGAGTGGGTTACACGACAGAATTATAAATAACGACAATAAATAATTTGTTTTATAGACTCAGAAAATGGAATACAACGCTGAACAACAGTGAATGATTTATTATGATGGGGGGTCAAAATGGATTGATATGGGGTCATGTTGTAGCGAAACTTAATTATGGTTTTGAAGAAAGAAATTAATTTTTCTGTAGTAAATGGTCTGTTGAAAAACAAAAATATGATTTTACCAATAATATCTATTGCAGTACTCAAGGATAAAAATGGTCATGCTGCGTCTATCACAAGAGCACATGTCACGAAATTATTTGTATTGATCATGACAAGAGAATACTTGAAGACAATAGAAACTTCAATTAAACAAGATATACAAGGTACCTGCGATTAATATATATGTTATGTTTAATTTTATTTTTATAATATTTTCCAAACTCTTTAAATCGCAGGAACATGACTATTAATGATTTGGAGCTAATACCATAATTCTTACGTATTTAGCGCGATAGTTCATAAATACTTTTTGGGAGGTTTTACAAGATTTGTGAATCTATTATGTTTTTCAAATAATGACCATTCATAGTATTTATTTTTTAGGTTTTCAATCGAATTATACATACGAATTAATTTGAGCGTTAATGTAAATAACAAGTTATAATATTTTATTTAAAGGGTAATCTTAAATTGTAGAGTATGAAAATATTATGTTTGTTTTTACACTTTTTCCAATTTAAATTTGGATTTTATTGGGTATGACTAAAGACTTAATTTAATATATTTCTTACAAGTCGCGTTAACTCTACTCAGAATTTAAATAATCAAATGTTTACACAATTTTTTATTTTTGTACGAGCACGAAAAAAGTTATGAGTAGGTTGCTCGGACATTAACAAGTTGAAGTATAGAATTAATGGTTTTGGAAACATTAACCCGAAACTATTCATCTAAGCAGCGAGAAGATTATTGATAATCGCGTATGTCTGTGAGCGCCTGAACATCGCTCAACTGTATCATATGAAGGATAATATAGTCAGTGAACAGAGTAATGTGATTCTCATATTTTTACTATTAAATGTTAGCTGATAGCTAACAGAGACTTTGAGCGACAATTATTTTCTAATTAGATTATTCGTCGTGTTTTGGTAAGATTATATATATGAATTCTATTGTATGCTTATAATTTTTAAATTCACTAACAGTAATAGAAAACATGAGCATAATGAAGTATCTAATTTGAAGGGCAAACCTCAGGCAGCGACGGTAGTTGAGTTGTAAGTTGTGTTAGGCACATGCTTATGTCAATCACCTGATACGTGTGTTAAACTTGTTATATCTATAGCTTGTGGTGCAAAACCTACGAGCGCTTGAGTTCATATCTGCTAAAATAAGAACAACAAAAGCATACAAGATGTTACACCAATTAAAAAATGTTGAATGGAACACGAATACATTAAATGTGCTAATTGTAGTATTTCTAATATTTTTTTTTTAGTTAATTATCTGCAATTTCATGCGTCTTATTATCGTGTATATATCGATTGTTTGAGAATGAGACTTATACACAACACTAGATGTTGTCCTTGTGAGTGTATTGTGGTGTGTGACTAATACGCATGTGTGTGCTTGGTATAATGATAACATAATGTGTGTGGAGGTCCGATAAAAAAGTGGGAGTCACTAGAAAGTTAGCTCTAGTGTTTTAGTAATTTGGTTTATGTTATGATGTCCCTTATACACAGTAGTGCAATGAAAGTATGTGAGCGAATGAACAGTTACTGACTATTTTAGCGCGTAAAATTAATACTAGAATTAATTCATCCTGAAATCCCAGACATATTTAAGCACAGGATAAAAATTTGACATTGCAGAGCGTTGTAACTGGCACACACACATCTCTCTCTCTCGCTCTGCTCTAATGTGCTTTTTGAATTCCTAATCAAAATAAATATTGGCACAAATTTTACAAATGGATTCAGGTCTCTAAATGTCTTTGTATGATAAGTGGAGTCAATAGGAAGCACGAGCATACAAGGACGAATTTTAGGAAGAATGTTTCTAGATGATTTATTAGCAAACAGGTACTCTTTATAGAGGAATCAGCGAAAAAAGGAACTCTTTAGTTTCAGTATTAAGAGTGCTATCGCGTGTTGAGAGATTTGGTAATGAATTAGATTACATATATTGTACTAAAAGTATCAATTAAAACATTTAAAATTAGATTCATTATGATACATTGGTTTATACATATCATATATAATAAGAGAAGCAATACTAAGTGTTAGGTTAGTGCAATACTAAGTTCAAGACCGACACACCCGACAAAAGAAAGATGACGAATGCAGAGAGTGCTACCTTGGTTGTCACAGCTAAGATTCAAGATTGCACAAGAACTCGTCAAAAAGAATTAATCACCCGAAGATACAATAGTTGATGGACAATAATAGATATTATATGTACGCTTCTTTTTTTAAAGAACATATTAGATAAATAACGTTTTATTCATACTATTGATTAGTATTAGAGTATTAATGTATAGTATTACTGATACGACACTAAAATATTATTTTTGTCTTTGTTATAAATTAATATATTTTTTTTTATGTTATTGGCAATTGGCCCATGAGTTGTTTATGTATAAGAGAGTAAAAATAGCGTGATATAGGAGTTTTCAAGCAAGTAATCCAGAAAATAATATGATATGCTTAAAAAGTGCATCTTAATTTTATTTTTTATTTGCTTGATGATTTGACACCTATTTATATAATAATAATTTGTGTTTTAAATATTTTGTATGCACATATAATTAATATAGATACAGGTGATTTTGTTATATTCATGAGGAAACGTAACTTGTTTTTTTTTTTTGAAAACGATATTTTATAATTTATAATTCTGGCGCATTTACCTATTAGGAGATCTACTTATGTAG
The DNA here is from genome assembly GCA_022818045.1 of Neotoxoptera formosana. Taxonomy (NCBI): domain Eukaryota; kingdom Metazoa; phylum Arthropoda; class Insecta; order Hemiptera; family Aphididae; genus Neotoxoptera; species Neotoxoptera formosana. The sequence goes on along the minus strand of JAIWJD010000007.1, from coordinate 1,152,841 downwards.
GTGCATAATTATATAGTTTTACCTTTTTTTGAAACAAATATTGAGAAATTTGGTTACAGTGTATATTTTACAAGTAAATTTAGATGGAGATTGATTGACAGGGGCAGGGGGGAGTCACACCAGTAAGGCGGCACCCCCCGTGGGAAGTAAATAATATTACTGACTAAAACTAAATTGTATTAATATAGAGTTATAAGAATAGTAATATAGATTATAATATATAACATATAAATTAAAAAAGCGATTTAGATGTGCCATAATGTGTAGTAAGTATATCTACGCCTATAATAATAATACGAATAACTTGATAATGATGTTTTTAATATCATTAATTTCATTTTAATTTTATAACACGCTATATGGAAACATTCAAATGATGTTTATAATACTTTTATTATGTTGTTGTGCGCAATATTAACTTAATGTTGTTGTAAAACGATTTAGATAAAATGTTATGGAATAATTTTTTTTGGTCAACAAAGAATAGATGAGGCACAAAAAAATTTGTCCACAATGTTCAAAAAGCAACATTGACGCAAAGATTTAGGTGCAGCGCAAGAAATAACTTTAATTGTAATATTTGATATTTTTTTCAAATATTAATATAAAATTATTTACATAATCTAAATTTGCGAGTCTGGGGTGAATACAGCGTCATGCGCAGACATCCACCCTACACAGGAGGAGGCGGACTACGAACATCAACAGTAACAATGGTATGATTTTACATATTTGGCTTTGGTGGAAGCCATAAAAACATGGCGGATGTATTGTTGGCCGTGTTTAATTTTAAGTATGATAATCGATCGTTTTGGGACTACAATGGAGTTATGCTGACATTAAAAAATTTATCACGTTAAGTGTCGAAGTCTTCCATGAAATCTGTCAGGGAGAACATATGTTATATGTTAGGATTAAAACATCTAGGAAATAATAGAGGAAACAATATCAGTGCCGCTTTGAATCGAACAGCCAGGTTATTTGTTAGTAAAGCAAAAAAATATAATGAGAAATGGGTTTCGGCTTAACCGACTTTTTATGAACATCTAATTGATATTTGTTTTATTTTTTCATTATACGGAACTGGCCTTTTCTATTCGAATAATAATTGTTTTTACATAATAAACTTATCTTCTCTAGATAGGATTTTTGTGAGTTTTTGGTATAATTCATCCATTAATTAAGTGAATACGTAATACTAGTGCTCATACACTAGTTGTGTACTATAGCCTACGATTCTTTAAAAATAAACATGTGGTGTACTTAACAAATCACCAGTGATAATAAAACCCGATGGCACAAACAACTATAAGTTTTGTAAATATGTGTTGAAATACTTTTAAATGGTTTTAGAATGTACTTATTAAATAATAGTAACGTTATAAAGTCTTGCCAAGAGGTTATAACATGGAGATATAGATAGTATACTATCAATAGTGGTTATAATTGCAACTAGTATACCTGTATAATAAATCTCGATTTGGAGAATAAATGTAGGAAAAATAAATTCCATATAACTAGGTGATCAAGTAGCAGGTATTGAGTTTCAAAATAATATATTAGAAGTTAAAGCCCCCTAATAATTAGAATATAAGCACGAATCAATAGAGACATTACATACAATATGTGTATGGATAAGTTTTTTATATTATTTTACAAATACCTATCCGAGAAATAATATTTTTTATTATTATACCTATTATTTTGATTATGTTATGTATTGGACACTGTAATGTAAAAATCGTACAGTAATGAAGAGTACTAATTTTAAAGTCGGTAGAAATACTTACAATAGTATTAATGTAATTGATTAGGTTCTGATTCTGTGTGGATCTTAAGTGTGGCTTTTCAACTTCGACGATATAAAAGGTACTTTGTTTTTTTATCAACATTTTATTTTTACGCTGGGAATTATTATTTATATTTTTTTTTATAATAATAATTCAATATCCAGACAGTACAATTGGTTTATATGTGAAATAACTATTTCATTGAATAAATGAGGTACGAGAAAAGCATTTAATTATTTTGAGTAAGTGTGTGAATCATTGGAATATCCGGTGTACAGTTCTAATGCATGTGAAGGATTGTTTCATGTTTCGAGTATTTAAATGCACAAGATTTGCAGAATATAAGTTGTGGATGAGCAAGATTTTCCATTTATTAAAGGGCCTAGAAACGATGGTAAGATGAGCAAATTTACTCTTATCCAGGAATATAATTCTCCATGTATATATTATTGTGTTTCGCAGTGCAGGATTAGTTAGTCCACGGTGGCATGCAGTTTTACATTTACTATACTAACGACAGCAAATGGCAATATGTTAATATGTATATATGTAAACTCAGTATGTTGGTATCCTTTTTTAGACTTAAAGACCTGTTATTTTAATTATTAAAATGATATCTATCTAATAGATTCAGGGGCCTCGCAACCCCTAAATTTATTATCGGAAAACGTGAAGGTTCCAAGTAGACGAAGGTGTGTAGAGCGAGAAACACTGCATGGAACACAAACTTTAAGTTTTAGAAACACATAATTGTATTTGCATGCCTTGATAGAATATTATACAGAAGGAGAAATACGGCGACATTGGTTTTAAATTTAATGATTTGTCAAATATATGAAAAAAGGTATGTTGATTTTACATAAATATTTTTTAAACAGTTCAGTTTGCGCCAAACATCGTTTAAAACCTTTTATATATAGAACTTTTTCATTAGTACAGAAGATGTCCACTAAGCGTATTTTAGAATGCTGAACTGAAATAATTTTCAGAACGTACTTTCAATAAACAAGAGGGGGGGGGGGGGTGGGGGGGGGGGGGGGGGATGGCGTGGGGGGGGGGGAGGGGAGGGGAAGGGGGGGGGTGGCAGCGCAACGTGCCTCATTTTGTCCCCTTTAATAAAATGGGATCCTAAAAACTTATTTGACCCGCCGCAAGAGCAGTGATCATTCTCGCGCCTACAATAGAGATTGAAACGAAATAAACAAAAAAGATACTTAGCGAGTCAGCTTTAACATTTTGGAAATGCGATTAAGAGGCTTTTCAATGTCGCAAAATTTATAGTGCTCTATGTACTGAGCGAGTTATGGTTTCCACCTAAGACAGTGTTGTCGGGTTCTAAAAATGCTTGTAAAGGTACCGACAGTCTCCAGGAAATGTTGAAATAGTGTTGTCCAGTGTGCTGAAAAGCGTACATATATTATAAGTTGTGTCAAGAGGGACGATGATTGTGTGACTGTATGAGTGGGTATAAAAAATAATAAACTATGTAAATGATTTAGGCTGTTTTGGTTGCCGCGTGGACGGGCTTACTATATGGCGATAAAACCGAAAATATAGTAAATAACTGGTGACACCGATATGCCGGCCGGATTTTATTAGGAGGGACCTTAATAGAATGCAGACAATAATAAATCATAATATGACAACATAAAATATAAAACAATAAAAAAACCGAGTATAAAATGTCCAGTGGACGCGAGACGGGCGACGACGTTGTTTCCTAATATGTTGGTTAGCAGTGACGGTTGTGTCTGCTTGAGCGACGGGTGACAATAAGATTGGTGAAGTGATGGTGACGAGGAAATGGTCCGAGGTGAAGAGTGATGGTGAAAAATGACGGTAACAGAACGATTGAGAAAATCGGTACCGTGTAGTAGGTACAGTACAGCAAAAAGGACGAGCGCGCGGAATACGGTTCGTCTCAGAAAACAGCAGAGGCATCACCAGTATCGAGTGACGTGCGAACTGATCGACCGGTGCTCTGCCGTATGGCTTGTGTAGCGTGTCATAATCGGACTTTGTGGGCGTATCACACACAACCGAAGTACGTACACGCCTCGAACATAATGTGGTTTGCCTTTTTTTATCAAAATAATATTTTTTTAATGTTAATTCCATAACAAGTTCTCATGAGTTCTAGTGTGCAGATATGCTTATATACCTTTGAGATGTAATAAAACTGTTATGAGTTAAGGTCCTCCATACTACCGCGCGTTCTAAGGAACGATTTATATAGGCAGAGCTTCTTCTACATGATGGCGAATCGATAGCTTGTCTGTTGTATTAGTCGTAAATTATCATTATAGTGCGTAACACCGCATAGAACAATATACTCACTGCCTACTCCCCCCACGCCAACCGATCCATAAATACTAGTCAGGGCGGAGACGTTGCTACGCAGTGCGGTGTCACGTGATGTCATATCTTTGGAACGAGAGAGTCCCGTTAATAATGTTTCCGTACGTAATGAGTAAGCAATAATAGCCACTCTGGCTTTTTTTTTTTAGTTTATATTTATTTACCGACAACCACCATCGAAGAACTTGTGGTAGGCGTCGGCGGCCGTTTCGTTGCGTGTGAACATTTAAAAAAATTCATGCACTTATTGAGTGTTATACATATACGGGAAAAAGAAGCATAGTCTTTGTAGTTATACGCTTATAGTGATTATACTAAGTTTTCGTAAATGATATAGTTTATGATATTGAAATAATGTAGGGTACCGAAAAAAGATTTACAACTTTAGTATAATTACACAAGAATAACATATTCATATATAATGGATTTATTAGTGTGACGTTATAGTTGTGTCTATTGCCTAGGTACAGGACGACATTTCTCAGTTTTTTATTGTCTCTGTGGATTGTAGCATCAATAATAGATTGGCGGATGTTTCTAATTGGTCTTTTCCTTGGGATACCTTGGGTCCACGATCTCAGGTAGTAGACCGATCAAAAAAAATGTTTGATAATTTTGGAAACATTGTGTTCAGTGCCAAAATTGTTCATCAAAAAAGATTGTTTCCGTTTTTATTCCTTTTGGAGTCCACACAGCAAAATACACATAACTTTTTTTGTGCAATTTTCATTTTTCCTTGGAACTTTAAAATGTGTACAGTATGTCGATTTATCATTAATACGAGTTCCACGTACTCCCCAAGCATTTATTTACAGTACCAAAAATCATTTTTCAATGCATTAGAGAATATTCCTTCATCGGGAGTCGATGAATAGCAGCAGAGTATGGACGCTTTTATTCAAGCCCCGTCCCTCGTCATCCAGTAAACCATCTGTGGAGGTCGCTTCCTGAAGCAAAAGAAATGCTCTGCATCTATAAAAATACCACAGATCTCTGGGTATAGCCTTTGATGTCAAAACAATTTTTTTCAAATTCTTTTTATGCAACCCAACCCTCATTTTCACAACACATGAATGATCTAACGACTGTGCCATTATTTGTGAAAGGAGAAAACAAAAAAAAAAAAAGGGAAAGGAAAAGAGAAGAAAAAAAAAAAAAGGAGAAAGGGAAAAAAGAAAGGGGGGAAAAAACAAAGAAAGAAGAGGGAAAAAGAGAAATGAAGAAAAGGAAGAAAAAAGAAAAAAAAAAAAAGAAGGGAAAAAGGAAAAGGGAAAAAAAAAAAAAGGGGAGGAAAGAAAGAAGAAAGAGGGGAAAAAGAAAGAAAAAAGGGAAAAAAGGGAAGAAGGGGGAAAGAACAGAAACAAAAAGAAAAAAAAGGAGGAAAGGGGAGAAAAAGGGAAAGGGGAAGGGAAAAGGAAAAGCCTGCACAAAAACACCCCACCGGTGTACCCTTGGACCCCCATTGGGCCCCGCCTTTTCCTCCCCCCCTCCCCCCGCCTCCCTCCGCTCCCCCCCCTTCCCTTTCTCCCCGCTCCCCACCCCACTTTCTCCCTCCCTCCTCCGCTCTCCTCTCCCCCCCGCCCCACTCCCGCCCTTCTCCCTCCCTCTCCACCGCCCTTTCTCTCCCTTTTTCTTCCCCTCCCCCGCCTTCCCCATCCTCCCCTCCCCCCTCCCCCCTCCCTCTTCTGCCTCGCCATCCCCCTCCCTCCCTCGCTTCCTCCCCCCCCTCCCTCCTCCCACCCTTCGCCGCGCCCCACATCCTCCCCCCCGTCCCCCATCAACCTCCTCTCCCCACTCCCTACCCCCCCCCTCCCCCCTTTTCCCCCCCTCCCCTTCCCCCCTCTACCCCTCTTTCCCCTCCTGTCCCCCTCCCCTCCCCCCGCCCCCCGCCCCCCCCATCCCTCCTCCCCCTCCCTCTAACTCAGCCGCCCCTCTACCCCCAACCTCTCCCCTCTCTCCCCCCCTCCCCCACTCCCTCCCTCCTCCCTCCCCCCCCTTCTCGACGCCCCTGCTTCTTCCCCTCCCCTTCCTCCCCACTCCCCCAGCCTCCCCTCGTCCCCCCTCCCCCCCCCACCCCCCCTTCCCGCCCGTGTCCCCTGCCCCCCCGTCCAGCCCCGTCTCCAACTCCCACCTTGCCCCTCCCCCTCCCCTCCCCGTCCCCCCCGCATCGCCCGCCTAGTCGCCCTGACCCCCCTGCCCTCGCCTTCCCCCTCCTCCCACTCCCCCTCCTGCCTCCCCCCCCTCGCTCCTTTCCCCCATCCCTCCCTCCTCCCTCCCCCGCCCGCCCTCTCGAAATCTCCCCCACGTCCCCCTCCCAATCCCCCCTCCCCTCCTACTTCACAGACAACACCTCCATCTCTCCCTCCGCGCCTACACTGTCCCACCCCTCCTATCCCCACTTCTCCGCGCCTCCCTGCACCCCCCCAGAAAGAACCAAGACAAAAACAAGACAAGAGAAAAAGAAAAGAAAAAAAAATAAAGTAAAAGAAAAGAAAAAAAAAACAGAAAAGAAAAGAGAGAAAAAAGAAAAAGAAGATAGAAAAAAGAAAAAAAAAGAGAAAATAAAAAAGACGAAAGAAAGAAAAAAAAAACGCCCCCCCCCATCCTCCCTCAATCCCCTCCCACTCCTCTCCTCTCCTCCCGTCCCTCCCGCCGTGCCCCCACCCCACTCCCCCCTCCACTGCCCCTGCTCTCCCTCTCCTCTACCCCTGCCTCCCCCGCATCCCCTCCCTCTCCCCCTCCCCTCCTCTCCCCCCCCTCCTCTCTGCTCCTGCCCTTCTCTCTCCGTCCCCCCCTCCTCGTCCCGCTTACCTCCTCCCCCGCCCCCCCGCCCTCTCGCCCTCCCTCGCCCCCCCCCCTCTCACCCTCTCTTCACCCTCACTCTGCGTCCTGCATCTCCCCCAATCCAATCCGCCCCGCCCTCCATGCCCCCCCCCGCCTGCACCCTCCTCCCCACCCCCCCCTACCCCTCTCTCCCCATCCTCCTCACACGCCCCCCCCCCCCCTCCCCTCTCCTCGCCCTCCCCGCCCCCCCACTCCCCCCCTCCTCAACCCCTCGCTCCCCCCCTCTATCCCCCTTCCCCTGCCCCTTCTTCTGTCGTCACCCCCCTCTCCCTCTCTCTCTGCCGCCCCCTCCCCCCTCTCCCGTCACTCCCCTCCATCCGCCCCCGCCTCCCTCACCCAGCCTCATCCTCCCTCTCCCACACTCCCCCCCCTCCCCCTCCTCGCCCCCCTCCCTCCCCCCACACTCCGCCCTCCCCCCCTCCTGCCCCTCCGCCCTCCCCTCTCTCCACCCCCCCCCTCTCCCCCCTCCCCTCCTATCTCCCGACCCGGCCTCACCCTCATCACCCCCTGCCCCCATTCCCCCCCCCCCCGCTCGCCCTCTCTCTCCTCCCCCTCTCTCCCCCACTATCCCCTGCCTCCCTCCGCCCCTCTCGTCGCCCCCCCCCCCCTGCCCAACCCCTCCCCTCTCCACTTTCCCCCCGCCACCCCTCCTCCCCCTCCTGCTCCCTCCCCATTCCCCCCACTCGCCACCCCCTGCCCCCCCCTCCCCTTCCGACCCCCCCCCTCCCCCCTCCCCCCTCTCCCCCTTCCCTCCAGTCTCCCCCACCCCTCCACCCCCCCTCTGTCCCTTCCCCCCTCTCCTCTCTCCCCCCCCCTTTCCCCCATCCCCCCCTCTCTTCCCGTCCCCGTCCCTCACCGACTCTCCTCCCTCCCCTCCCCCTGCATCCCTCGTCCCCTCCCTTTCCCCCCCCTCCCCCCTCCCCCTCCCCCCCTCCCATCCCCCCTCTCCTCCCCCTCCGGCCTCACCCCCCCCCTCTCCCCCCCCACCCATCCCCTCCCTCCCCTCCCCACTCTGCGTTCCCTCTCTCCCCCCCTCCCTCTGTCCCCGCCCCTCCTCCCCCCGGCTCCCTGCTCTCCCTCCCCCCCTTTCCCCCCCCCCCCCCTCTCCGCCCCCCCTCCCTCCTCTCTGCCCTCCCCCCGCCCCTCCACCGCCCTCCCGCCCTCCGCCTCCTCCCCCCCCACCTCACCTCCCTCTCCCCGCCTCCCCGGGTCCCCTCCTCTCCCATCCCCCCCCCTTCCCCCCCACACCTCCCCTCCCTAGCCGCCCTTCGTCCCCTACCCCTACCCTCCTCCCCCCCCTCCCTCCGCCCCCCTACCCCTTCCTCCTCTCTCCCCCCTCCCCCTCCTCCCTCGCCCTCTCTCCCCCCCCCCTCGCCTTCCTCCCCCTCATCTCTAGCCTCATCCCCACTCCCTCCCGCGCTCCCCATCCCACTCCCGTCCTCCCACAATGCCCCCTCCCTCCCCCCTCCCCTTCCCCTTTTTCCCCACACCCACCCTCCTCACCTCCTGCGCCCCTCCTCCCCCCATTTTCTCGCCCCGCCCCTTCCCCCCCCCTCCACCCCCCCCTCCTGCCCCCCTCTAGCCTCTCCCCCTCCCCCACCCCCCATCCTTGTCCCCTCCCCCCTCATACCTACTCCCCCCCCCTCCCTATTTCCCTTACGCCTCGACTCCCCCGGCCCTCCCGCCTCTCCCACTTCCCCCCTCTCTCCTCTTTTCCCTGCCCTTACTTCCCCCCTTCTCTCACCCTCCCCCCCCCTCCCATCTCCCCCTCCTCCTCCCAATCTCCTCCCGTCTCATTTCCCCCTGCACGGCCCTCCGCCCTTCCCTCCGCCCCTCGTCCCCCCCGCCCCCCCTTCTCCTCCCCCCCCTCCTCCCCTCTCCCCCCCCACTCCCCCCCCACCCTTCTCTCTCCCTCCCTCCCCTCCCCTTTCTCCCCCCCCCAGGGCCCCCCTCGGCCCCCCTCT
>JAIWJD010000007.1:1128628-1143785 GCA_022818045.1 Neotoxoptera formosana | reverse complement strand
ACACCCACAGACCAGACAGCCACCAGAGAACAGACCACACCAGACACAGACCACCCCCCACAGCAGCAGAGCAACCCCACAGACACACGCCACCCCAGACCACACCCAGACAGCCAAGAAGCCCCAGAAGACCCAGACCCAAGACCCAAAGGGCAACAGACCAAGGACCCCCAGACAGAGGCACAGCCCACAAAGCAACAAAAACCCCACCACCCCCAGACACAGACCCCCAGCCCCCAGAAGACCCCCAAGCAGACAGAAGACAACCAGAAACACAGACCAGCCAAACGAACCCCCAACCAGCCAAGAAGAAAACCCCAGACAACCCCCAAGCAACCCCCACACCAGAACCACAGAGACAGACACCCAGGCCCCCAGCCAAGAACACAGAAAACACCAGCCAAACACAGCCCACAGACAGACAAGACAGACCCACACAGACAACCACCCCACAGACCCAACAGAACCAGACAGCCAGACCCAACAGACACACAGAACAGACACATGACAGACAACCCACAGACCCCAGTCGAGCCAGACCAGACAGAAGAAAGACAGCACCAGCAACCAGACAGACCCCAGAAGAGAAGCCACAAGACAAGACCAGACCAGAGCACAGAACAACCCCAACCACAGACCCCAGCCAACAGAAGCACAGAACGCCAGCCAGACACCACAGACCAGAACCAGCCCGAAGACACCCAGCACCACAGACACAGAGAAGACAGACCACCACCAGCCCAGACAGACACCAGACCAGGACAACCAGACCACAGACAGACCACCAGACCCAGCAGCCCAACACCAGCACCAGACAGCCACAGACAGACCCCACTCCAGACAGACCAGAAAACACAGACACACCCAGACCACACAGACCCACAGCCAGACAGACACCCAGAAACAGCAGAAAGCACAAGACAGACCAGACCACCAGAAAGCACCCCAGACCAAGCGAAACCAGAAGACCAGACCAGAACCAGAACCCCCAGACCAAGACAACGACAGCAGAACCCCACCCGCCCAGAACAGACCACACCACACAGAAACACCCCACCCAGGACCAAGCCCAAGGCCACAGCCCCAGGACAAAAGATAGCCCAGACAGCAGGACCAAGACAGGACAGGAAGAACAGCATTACTGACCACACAGATCCACACCCAGAAGACACAACCCACTACCTAGACCCCCAGAAGACCACACCACACCCACACAGAAGACCCTGATGACGCAGACCCAGACAGAAGACAAGCAAGACAGACAAGACGAAGCCCAGCCAGAACAGAACAGAAACCAAGAAGAATACTGCAGACCAGACCACAGACAACAAGAACAAGACTCCACACAAGACCGAAGACCAACAAGACACCCCACAGACCAGAAAGACATGACCAAGACCAGACTGCCAAGACTGAAAGACAGACCAAGAAGACAACAACCCACAAAGAACCTAGAGAAGACACACAGACAGACCCCCAGGAATCCAGACCAGACACCCAGAAGACACCACAGAAAGACACACCAAAAAGACCCCCCCCCCAGAAGACAGACAGATAGACAGAGAAGAACCAAAGAAGCAGTAGCAAGATCTAAAGTCACAAAGACAGAACAGACAGAAACAGACGCAACAGGTCCTGACCCAGCAAGAACCAGAAACCCAAAAAGACCCGACACTAGACCAGACCAGAGAACAGAAAACAGAACAGATAACAGACAGACCCACCAGAACCATCGCAGACCCAGCCACAGAAGGAAAGCCCAAAAGATCACACACCACCAGACACCCACCTGACACTGAACAAGACAGCCCCAAGACCAGAAAAAGACCAGAAGACCCAGACAAAGACAGACCCAGAAGAACAAAGACCCCCAGAAGAAAAGCAGGCCACAGCCCACCATGACAAGCAGACCCAGAACCAGCCCTCAAGACACAACTCCACACACATCCAAGACACACAGAATCCCATAGACAGACAGACCACCACCAGACCACAGTAGACATCCAACGCGACAACCACCTCAGACCAGAACCACACACACCCCAGACAGAAACACCAGACACAGTAATCCAGAAGACCAGAACACAGACAGACACAGAGACCCCAGACAGAAGAGGAAAGACAAGAAGAGTCTCACTAGAAGAGACAAGACAGACAGCCCACCACAGACCCCCCAACCCTTCTGACCAAGACAACAGTACCCCCAGACCAGCAAGAAGACCCCCAGAAGACCAGACAAGAACAGCGACCAGTCACCAGCCCCACAGACAGACCAAGACCCACAGGACCACCCACAAAAGAAAGATCAAAGAACACACCCCACAGACAGCCAGACAGCAGCGACCTGACCCCCACACCAGAGCACAGACAGACGGAAGGACCAGTCCACCAGCCACACCCAAGAATCACCACACCCAGACTACCCCAGCAAAGTAGCACCAACCCACCACAGACACACAGGTACAAGCCCCACAGACAAAGCAAGAGCAACACCAAGACAGGATCCCACAAAGAACAGAGAAAGAAGACAGATCAGCCCAACAGCACAGACAGAAGAAGACCAGCACAGTCCCAGACCAGAAGAGAAGAAAGACAGAAGACAAAGACACAGTCACCCCCAGACAGCTCCAGCAGAAGCCCCAGGACAGACCAGACCAGAAGAAGCACAGACCCCCCCAGAACAATACCCGTAGACGAATACCCGAAGACCCAGTCCAGAAACCCAGACCCCCCAGACAGACCAGATAGAGGGCCCACCAAAACACCTAAAGAACCCAAGCAGAACCAGGAATCCAACAGCAACAAGACACACCCAGAAGCAAGACACAAGCAGACACCCAGAGACCAGCCAACCCAGACCCCAGCCAGCAGAACCAGACCTCCAACACATCCCCAGGAAGCCAGGACCCACCCACAACACCAGACAGACCAGACCCCAGACAGAAACCTGACCACAGAAGACAAGAAAGCCCCCAGACCCCCAGGAACAAAGTAAATGACACATCCAGATCAGCCACCAGAGAAGAAGAAGCCACCAGACAGAAGACAAGAATCCCACAGACAGAGAAGCAGCAACAAAGACCGACTCCAAGAAGCGAAAGAAGCCTCCCAGAAAACAGACAGAGAAACACAAGACACCCCAGAGAAGCAGAATCCCACAAACCACTGAAAGCCACCAGACCAGACAAGCACAACAGACAGACCCCAGCAGACACAAGTACCAGAAGAACAGAACACCAGACACCCAGACAGGAACACCCCAGACCCAGTAGAATGAAGACCAGCCCAGAAGAACGAACCACCACCACTTCCCAGAATAGATCCACCCACAGACAAACTCAGACACCCCAACCCAGCAAGACAGAAAGAACATAACCTGATCCCAGACCCCAGAAGAAAGAGACACCACACCAACCCACACACCACAGGACACCCACTGAAGAAATAGCCTGCAAGACCCACCCACGAAGTCGCATAAACACCAGGCACAGAAACCACCCCAGACAAGACACCAGACCAAGATAAGAAGAAGAGACCACAGGAACCCCAAACCCACAGAAGAGAAACCAGACAACTGGACACCCCAGAATCCCACAGAAGGACCAACAGAACCACCCCAGACACAGCAAACCCAGATAAATCAAGAAGAACGCACCGCACTCCCAGTAACAGGAGGACACCAGCCACAGCAGGACAGAAGACAAGACCACAGTAGCAACAGACAGACGGAACCACCAGAACCATCACGACAAGACCCAAGCAAAGACAACAGAAACCCACAGACACCCAGAAAAAGACCAGCCCACACAAGAAGCACAGGGAGAAGCCCACAGGACAGAATCCAAGACCCCAGAAGAACAGAACCAGAACCCACCACAGACCAGACCAAAGAAACAAGACACAGAAGCCCAAGAACACCCAAGCACATATCCATAGAAAGACCCACAGACACAGACAATGAAAGCAGCAGAACCCAGATCAACCCAACCAGGACAGAAGAAGAGAAGAACAGACCACCCCACCAGAAGACCCAGACCACAACCAACAGATAACAGAGTCAAGAAGAACACCAACACCGAACACCCCAGGCAAGACATCCCAAGACAGAACGAACAAGAAGGACACCCAGACCAGAAGACCTGACACCAGCCAGACACACAGCTGACTCCAAGAACCCAGACAGACCCCTAAAACCCCCTCCAGAAGAAGAAGACAGCAAGCAGCCCCCCACAGAACCCTGTCAGACAGAAAGAAGCCCAGACTACCAGACTCAGACCACTCACAAGACCAGACAGACCACCCAGGAGACCAACCCCCAGACGCACAAGACAGAAGGACAGGACACACAGAACAGACCACAGACACACCAAGCAGCACAGCAGACCAGAAGGACCCATGACCGAGACAGACCAGACACAGAGCACAGCAGACAAGACCCAGACTAGAACAGCCCCCAGAAGAACCAGAACACTTCAGAAGAAACCCACACCAACAGAATAGAATCAGCCACCCACACACACCACAGCCACAGCCCAGACAAGACAAAGACCCAGGAAGCAGAAAGAGGACCCACAGACACAAGATAACCAAGCCCAGACCAGCACCAGAGAAGAGAGAACAGCCCAGACCAGAAGACCGACCCCAGCACAGAACAAGAAACCCACAGAAGAAGACCCAAGACCAAGAACCCCAGAAGACCACCAGTCATACAGATCCAAATCACCAAACCAAGAGACAGAAGAGACCAGACCCAAGAAGGACCCCGACAGAACCCACCCCCCCACGACCCAGACCGACCCCCCACACCAACAAGAAGACCCACAAGACCACAGACAGACCCACACCAGACAGAAGACAGACAACCCAGAATACAGGAGAAAGAACCCCAAGCAAGAGAGACCCCAAGAATGAACACACCCCCACAGAAGACCACCAGACCCCTCCAGACAAGACATAAAGAAGAACCCCCCCCCACAAACCTCAAACCCAAGGAGCCACCCTCCCCCACCCACCAACAACCAACACACACAGCCAACCCACCAACCAACAGGACAGCAAGACCCAGACAGACAGAAAACCAGCCAACAGGAACAACACCCACCACAGCCCCCAAGAGAACAAGACAAGACAGAGCAAGAAGAAAAAAAAAAAAACAAAAAAAAAAAAAAAACAAAAAACGAAAAAAAGAAAGACCAAAAAAACAGACAAACATAAAACAAAAAACAAAAAATCAAAACATAAAAAAAAACACAAAAAACAAAAAAAAAAAAAGAAAACAAAAAAAAAACAAAACACAAGAAAAAAAAACAAAAAAAAAATAGAAAAAAAAAAGCAAAAACAACCAAAACAAAAAACACAAAGAAAACATACAAACAAACAAAAAAAAAAAAAAAAAAAAAAAAATAAACAAAAAAAAAAAACACAAAAAACAAAACAAAAAAAACAAAAACACACCCACAAGACAACAAAAAAAAACAAAACAAACAAAAGAAAAGACAAAAAAAAAAACCAAAAAAAAAAAAAAAAAAGTAAAAAAAAGACAACAAACAAAAACAAAAAAAACAAAAAAAAACAAAAACAAAAAAACAAAACATAAGAAAAACAAAAAAACAAGAAAACAAAAGACAAAACCAAACACAACAAAAACAAAAAAAAACAGAAAGACACAAAAAAACACAAAAAAAACAAAGAAAAAAAAAAAAACAAAAAAAAACAAAAACAAACAAAAAAAAAAAAAAACACAAACCAAAAAAACAAAAAAACAATAAAAAAAAAACAAAAAGCAAAAAAAAAAAAAGAAAAAAAAACAAAACAAAAAAAAAACAAAAAAAAAAAAAAAAAAAAAAAAGCAAAGAAAAAAAAAAAAAAAAAAAAAAAAATACAACAAGAACAACACAAAAAAAAAAAAAAACCAAAAAAAGAAAAACAACAAAAAAAATAAAAAAAACACAAAGCAAAAAAGATAAAAGAAAAAAAACACAAAACAAAAAAAAACAACAGAAACAAAAAAAACAACAAAACAACAAAAACAAAAAAAAAACAAAAAAAAAAGACAAAACAAAAAACAAAAAAACAAAACAAAAAAGGAAAAAACAAAAAAAAACAAAAAAAAAAATAAACAAAAAAAACCAAAAGAAAAAAAAAAAAACATAAAAAGAAACAACAAAAAAAAAAACAAAAAAAAACAAAAAAACAAACAAAGAAAAAAAAAATAAACAAAAACACAAAAAAAACAACAAAAAACAAAAAAACAAAAAAACAAAAAAACACAAAACAAAAAAAAAAAACAAAACAAAACAAAAAAAACAAAAGAAAAAAAAAAAGAACAAAACAAAAAAAAAACAAAAAAACAAAAAAAAAGCAAAAAAAAAAAAAAAGACAACCAATAAAACAAACAAAAAATAAAAAAAAACAAAACAAAAAAACAAAAAAAAAAAAAAAAAAAACCCAAAAAAAAACAAAGAAACAAACCCAAAAAAAAAAAAAAAAACAAAAAACCAAAAAAAAAAAACACAAACAAAAAAAAACCAAAACAGAACAAAAAAAAAAAAACACAAAAAAAAAACAAAAAAGAAAAAAACAAAAAAAAAAACACAAAAAAAAAAAAAACCAAACAAAAAAAAAAAAACAAAAAACACAAAAAAAAAAAAAAAGAAACAAAAAAAAAAAAAAACAAAAAAAAAATCAAAAAAAAGAAAAACAAAAAAAAAATCAAAAAAGCCAAAAACAAAAAAAACAAAAACAAAAATTTAAAAAAAAAAAAAAACAAAAAACACAACACAAAAAAAAAACAAAAAAGAAAGAAAAAACAAAAAAAACCAAAAACAAAACAGAAACAAAAAAAAAACAAAAAACAAAAAAAGAAAAAAAACAAAAAAAAAACAAAAAAACCAAAAAACAAAAAAAAAGAACAAAAAAACAAAAAATAAAAAAACAAGACAAAAACACAAAAAAAAGCAAAAAAAAAAAACAAAAAAAGAAAAACAAACAAAAACAAAAAGAAACAAAAAACAAAAAATAAAGCAAAAAAAAAACCAAAAAAACAGAAAAAAAAAACAAAAAAAAAAAAAAAAAAAAAAAAAAAAAAAAAAAAAAAAAAAAAAAAAAAAAAAAAAAAAAAAAAAAAACAAAACACAGAACCAGACAGATATAACCCCCCCAGGACAGAAGAAAGGACCCAGACCAGACCTACCCACAACACCCAGACCCCCTAGATAGAACAAGAACCCAGCCCCCCAGACGACACAGGAACCCCAGTTAAGACAGACCCAGAAGAAAAGACCAACATCACAGTAGAACACCCCCCAGACAGAAAGACAGACAGACACTCCCCCCCCAAGAAACCAGGACAACCAGACCCACCAGACACCAGAAATACACAGAGACAGGACACAACAGACCTCCAGCAGACCCACAAGACAAGCCAGACCCCCCACCAGACCCAGAGACGAAACAAGAAGACCCCACCTCACACACTGACCAGAAGAGAACAGCAGACCACACCCACCACACAGCCACAAAGAACCAGAAGCCAGCACGGAAACACCCCCAGCAGACACAGACAGACAGTCCAGACACACAGCACTACAGACCCAGAAGACCACCCAGACAGACCACAAGACCAGAGAACAAGAAGACCCCCCCCAGATGAACCACCCCCAGACCAGAAGTACCCAGACCCCCAGACCAGACCAAGGCAGAACCAGACCCGACAGAGACACCAGAACCAACACAGAGAGACAACCTCAGAGACACCCCCAGACAGACACAGAAGCCATAGCACCAAGAACAGACCAGACAAGACAGAGACCACAGCAGGAATAAGCAGACAACCCAGAAAGCAGACAGAACAGAAAGAAGAAGACCCCACCAGAAGACACAGACCCAGAAGAAACAGGACCCACCCCAAGAGACTAGACACACCAGATCCCAGAACAGACCAGAAAAATGAAGACAGACTCCACCCAGACCCCCAGATCAGAACAGAAAAGACAGAACAGACAGAAGACAGAAGACGGAAAGACCCTAGACACACTAGCCAGACCTACAGAAGCAATGAAAAGACCAGCCCTCTGAAAAGAAAAGACAGACACCCAAGAACAGGGAAGACCCCACACCAAAAGCACAAACGAACACAGACACAGAACAGCAAAGACCAAGACAGAACAGACAAAAGACACAGACCAGAACCAACACGACAGAAGAGACAGAAGGAAGACACCAGGAACATAGACCAGACAGAAAGTCAAGAGAAACCCCCTCGACACGCCAGAACCCACATGTGTTACCCACAGACCCCACAGTCCCCAACGTCCACAGACAACCAGACCACCCAGACACCAAAGGCAGACAGCCCAACCCTCTCCAGAAACAGAAGACCCAGTCAAGAAGACCCGACAGACCAACCAGAGAACACCCACCAGAGTCAGAAGAAAGACACCAGACCAGGACCAAGACAACCCCCACCAGACATCCAGAAGACCAAGACACAGACCAGACCACAAGACAGAACAAAGACACAGAAAGAAACAAGACCCAGACAGACGAAGAAAAGACAAACCCACCACCAAGACCAGACAGATGAACAAGAACACCCAAGACCAAGAAAAGACAACAGAACAGACCAGAAAGACCAGACCACAGACCAGGAAAAAGACAGACCCCCCCGAGAAAAGCAGAATAGACCACCAAGCCCCCACCCATCCAGAACAGAACCAGCCGTACCAGAAGAACAGAAGACTAGACAGACAGACACAGACAGCTCACCACAGAAAACTAGACAGACCAGGACACCTGCACCCACAGAGCAGAAGACCCCCAACTCAGACACCAGCCACAATCAGACAGACCCCCCAACAGCAGACCCCAAAGAACCCCAAGTACCCAGACCCGCACCAGAACCCAACCAGAAGCCAAACAAGAAAGCCAGCAAAGCAGATAGGACCCCAGAACCAGCCAAAGACCAACCAACCCCCAAGACAGAGACAAAACCAGACACTACCAAGTCCACAAGACAAGAACCAGACAGACAGACAGATCCAAGCAGGTCGAATCACCCAAAGAAGAGAGAAGACAGACCAGAAGACAGCCACAGAAAGACCACCCACAACAAGGAAGACACAGTCCGAAGACACTGGAATCCAGACCAAAGACCACAGACAGACTTAGCAGAAGACCCAGACCCACAAAGGACCAGACCCAGGAAGAACACAAGACACAGGACTCAAGAAGAGCCCCCCAGACCCCACAGAGACCCAGAAACCCAAACACCACACAGACACAAGGAAACAGACAGAAGACAGAGCAGACCCCAGAAAAGGAAGAACACCCTCACCCCACAGAACACATGACCCAGACAGAAGAAGACACAGACCCCACCCAGAAACACAGAAGACAGAAGACAGAAAGACGGCAAAGAACCAGACCCAGCCAAGTAGACAGACCCCCCCTCAGAATCCACACCCCACAGAAAGAAAGACAAAAGACAGGACAGAAACAGACCACAAGTCACAGACAGACAAGACCCACCAGAAGCACCAGACAGCAGCCAGACACCCACCCAACACCAGATGGGAAGACACGAAACAGACAGAAGACCACAGACAACAACCCCACAGACCCCACCCACACAACAGCCAACAGAAAGACCATCACCAGAACCTACAGACTAGAGACAGACTGAACCCACAGATCCCCCAAGCAGACGCAGTCAGAAGACCCACAAGTCAGACGTCAAGACCCCACAGAAAGACACCGCCCACACTCAGACCACAGACACACACCAAGAAAGAAAGAAACCCAGAAAGACCAACACACAGACCCCCCAGAAAAGACCCAGCAAGCCCAGAAAGACAGACACCCCACCCCTCCCCCCAGAGAATCAAAGCACAGAAGAGAAACCCCAGAGCAGAAACAGCAGAAGACAGAATGACAAGACAGACCACCCAAGAACTGACCTGAACCAGACCCACACAAGACCAGACAGAAGAACCAGACAGAACCCCACCAGCACCAAGAAGCCCAAGACAGAACCCCCCCAGACACAGAAGAAGACCCTGAAGAAGACAGAAAAAAGAAGTAAGGAGAGAAGAAGCAAAGAACCTGAAGACAGTCAGTAGAAGACAGACAGAAGACAACAGAAAGAAAGCCGCTGAAAAGCAGATGACCCAGAAACTCCCAAGGACCAAGACCAGACGCCCCAGAAGCAGCCCACCACCCCCCAGACACAGACTCACCCCCAAGACCACCACAGACCCACAGAACACAGAAGACAGAAGCAGAATCAGCACAAGACAAGCCCAAGACCACCCAACCAGAACAGTACAGACAGAAAACAGGAAACCAGACCAGACATGACCAGGAAAGCCCAGACAAACCAAGCCTGTAACCAGACACCAGACAAGCCAGAAAGAAGAAGAACACAGAACCCCAGACAGACCACAGACCCACGACCCACAAGAGAAGACACCCAGACCAGAACACCACCAGACCCCCCCCCCCAGGAACACCACAAGAAAGACCACAACCCCAGGACCCAGCACACATAGACATCAGACCAAGACCCAGAAGAAAGACAGGACCCACCCCCAGACCTCAGACCCCTCACAGACAGAAGATGAACCAGACAGAAAAGACCTCAGAAGACACAGAAGAAGACCACACACACCAGACAGGAACAGAACAGAAACAGATGGAAGAAAGAAAGACCCTGGACCATGACCAGACAAGACTCAGACCCCCCCATAACGAACAGGAAAAAACCCCAGTCTCCCAGACCCACCAAAGACATCAGACAACAAGGACAAAGACAGCAGAAGACCCCCACACCAGTATCAGAAAACACAGACAGACACCCCCAGAACCCGCACCCACCAGAAACCCACCCAGAAGAAGAAACTACCCACCCCACCCCAGACCCAACACCACCCACACAAGACCCAGCCCCCAGAAACCCAAGACGCCACTAACACCCAGAAACCCAGAAGACACAGCCACACCCACCCATCAGAACAGCAGATAGCACAGACCCAACCACAAGAACCAGGAACACAAGACAGAACCCCCCCCAGCACAGGAAGACCAGCCAGAAGTACAGAACCAGAACAACAGAGGAGCAGAAGACCCCCCCCAACCCAGACCAGACAGACCCCCCAGACCCAGCAGACAAGCACCCCTGGAAGAACACAGAACACAGACCAGACCAGCCCAGACAACAACCAGACACAACCAGACAAGAACAGACAGACAGAAAGATCATAACCCAGAGGAAACAAGCCAGAATTCACAGACAGATAGACCCCAGACACAGAACCCCAGACAACCAAACTGAAGAAGACAGAGCCATCAGACTGACCAAGAACCACCCACAGAAGAACCCAGACCCCAGACCCCAACAGACAGAACGACAGACCCCCAGCCCCACACAAACCCCCAGAAAGCACCTCAGAAAGACCCAAGAAGACACAACAGAGCAGACTAAAGACCCAGAACACATAGACCAGACCAGGAAGAAGACAAGCAAAGAAAGACAGAAGAGACCCAGACACAGACAGACAGAAGAAGACCAGCCAAGTCACCCACACAAGACCCAAGAGCAGAACCAGACCAGAACGCCTCACAGCCAACCCAGGACCCCCCCCCCCAGAACCCCACAGAAAGACCCCAAGACCACCCCAGAACACAACCACAGACACAGACCAGACAAAACCCCCCCCAGAAGACCACCCAGCACAGGGACAGAAGAAGTAGACCAGATATAGACCACAGACACCACCCCACCCTACAGAGACCCCAGACACAGAAGATCAAAGAACAGAAAAAACAAGACCCCCCCCAAGGCTCGAATCACCAGACCAGAGACCAGAACCAACAAACAGCAAGGGGAAAAAAACCCAGACCAGAAAGATTACCAAGACAACAGTAGAGCAGAAAGAACCATCCCCCACCCCCAGAAAGCAGAAAGACCAAGAGAGCAAGAGACACAAAGTACCAGAAAGACAGACCCACCACCCCACAGAGAAAACAGGCAAGCCCAGCAACAGAACAGACCACCCAGCACCACCCCACCACCAAGACAGATAATGAAACAGAACAGACAGAACACGAACCAGACAGCCAAAGACAGACAGACCACCAAAGACAAAGATAGACAGAAGAAGAAAGACACCACAGACCCAGCCAGAACCCACCCCCCCCCAGACCCCCCAAGAGGCACAGCCAGCAGAACCACAAGCCAGAACCCAGACAGAAGGCAGACACCCACAACAGACCTTGGACAACCCAACCAAAGACACCCCCAAGACAAGACACAGAAAACCCACCACACCACAGACTGAAGACCGAACCACCCCAGAAGAAGGAAGCCACCCAAGACCAAGACGACCAGAAACCACAGTACAGACCAGGGACCAAGACAAAGGACACAAGACCCCCCACCCAGCACCCACCCAGACCAGACACCCCAGATAGAGAGCCCAAAGAACCCACACAGACCCAGAACCCATGACAGACAGGACAAAGAAAGACCCCCACCCCCCAGTCAGAGCCAGACAAGACACCAGAGTCACGGACCAACAGCCCACACAAAGCACACCGCCCCCCAGAAGACCCCCCCCCCCCCCACCCCAGACCACACAAGAACACAGACCCCACAGCACAGCAGAAGAAAACCCAGACTGAAAGACATAGAATGAAAGACTCCACCCGACCCAGAACACCCCCAAGACAGACCCATCCAGAAGACAGACAGACCCTCCCACAAGACCCCACACAAGAAGAAGAACCAGCAGAAAGTAGAAGACAGAAGAATCAAGGAACCCCAGCAGACAACAGACCCTCAGACACAGAAAACCAGCCCCCACAGACAGCACCAACTCACACCCCCCAGGACAGAACCAGCCAGACAATGACCCCCCACCAGCAGCACAGACAAAAGGATAAAAACAAGCCAGAACAGAAAACACAGACAGAAAGAAAGCAAGAAGAGTCCAGCAGATCAGACAGGACCAGAGAGCAGTAGATGACACACAGACACACCAGCAAGACACCAGCAGACCACCCCAGGAAAAGACCTAAGCCCAGCCAGACAGAACAGCCACCCAAGAGCAGAAGACACCCAAGAAACAGACAGAACCAGAACAGACCAGACATGCCTGACCAGACAGACCAGACCAGAAGAAGACTCACACACCCACCAGATCAAAGCTGCAGACCATGAACACCCAGCCCAACCCCAGAAACCGAGTCATCCAGAACCACCCCATCGGTAAGCCAGACCCCAGCCAGAAGACACAGAGAATCAGACCACAGACGCCCCCCCACAGAAAAAGACCAGCACCAGAACCCAAGAAAGTCCCCCCGGAAGAAAGCAGCAGAATCCCAGACCCAGACCACACCCAGACAAAAGAAAGCCCAAGCAAGCAGAGACCAGACCCACACCAGACCCAGAAGTACAGACCCAAGAACAGACAGAACTAGAAACCAGCAGACCCCCCCAGAAAGAACTCCGACCACGAGACCAGAACACAGACAAGAGAGAAAGAGCCCCAGACAGCAGACAGAAGAACCTAGAAGAATCAGACAAGAACCACCAGACAGGCAGGAACAGGCCCACAGGACCCACCCAGCTTAGAAGCCCCAGCACCCAGACCAGACCAACCAGACCAAACCCCAAAGAAGGAAGACAACAGACAGACAGAAGCCAGAAGTACACACGAAAGACACACCAAGGAGACAAACAGAGAACTCACACCAGAGAAGAAGACCAAAAGAACCCAGGACTAGACCAGAATAACCGACAGAAGCAGAACAGCACACCAGACACACCCACCCAGCCCACGACACCCCAGCCCCCCAACAGACAGAAGCACCAAAAGGGACACAGCCCCCCACAGAACAGACAAGCCAGAGGAAGGAAGACAGAAGTCCAGAACACCACCAGACAGACCAGATCACCCAGAAGACCCAGTCAGACCAGTAGAAGCACCAGCAACCAGACCAAGAAGCAGACACCGTAGCTGACACAGCCTAACCTCAGAAACACGAAGAATCCAGAAGACAGTACCCACAGACCCACAGACCCACAGACTCAGAACACAGACCACAGTCTGAAGACCCAGAACCAGGACCACATCCAGACCAAACCAGTAAAGACAAAGAGAAGACACAGACAGAAGATCACCACCCTAGAACCCATGACATGCCCCCAGACACTACACCCCACACAGAAACCAGGAAAAACAAAGCCAAAAAAGAAGAAGGGCCCCCGCAAAAACACCAGAAGAAAAAAAAACCCCCAAAAAAAGAAAAAAAGCAGACAGAAAAGCCCAGAAAGAAAGAACAAACAGAGAACCCAAAGAAACCCGAAAGAAAGACAAGAAGGAAAAGACCCCAGACAGAAAGCCCACCCCCAGAAAAACACAGAAAAACCCCCCAAAAACCAAAAAACAAAAAACCCCCCAACAACACCGGGGAAAAGAAAAAGACAGAGAAGAAACCCGGGGAACAAAAGAAAGGAACAGAGAACAAGAGACAAGAAAAGAACCCCAAATAAGCAAAACCAACCCAAAAAAAGAAAGAAGAAAAACCAACAAACAACGACCCAAACCAAAAAAAGAAGTAACCCCAAAAAAAAATCAAACAACAAAAACCAAACGAACCCCCAACAGAAACCCAAAAAAAAGAAGGGCCCAAAAAAAAGGAAACCCCCCCAAAACCCAAAAAAAAAACCCCAAAACAAAACCCCCCCGACCAGAAAAAAAAAAAAAAAAAGACAGAAAAAAACCCAGAAAAAACCCCCCGAACCCCAAAAATAAAAAAAAAAGAACCCACAAAAAAGACCCCGAAACCCCCAAAGACAAAAACCCCAGAAAAAGCGAAAAAAACCCCGAAAAAAACAGAAATAAGACACAGAAACCACCAGAAACCCCGACCAAGAAAACACAAAGCAGACCCGACCCAAAAAACCAAAACAAAAAAAAACCAAAGAAGAAAGAAACCAGAAGAACACAAAAAAAGAAAAGAACAAAACCCCCAAAAGAGGAAAGAGAAAAAGAAAAAAGAAAAAACCCCCAAAACCAAAACAAAAAAAAGAAAAACCAAAAAACAATAAAAAAAACAAAACCCCGAAACAGAAAACCCCCCCAAGCCCCGACGAAAC
>JAIWJD010000007.1:1109911-1128528 GCA_022818045.1 Neotoxoptera formosana | reverse complement strand
AGAAAAAAGAAAAGAAAGGAAGAAGAGAAAAAAGAGAAGAAAGAAGAACCACAGACAGCAAGACAGAAACAAAATACAAGAAGAGAGGAAAGAACAGAGAAGAAAAGGAAGAGGAGACAAAAAAGAAACGAGAACAAAGAGAAAGAAAAAGAAGAAACAGAAGAAAGAAACAAAAAATATAAAAGAGAAAAAAAAAAAAAGCAAAAAAAAAAAAAACAATAAAAAAGAAAAAAAAAATTTTAAAAAAATAAAAGAAGAACAAAGACAAAAAAAAAACAAAGAAAATAAAATAAAAGGGAAAAGAGAATAGCGAAAAAAAATGAATGAAAAAAAAAAAAATAAAAAAAAAAAAATATAGGAAAAAAAAACAAAAAGAAAAAAAAAAAAGAAGAAAAAGAGGAAAAAAAAAAAAAAAAAGAAAAAAAACAAAAAAAAAGACAAAAAAAAAAAAAAAAAGAACAAAAGAAAAAACAAAAAGAAGAAACAAAAACAGAACAAAGAAGGCATTAAAACAAAAAAAGAAAAAAAAAAAGAAAAAAAAAAAAAAAAAAAAAAAGCAAGAAAAAAATGAAACAAAAAAAAACTGATGAAAAGAAAGCAAAAAAAAAAAAAATAAAAGAAAAAAAAAAAATAAAAAAAAAAAAAAAAGCGAAACAAAAAGAAATGGAAAGAGAACACAGAGAAACAGAAAAGAAGGAAAGCAAAAAAAAAAAAAAAAAAAAAAAAAAAAAGGGAGACAGATAGAAAAATAATAAATAAAAAAAAAAAAAAAGAGACGAAAAGAAAGACAAAAAGAATATAAAGAAGAAAAAAATACATGAAAAAAAACAAAGAAAGTAAAAAAAAAAAAAAAAAAACGAAAAAAAAAAAAGTCAACAACAAAAAAGAAAAAACAAGTGATGAAAAAAAAAAAAAAAAAAAAAAAAAAAAAGGGAGAAAACGCAAAGAAAAAAAAAAAAAAAAAAAAAAAAAAAAAAATAAAGCAGGAAAATAAGAAAAAAACAACGAAAAGAAAAATAAAAAAAAATACTAATAAACAAGCAAAAAAAATTAAAAAGAAACGTAAACTTAAAAAGAAGAAATAAAAAAAAAAAAGAAATAAAAGAAAACAAGGATAAAAACAAAAAAACAAAAAAAAAAAAACGACGAGAAGAAAAAAATAATTACATATAGAAAGGAAAACAGATAAGAAAAAATAAGAAAACAAAAAAAGGAAAAAAAAAAAAAAAAAAAAAAAATAAAAAAAAGACGAAAAGAAAAAAAAACGAAAAAAGAAAAAAAGATAAAAAAAAAAAAAAAAAGAGCAAAGAAAAAAAAAAAAAAAAAAATAAAAAAAAAAAAAAAAAAAAAAAAAACAAAAATAAAAAAAAAAAAAAAAAATAAAAAAAAAATAAACAAAAAAAAAAAAAAAGAATAGACAAAAAAGAAAAAAAAAAAAAAAAAAAAAAATAAACAAGATAGAAAAAAAGAAAAAACGAAAAGAGAAAAAAAAATTCAGAAAAAAAAAAAGAAACAAAAAAAAAAAAAAAAAAAAAAAAACAAAAAAAAAAAAAAAAGACAAAGGAAAAGAAAAAAAAAAAAAAAAAAAAAGAAGAAGAGAAAAAAAAAATATTTAAAAAAAAAAAAACTAAAGAAAAAAAAAAAAAAAAAAAAAACAAAGAAAAAAAAAAAAAAAAAAAAAGAGATAAAAATAAAAAAAAAAAAAAAAAAAAAAAACAAAAAAAAAAGAAGAGAGAAGAAAACAAAAGAAAAAGATAAAAAGAAAGACAGAAAAAAAAGGACAGACACGATGACAACGAAAAGAAAGAACAAAAAAAACAAAGAAATAAACAGAGAGAAAGGAGAACAAGAAACTGAGAGAACAGACAAGAAAGACAAAGCGAAAATGAAGAGAAAAACGAAATGAAAGAAAAGAAGCGAAGAAACAGGAAACCGAAAGGAAGAGAACGAAAGAACCAGAAAAGACGAGAGGGGAAAGAGAAAACAGAGAACACCAAGAAAAGAAAGGAAACAAAAGAGAAAAGGAAAAAGAAAAAGAAAAAAAAAAAAAAAAAAAAGAAAAAAGGAAGAGAAGAACCAAAAAGGAAAAAAAAAAAAAACGAAAAAAAAAAAAAAAGAAGAGAAAAAAAAAAAGAAAAAAAAGAAAAAAAAGAAAAAAGGAAGACATAACTAGACCGAGAAGGGGAGACATGCGAGACATTTAGGAGTCGGAGAGACAGAGACAAGACATGAGACAGACCCGAGACAATCAGACATGAAGAGAGGAGAAAGAGTAAACGAGAAGACAGACATTTGGAAGAAAGAGACATGTTTAGACCTTAGACCACATGAAGAATGAGAGAAGATCCACTTGAAGACCACGAGGACCATGTTTACATGTACAGACATTCATTGAGACATCGTTCGAGAGACAGAACAAGAAAGGACATATAGGGAGACGAGGACGACACGGGGAAGACATGGAGACATGTTGTTGCGGAGCGAGAAGGAGAGGACGAGAGACAATGAGAGACTACGGACAGACACAGGGCGGGAGGAGACAAGGAGACATCCATGCGGAGGACAAGAGAGGAAGACCATAGCGACTTGTAGAAAGATGACATCAAGAAGGAGGACGACGACGAGACAGACATAGACAATGTAGAGAGACATCCATGTTTGAGACCCGAAGGACGAAGCAGGAGACCCAGGAGAGACCCATGGAGAGGGAGAAAGAGAAAGAAGACAGACGGGAGGAACAGAGTGAAGACAATGTGAAGACGAGAAGAGACGAGGAGCGACAAAAGGAACACAGGAGCAAGAATGAGACATGGGAGAGAACCAAAGACCTCGACAATTACCGACGAGGAAGGGAGACCGGAATAGTGAGAGAGGAAAAGAGCGACAATGTTTTGAGACATGATACGAGAGATACAGAAGACATAAGAGACGAAGAAGACGAGACGAGAAGACATGAGAGGAGGACGAGAGACGAGACGGAGACGGACCGAAGAGGAGAGAGACCAGGAAAGACCATTTGAGACCATAATACAAGGAGACAGAGGGACAAGAAGACAGAAGAATATGAGACATGATTTAGACATGGAAGACATACATGTGGGAAGACATGTTTAGAGCGAGACGGAGGAAGAGACCGGAGAAGGGGAACACCGAGGAGACGATGGATCACGAGAGACAGGAGACACTTGTTAAGAGGGGAGGGCGGGCGACCCAGAGAAGACAGACCATGAGAGACGAGAGAGCGAGACGTGAAGAGACAGACAGGAGACATTGAGAGGACATACATGTAGACATGGAGAGAAACAGAGAAGAGACACAGAAAGGGGCGGGGCGAAAGGAACCCAGAAAAGAAAAGGAGAAGGGGGGAGAAGCGAGCAGACATAAGACAGTTAGAGAGACATCCAAGAGAGACCGAGAGACCGAGGACATAGACGGAGACCGCAGGGGGAGAGCCGGGCCAGGAAAGACATGAGAGAACGAAGAGAGACATAGTATAAGGAAAAAGACAGAGAGAGGAGACACTTTGAAGAGAGACAGAGAGACATGTTGAGAGCAAGACACCAATATGAGGCACCGAAAGACTCGAAACATACAGAGACATGGAGACCCCAGACAGAGACCCGAGACAAGACAGTGAAGACCAAGACATTGGGAGACATGCTGAAAACGGAGGGAAGACATCTGAGACCATGTTGTGTTTTTTAGAGAGGAGACATTGTAGACATGGGACAGACACGAAGGAGAAGAGCACATGGTCACATGGGAGGCAGACGAGAGAAAAGAGGAGACCCGAGAGACAAGACAGAGAGGGAGACATTCACACCTGTGAGAACAAGGAGACATGCATGAAGACCATAATAAGAACGAACAGACATCTGCGAGACACAAAACAGAGACAGACATGCGAGACATACAACATAGACGGACGGGGGAGAGACAGCAGAGGAGGGGAGACATTGGAGGGAGGACGGAGACCAAGAGAACAGCAGCATAGACTTCGAGAGACCATGAAGAAGATCGAAGGGAAGACCAAAGACCGATAGGGAAGGACAAATAACAGACCCGAGACACTGGAGACGGAGAACGAGACAGACGACATGTGGACAGAGGACCGAGACGGAGAGAGAATCACGGACATACCAAAGACAGGAGGCAGAGACGGAGGAGACATGGGAGAGAGAGACCAAGACGACGACGAGAGAAGAAGCGAGACAGAGAACAAGGAGGAGAAGGACAGACGAGACATGTGAGACATGCATGAGGACATCTGAAGAGAGACAGTAGACACAGAGCCAAGACATTGCTGACCATGTGTAGAGAAAGAGAAGACCCGGAGACAAGACATGTTGGAGAACAGGAGACGAACAAGACAGAGACATTGCATTTACCACAGAGAACTTCCAAAAGAGACATCGAGAGACAGAAGAAAAGTAAAAGAGGGAAGAACATCAATGTGTCGAGACAACGAGAGACATAGAGACCGAGACGAAGAGACAAGACAAGGAAGCGAGGGAGGACAGGAGGAGACAAGTGAGACGAGCAAGGACATGAGACACAGACAAGAGAGGACGAAGAGACGGGAAAGAAAGGCACATACAGAGAGAAAAGCGAAGAGGGAGAAGACATTGAGACACTAGGAGACCAGGTAGAGGTCGGACCCGAGACATGAGAAGGGAGAGACCAGAAAGAGGAGACGAAATGGGACATAACGACAGAGAAGGACAATGTAGTGAGGAGCAGAGACAATAGACCAACATAGAGAAAGGGAAGGAAGGAGAAGAAAAGAAGACCCACAATAGAGGACATAGAAGGGAGACCAAGAGAGAAACGAGACATAAGAACATTAGATACCAGACCGGACGGGGAGAACAGAGTGACCGAGAGAAGGTACATCCGGAAGACATGAGAGACAGGAGAGAGAGACGAGGAGACAAAGACAGACATCCAGACATGTTGAGGAAAAGAACATACGGGACCATAAGACATTACAAAAGAACCGAGACACAAACCCAAAGAACACCCGGACAAGGCAGACAGAGACTAGGAGCCATGAAGAGGACATTCACGAAGAGACAGGAGGAAACATGGGAGGAGGAGAGGGAGACATCTCCCATTGAGGACAGACAGAGAGGAGGATGATGAAGCAGAAGACATGACAGAGGAAGTCAGAGAGACCGGAAGACAGATGACAGACATAGAGACGAAGACAAGGAGACCCATGGGAGAGGAGACAGCGAGAGGGAGATGATGGAGACCATAGGAGGACATGGAGACAGCAGCCGGAAGAAGGACGAGAAGACATATCAGACATCACGATAGACATCATTAACCAGGATGCAGAAGGGCGAACAAGGAAAGACCGAGGAGAGAATTGAGAGGACGACGAGAGACCCCAAGACATGAAGTGGAAGAGAGTAGACAGGACGGAGGAAATCATGGGAGAGACACCTAGAGGACAGGAAAGAAGACATGTTATAGAGAGACACCCGGAAGACGAGTAGCACTGAGAGAAAGAAATGACATCTAAAGAGAAAGACTAGAGAACGAGGAGAAATGCGAAAGGAGAGCCGAGAGACAAGAGACGAGAATGGAGAACGAAAGACAATGAAAGAGAGGAGAGGAGAGAGACTATCAGAAGACAGAAGAAATCATAATGACATGTTGAATGGGAAAAGAGGAGACGCGAGTAAGGAAGGACAGACGGTTTTGTGACGACACACCCACAGAAGACGGAGAAACATGAGAACGACGAAGGAGAATCAGACGAGCAGGGAAGACTAGAGAGAGAAGACGAAGACGCAGACCATGAGAGAAGAGGACATAAGACGAGCGACATTGCCAGAGAGAGAGACCATGGTGGGAGACAGACAGAGAAGAGAACTGACCCGACGCAAACAGACAGACGAGAAGACATCATGAGGACATCGAGACGAGGGGAGAAGACGGAGACCGCAGAAGACATGAAGAGCGCAGACGCAGAGAGCAAAGACGACCGACATCCCCGAGACAAACCATTAGAAGAGAGACCGGAGAGAGACATAGAGAAGAACTGAAGGAACCGAGGACATGGAGGGGAACATCATGGAGACCCCCGACGACATTGTCGGACAGAGGGAGAGAGGAAGAAAAAAGCCTCAGAAGAAGACAACACATTGAGACATTTAGACCATCCGAGGAGACATATCAGACAGACGAAGGACCGAGTGAGCGAGGGACCCATGTGCAGAGAGAGAAGAAGACACTCATTGAAGAGACCATAAGGAGAGAGAGAGACAATGTAATTTCATAAAACGAACGAACGACATTGCAAGACGAAGACAAAGTAAGGAACGAGACATTCGAAGACAGACTAAGGAAGAACATTAAAGGGAGACTTGTTTTTATCTTTTAGAACCTCGCCTAGGAGACATAAGGAAGGGGGAGGAAAGTGGACCGAGGAGAGAACTCAGAGAGAGAGACGAGAACATGAAGAGAGACGAAAAGGAACCAAGACATCGAGGACCATTCCAGGTCATAGAACCATTCGAGACGGAGGGCAGACCCGGAGGAGGCCAGAAGACTGTTCGGAGAGAACCTCAGAAAGACTAAGACAATCACAGACCATAGACATTAGCACAGAACGAGCACATGTGCGAGAGACAAAGGAGACATGAGACATGAGGAGACAGAGAGACAGAGAGGACAGACACGACATGTTTTTTTTGTCATTTAGACACTAAGACTTGTTAGGGACATCTTGTAGAAGGAGAAGACCGAACAGAGACCAAAGGACTGGACTAGCACATAGGCAGACATTCACATAAGAGAGGCAGAGACAGAGACAAGACGAGACAAGAAGCAGACGAGAGACATTGAGAAGGAGAGAGGGACAGAACCCCAACGAAGGAGACAAGACTGGTTTTCGGAGGAAAAAGACACCCGAGAGACAACCCCAGGACCCGGAGACGAGACGGACACAGACCGAGACTGCGTAGAGACAGCAGACCATGCTTTAGAGACATAAGAGAGAAGGACAGGAGGAGGAGACTGAATAAACGGAAGACACATGAAAGGACGAGGACCCAATATATTGGACAATAGACATGTAGAAAGGACAGGGAAGACCATTAGACATGAGAGAGACGCGAGAGGGAGAGACATAGAGAGGACACCATGCCTTCCCGAGACGAGACCAAGCCAATTCATGAGACGAGGAGACGAGACATCATGAGACCCAGAGCCGACCACGACGGAGACATTCATAGACCGAGACGCAAAGGAAGGAAGACAAAGGGAGAGGAGGGAGCGGAGGACAGAGAGAAAGAGAGACAGAAGACATGATTTAAAGACAACATCATTAGAGAGCCACACGCCGACCGAGACCTAAGAGAAGACCGAAAGAGAGGGAGGGAGAGAGGAGGAAATTGAGAGAGGAGATCGAGAGACATGCAGGAGGAGACAGGAAGAAGAAAGAGAAGGAGACAAGGGACCCGGGGAGACAAGACATGGAAGAAAACGAGACTAAGCACCCCCTGTAGAAGGGACAGGAGAGGGGAGCACAGAGACACATTATGAGGGCCGAAAGACAATTAAGAGACATAAGGAGAGAGACATAGAGAGAAGAACGAGACAGACATCCATCAGGGAGACAGAAGGACCCGAGAGAGAAGAGAGATGACATAGAGGAGAGAAATCCTGAGAAGCAAGACATGCGGAGGAGGACAAGACGAAGATAGAGACATGAGACATTCAATATTATAGAAGAGGGAGACAGAGGGGGAGCGATGAAGGGAGACATGTTAGACGAGACAGGATGACCCAAGAGGACAATGGAGACACATAGACGCCAGACTATCGAGGACAACAATTGGCAATGAGACAAACGAAGACCATCAAGATGGGACCATCTTCCGAGAGGAGACTGACAGAGAAGACGAAAGAACGATGGAAGAAGACATAGAGAGACCCAGAGTGAGAAAGACACGGGAGTAGACGGAGAGACATCAATAGGACGACCATTAGAGGGAGAAGAGGAGGGACGAACGAATAGACCATCCCAACCATGTAGACATGCCTGAGACGAAGAGAGACGACCGTGAGGAGAAGACATTCCGACCCATCGGAGGGCAAGAGACCCCCATGGAGAGGGGAAGAGACAAGACACACGAGACATCCACATGATAGAAGAGACATGGAGACATGGCCGAGAGAGTACAAGGACCCCATAGACCCCCCCGAGGGAGAGGACCAAGAACCAAGAAGGGACCAGACACCAGACAAGACAGAGGGGAGACAGCGGAGTCCATGACAATAGAAAAGACAAAAATTGAGACGAGAAATCATGATCCTAAGACAGAGCGACATATCAGAAGGAGAAGACAAACGAAGACATGAGACGCAGAGAAAAGACCCAGGGAACAGAAGCAGACTAGGAGAGACACCAAAAAAAAAAAAAAGACAGCACGACATGAGGAAGGAGCAGGAATGTTCATCATGGAGGACCAGAGAGAAGAGAGACAATTCGAGATCATAGAACCTCATCTCATGTATTTATTTAGAAGGAACGACAGAGAGACATGGGAGACCATTTGCAAAGCGAAGACATCGAGGACATTTTTTAGAGACGGCTGAAAAGGAAGAGAGTGAGGGAGACGACGACCATAGAGGAGAAAGGAAGACACAGGAGAAGAATGTTTCAACGACGGAAAGAGGAGACAATAAGAGACCCAAAGAAGAGTGCCGACCGGGGAGCACAAAGACAATTCCCAGAGACATTAAGACATGAGACAGGAGACAGAAGACGAAGGCGAGACAACCGAGACCGAGAAGCGAGACTAAGGAGAGAAGAAGGAGAGAAGAACGAGACAAGACATCGTGACAGACATGATAGGAAAAATGAGAGGAGGAAGAAGAGAGAAGACCGAGAGACAACAGACGCAGCGGGGAAAGACCGAGACCACCCACTGGGAGAGACGGGAGAACATAGAGAGAGAGACAGACATTGAGACGGACGAGAGAGAAAACGCAGGACAAATGTAGAGACAATTAGAGGACCCAACATCAGAAGGGAAAGGAAGGGAAAGAAGAGAGATCGAGACAAAGCGGAAACAATAGAAAGGACAATAGAGACATAAAGGAGACCGGAAGACATCACATAAGACAATGAAAAGACTGAGACATCCATGCCTGACCCCAGAAAGTACATAAAGGAGAGAGACATGAGAGAGACCATCAACAATAAAGCGGAGACAATAACGAAGGAAAGAGGACCATACATACATAGACTCGAGACCATCGAAAAGACAAGAGAAAGCGACCCCGAGTACGAAGAGGAGGGGAGAAGGAGAAGAGAAGAAGAACATAGATGACAGAAGACATAGACATTACGCGGAGACAGACTAGAGAATAGAGATAGACGAGGAAAGAAAAAAAGCACAGAAGGAAAGAGGAGGGGAGGAACAAGAAAGAAAAGCAGACATTGAAGACATGGGAGAACAGCAAGAACCATAGTCGACAGAGGACCCGAGACATCCTCAAGAGGAGACAGACGAGCTACATAGAGATAACGGAACACAGACCAGGACAGAGAAAACAATTGAGAGAGAGGACAAGAGACCACGAGGAGAAGAAAGAAGGACACAAGCGAAAGAGGACTTAGAGACATAATAGGACATTAGACCATGTTTTATATAACGAGGAGACGACGAGCACAGAGTGAGACATGAGAGGGAATCCCGAAAGAGGACATGTAGAAGACGAGACCCATGAGAAAGAGAGGAAACGAGAGAGGACAACTAAGATAGACATACAGCTACATTTCAGAGAGACCATCAAAGAAGAGACACAACAAGAGAAGACAAGGGAGCACGGGGGGGAGACAATCGAGAGAGAATGAGGGACAAGACATGTTGAAAGAAAGACAATTGAGAGAAAGAGGGAAGACACGACCACAGGACAACATATCGGAGACCGAGACGCAGGGAGAGGACGGTGGGACCGACCATGTGAGGACGTGACAGACAGACAGGACAACGAACAGACCCTCCGAGAGGCGAGAGAAACTGAGGAGAGAAGACATCGAGACATGAGGGAGACACCGAGACTGACGAGAGAGACATCCGATGACATACCATAGAAGAGAACACGGAAGACATAAAGACCAGAGAGACACATGAGAGGAGAGACATCATGGAGAGAAGAGAGAAGAGACGGAGGAGAGGAGACAATCCAGACGACAGGGGGGAGACATGCAGACATAATGAAGAGAGACATGTGAGAGACATGAGAAGAGGCAGAGAGACCCCCGAGACGACAGCGCAGGACATGTTTAGCGAAGGAGAGACACCAGACAGACCGAGGACCAGAGACACGGAGACATAAAACGCAAGGGAAAGAGGAGACATGAGAGGAAGGACGACGTTGTGACACATATGAGACAGGAGGAGGCGAGACAGACGAAGAGGAGAGAAGAAGAAAAGACAGACACGGAGAGCACGCGGAGACGAGAAGAGAGACACCATGGAGCAGGGAGAGAAGACCGAGAGAGCGAGAGAATGGACCATAGACATAGACCGAGAGAACCTCTTCATGGGAGGAGGATTGCCATTTCAAGGAGACAGACGAGAGAGGAGGAGGAATGGAGGAGACCATAAGACGAGACAGAGACATCGAGACATGAGCAGACTTAAGACGAGACCGAGAAAGAGCAGAAGACAAGTTATGTAAAGGACGGGAGAAACCAAGACATGAAGAACAATGTTGAAGGACCGACCTTGGTGACCGAGAAAGAGAAAGAGAGGAGAGACCAGAGGACACTGGCGAGACATGAGACATCAAGACAGGGAGCACAGGAAGACATAGACGAAGACGCGGAGACCCATTAGACACCCCATGGAGACCTACCCATCCGAGAAGACATATGAGACCCGAGAGAGACGACAGGCAAGACTGAGGATGAACATGAGACGACATGCTCAGACAAAGAAGAGAGACCACTAGACCGAGGACAGGACGGGAGACGAGAAGAGGACAGAGACAAGGAGAACGAGAAAAAAGACTATTTGATGAGGACCATCCCCAGACAATTGCGACACTGAGAACCGACCCGGAATACGAGAATGAGACATAAACGAGACCAGACCAGAAGAAGGACATTGGAAGGAGACCCAGACCGAGACAATAGAGAGAGAGACCGGACAGAGAAGACACGAACGTAAGACGGAGAAATCAGAGACCCATGTCCCTTGAGGACAAGAAGAACATAGAAGGAAAGGGAGACCATAGAACCGATACTAGAGACCGAAAAGAGACCTTGGAAGGAGAGACATGTTAAGACAAGACCCGACAGAAGACGAGAGACCATTGCAAGGCAGCTAAGACGAGATAGACACGAGACATCATGCAGACGAGACGACGAGAATCGAGTCGGTGAGACATTTTTATGAAGACCCATCGAGACGTAGGACGGACATAGACATCGGAGCGAGAGAGACCAACGACGGACGAGACGAGACGAAGACATGTGAGACCGAAAGACCATGTCCCCATGAAGGACCGAGGACCAGAAACACGAGACAAGACCAGACAGACATCATAGGGACGCGAGGGAGAGAGACGAGAGAAGACGAGACATGGAGGACGAGACACGAGGAGGGAAGGACCGGAACGGGAGACGAGAGACAGGACAGACACATTCGGAGACCATAGACAGGAGGAAGACCCTGGAGCAACAAACGCGAACAATGAAGCTTGAGGACGAGGAACCAAGAGAAGAGAGACCGGGGGCAGAGGACATGAGACATTGAGGACAGAGAGAGGGGGAGACCATGACGACAGAGACAGACGAGACCAAGACCGAAAGAATGAGAGAGACACGACCAGAGACAGGGAGACATCCATGAAGGACGAGAGAAGAGGGAGAACGAAGCACCAGAAGACTGAGAAAGAGAAGACAGAGGAGAAAAAAAAGGACATAAGAGGACAATGGGAGAGGACAGGGCGGACAGAACACTATAAGAACCAAGACGAGAGACAGAGACCAGAGACAAGAGACGAGAAACGCCATAGTAGAGGACTGTGAGACCATTAACAGAAGACATAGACCATCTAGGACGACAGACGGAAGACGAGCGAGACGAAGAAGACCATGAGACATACATGTTTAGGCGAGAGCAGGAGAGGATGACAATAAGAACGAAAGACATGAGCAGGGCGAGACCGAGAGAGAGCGAGAAGAAGAACGACGAAGACAAGACATGGAGGCGGAACATCAGAAGACAAAACTGAGGAGACCAGAGACCCTAAGAAAGACATGAGTCCAGGGGACATGAAAGGAAAACGACAGGGACAGACATCCCATGAAGGACAATAAGGACCAAGACAGAAGAGAAAGACAGACAATGACGGTACCAGAGAGGGAGAGAAGAAGGACTAAACAAAGACAAGATAGGACATGAGACGGAGCAGACGAAAAGAAGAACATGACCATCGAAGACAACCGAGACCAAGAGCTCGACCGACCATTTAAAAACGAGGCGACAGAGAACATAGGAGGCACATGACCCGAGACAGAGACGGAAAGAACGACATGAATGAGACAGGAAGGGACCGAGGACATACCCGAAGGACCAAAGGGGGGAGAAGAACAGAAGACATAGGAGACAAGACCCAAGACCCCATTAGACAGACATGTGACATATCGTCACAGTCAGAAGAAAATCCACCCAGACAGAGACATGAACAGGGAGACCCTATGGATAGAAGAAAGACATGAGCAAAAGGACATCGCAGAGGAGGAGAAAGACGAGGGAGACCATTAAAGAAGAGTGTGACACCGACAATGAAGAGACATGAAAGAGACATCAGAACCAGAAAAAAGACGAAGACAGACGAAGAGCCAGACAAGGAGAGAAGGATGACGACAGCTCATGGAGGGACATTCAGAGACAGAGCGAGGCAGACATCAGAAGGACCATGAGATAGACAAGACAAAGGACATGTCCTCATAGTTTTAGACAGAACCCTCTATTTAATGGAGAGCGCGGGACAAGGGAGACAACAGAGGAAAAGACCAAAGAGGACGCCAGAGACACGACGGAGGACCCATGAGAGAGAAAAGGAGAGAAGAGGGACAGACGAGCACAGTACGAGACCCATGAGAAGAGAAGGACCATCCAAGAGCAAGACATTGAGACCCACGAGAACATATCCCGACATGAGTGACGAGGCACCATAGACCAGACCTAGGAGAGAACGACATAGAGACCCCAAGTGGACAGAGAGACGAAGACATCCACAGACATTTGAGGACCATGAGACATAGGCGAAGAGAAAGAGGGGGACAAGGGAGGAAGAGAGGGAGAGAAGACAATTTAGTGAGGACGCCTGACAGCATGCATCATAGAGAGAGAGAGAAGAGAGCGACAAGAAGGATACATTGGAAGAACCAAAGACAAAGAGACCCCAGACAAGACGCAGGAACAGAAGAAAGACAAAAAAAAGACACGAGCCGACAAGACAGAGTAGAGACATGTTTTTTAGGACATCAAAAGAACAGAAACAAAGAATCATCTACGAAGAAAGGGACAAAAGGACATGGATGGACAACACAATCAGGAGACAACAGAGAGACATCAACGAGCACAGAAGACATAAGAGAACACAAGGACATAGAGACAAGAA
The DNA here is from genome assembly GCA_022818045.1 of Neotoxoptera formosana. Classification (NCBI taxonomy): domain Eukaryota; kingdom Metazoa; phylum Arthropoda; class Insecta; order Hemiptera; family Aphididae; genus Neotoxoptera; species Neotoxoptera formosana. Next base: position 1,114,869 of record JAIWJD010000007.1, on the reverse strand, counting down.
AAGAAAGGGAGAGACTATCATAGAAAGACGCAGATCGACCAGAAAGGCAAGACAAGCTACAGACAGAGAACAAGGCAAGACACCCCCCAGACACATAGACAGAAGACAATAGCAAAGACCTAAGACGAGAATCAATTGAGAAGACCATCTTAGACGAGACATAAAGAACCAAGAGGAAAGAAGACACTTAACAAGAAACAGCAAGACAGCGAAGAACAAAGAGGAAGCACAATTACAGACAAGAAACCAAGACACAGGACGCAGACCAATCAGACATAATCCCGGAGACATTCCCAGGAAGAATCCCAAGACGTGGAGAAGAGCACCAAAACGAACCGAGATAGCAGAGAGCACAAGAACCCAACGAGAGACAGACGCAGACAAGGAAGACCAGAGGAGACAAGATATACGGAGAAACGGAGACGAGAGAGTGAAGGACATCCAAGAAGACCACCACGGAAGAGAGACACAGACATCAAAAGAAAGAGCACAGAGACGAGCAGAGAGAGACAGGAGAAGGACATGAGAGAGGAAACAGAAGAAGACGATGACAAAGACAAGAGACTAGACCAGAGGGACACAGGCCCGCCACAAGAGGATAGACACATAGGACCATTCAGGACATCCTCAAGAAAAGACATCACGAGAGGGACGACCCCCATAGGACACAGACATGAGGAGAGAAAAGAAAGACCACGAGGAGGAGAGGACACCAGAGAAGAGAAAGGAGACGAAAAGACGAGACCCCGAAGACCGAGACATATGAGAGCGAGAAAAGGAGGACATAAGACGACATAGACAGACCGGAGACACTCCAAAGAGAGAAAGGAGAAGCAAGGACGAGGAGGAAGCAGCGCATGACACCCTAAAGAGACAGGACGAGAGGAAGACGGAGAGACATGAGAACGGAAGCGGACATATGTGGAGAAGACATGTTCGAGAGAACACGACGATGAAGTTTGACAAGACCAGAGAGACCGGAAGACAGAGACGAGAACGAAGAACCGACAGGACGAACTGAGACTGAGAAGAAGTACGAGTCACAAAAAAAAGGAGAGGAAAAAGAAAAGAAAAAAAAAAAAAAACAAAAGGAGAAAAGAACAAGAAGAAAAGACAGAAACAACAAAAGAAAGACAACAAAAAAAAGGCAAAGAAAAAAAGAAAAAAAAAAAAGGGACAAACCAAAGAAAATAAAAGAAGAGCAAAAAAAAAAAAACGAAAAAGAAAAAAAAAAAAGAAAAAGGAAGGGAAAAAGAAAAAAAAAAAAAAAAAACAGAAAAGAAAGAAAAAAGAGAAAAAAGAAAAAAAGAGAAAAAAGGACGAAAGGGAAACACAGAATAACAGAAAGAAGTCCAAAAATTAAAAAGCAAAGAAAAAAAGATAAAAGAAAAGAAAGAGAGGAAAGAAGAAAAAAAGAAAAAAAAGACAAAAAAGGAAACAGATGAACATGAAGAGAAAAAGAGACAGAAATACAAAAACAAGACAGAAAAGACAAAAAAAAAAAAACAAAAACAATGAACAATAAAACGGGAAACCAAGCTAGGCAAGAAAAAGAAAACAGAAGAAAAGAAAATGACAGACAAGAAGAGAGGAAAAACCTAAAAAAGATAAAAGAATGACAAAACAAAAAAGAACAAAAAAACAAAAAATAAGGAAAAGAAAGAAAAAAAAAAAAAAACAAAAAGAAAAAAGAAAAGACGAAAAAAAAAAGAGAAAAAAAAGAACAAGAAAAAAGAAAAAGAAAAAAGAAAAAGAAAAAAAAAAAACAAAAGAGAAGATAAAAGAAGCTAATTACAAAAAAAGCGAAAAGAGAAAAAAAAGAACAAAAGAAAGGCAAGAAAAAAAGAAAAAAAAATAAATAAAAGATAGAAAGAAAAGAAAAAGAGAAGAAACAACAATAGATGACAACGAAAAAAGAGGGGGGAACAAGAGGGAACTAAAAAAAAAAGAACAAAAGAAAAGATGCGCACAAGGACAGCAAAACGAATATAGATAAAATGAAAAGCACTAAACAAAAAATACAGAAAAAAAAAAAGAAAAGAAGAAAAGAAAAAAAAAACAGACAAAAAGAAGACACGAAAGGGAGCACAAGAAGAAACAAAATAGAAGGCAATAACAAAGAAAAAAAAGAAAAACAAGAAGCAAACAACAAGACAGAACAAAAGCAAAGACAGAAAAAAGGAAGAAAGCACTAAGAAAAAAAACCAAGACGAAAATAGAACAAGCAGGAGAAAGATAAAAAAGAGAAAAAAAAGAGCAAAAGACACGCACAAAAAAACGAAACAAAGATAACAGAAGGAGGGGGGGGGGGGGGGGCGGGGGGAGAGGGGGAGGGAGGAAAGAACAAAAAAAAAAGCAAGAAGGAAAGCAAAAAAAGAAAAAAAAGAGGAAAAAAACAGAAAGAGGAGAAAAGTAAAAGAAAAAAAAAGGTCAGAGAAACAGGGGGGAAAAAAAGAAAAAGACAACAAAGAACAGCGAAAGAAGAAAGAAAATGGATAAGAAAAAAAAAGGTGAAAAAGATACAAAGATAAAAAGAAGCAAAAAAAAGAAACGAAAGAAGAAGGAGAAAAAAACAAAAGAAGAGAAAAGGAAACACTAAAAAGACAAAAAAAACAAGCAAAAAAATAAAAAGAATAGGAAGAAGAAGAAAAGAAACGAGAAAAACGAGAAGAAAAAACAAGAAAAACAGGAAGACAGAAGAAACGAAAAGACGACCAAGAACACAAAGGAAATGAAAGATAAGATAAAACGAAGCAAAGGAACACACAAAACTACAACAAAAAAAAAAAAACAACAAAAAAAAAAAAAAAAACCAACAAAAAAAACAAAAAAACATAAAAAACACAAGAAAAAGGGAACACAAAAAGGAACAAAAGAAGACGAAGCAACAAGGGGAAGGAAGGAGAACACGAAGAGAACGAACGAAAAAAGAGGAGAAAAAAAACAAAAACAAGAAAACATGAAGAAAAAAGAAAAAAACACAAAAACAAACGAAAGACGAAGAGAAAAAAAAAAAAAGCAAAGAACAAGACAAAAAAACAAGTTCAAAGAGTAAAAGGTAGGAGACAGAAGAGAAAGGGAAACAAAGGAAGCCAGGACAAGAAAAAGAGAAGAAAAGAAACCCGAAAGAAAACAAAACAGCAGAAGGGGGCAAAGGGAGAAAAACAGCAAAGAAAGTGGAAAAGGAACGAGAGAGAGAAGTAGTGGAAACAGAAAGAAAGAAAAAGAAGAGAAAACGAGGTGAGAACGGACGAAAAGAAACGCGAGATAAGCAAGAAGGGGAAAGATGAAACAGAAGATAAACATAGAAAAAAGAAGAAAAAGCAGGAAAAAAGAAAGAAAAAGAAAAGAGAACAAGACGAAGGGGACGAGACAGAAAACGAAGGACAGACAAAGAATGATCGAGAGGCGAGACAACGAAGAAAGAAAAAAAAGACACAATAAAAAAAGAAACACACAGAGAGGGTAAAAAAAAACAGACGAAAACAAACAAAGCGAAATGAAAAGTAAAAAAAGCAAACTAAAGCAGAAAGGAACAAGAAAAAGAGGGAAAGAATGAGAGAAGAAAAGAAAATAAGACAAGAAAAGAAAAATAACGAAAAATGAGAAAAAAGAACGGGAACGAAAAAGAAAACACAGCGGACAACAGGAATAGGAAGAAGAAGCAACACAGAAGAAAGAAAAAAACGAGAGAAAAAAGAAGGAAAAGAAGAGGACAGCAGGAAAGAGACAAAAGAAAGAGGAAAAGAACATGCAGCAGAAGGGACAGAAGAATGACAGAAAACAAAACTACGAAGGAGAAAAAAAAACCAGAACAAGAAGACAAGGGACAACACAGGAAAGGAAAACGAAAAACAAGAAGAAAGAAAAAATAAAAAAAAGAAAAACAAGCGAGATGACACCCAAAAAAAAAGAACGAGCGAGAAAAAGAAAAAAACAGAAAAAAGAGAACAAACGCACGAGGAGAAAGGAGGAGGAAAAAAGGCAACAACGAAAGAAGGAAAGGGAGAAGAAGAGATAAAAGACAGGAGAACAGGGAGAACCGACGAAGAGGAAAGGAAACAGGAAAAAAGGAGAGAAGAACAGAAACAAAGTAAAGGAAGAAAAAAGCAGGACGAACAACAAAAAGAGTAGAAGGGAAAAAAAACGGAAGAAGAGGACGAGAATAGGAGAAGAGAAGCAGAAAGAACATACAAAACCAGGAAGAAGGAGCACAAAGAAAAGAAGTAACGGGGGGGGGGAGGGGGGGAGGGGGGGAACAGGATAGGGACACCGGAGTAACGAGCAAGGAATATCAGAGAAGAAAGAGAATGACAGAACCAGAGGAAATACGGAAGAACAGACAGGACACAGGAAAAACGAAAAAGAAGGGGAGAGGGAAAAAGCAACAAAAGGGCGAAAAATAAGTAAAGAAAAAGAGAGTGGGAAGAAACAGACAAGAGAGAACAGACCAAGGAAAAAGAGAGGGAGAGAGAAGACAAGAGAAAGGAGCACAAAAAAAAAAAGAACAGAAAAGAAAGGAAGAGAGAAAGAGAAGAGAAAGAACGAGACGGAAAACAAAAGATCGAAGAGAAGGAGGAGACGGAAGAGGAAAAAGGCATAAAGGACAAAAACAAGGAAAAGAAAACACAACAGAGGAGAGAAAAGAAAAACAAAGGCAAGCACTAGAAAAACAACAGGAGGAGAAACAAACAAGAAAACAATGACAAGGGACTACAGACGAAAAACGACACAAAGAGAAAAACAAAGACAAAGAACAAAAAGAGAAACATAAAGAGAAGACAAAAGAAGAAAATAAAACGAGAGAAAGAGGAAAAGAAAGAAAAAGAACGAAACAAGAGCAGAAAATAGAAAAAAAAAGAAAAAAAAAAAAAAAAAAAAAAGAAAAGGGGAAAAAGAAAGGGGAAAGAGGGCAGGAAAAAAAAAAAAAAAAAAAGGGGGGAAAAAAAAAAAGGCAA
>JAIWJD010000007.1:1095239-1109811 GCA_022818045.1 Neotoxoptera formosana | reverse complement strand
TTTTATTTTGGGTTTTTTTTCTGTTGGCTCTCTTTTTCTTTTGTTCCCCTTTTTTCCCCTCCCCTTTCTTTTTTTTCCCCTTTCCTTTTGTTTCCCCTTTTTCTTTTTCCCCCCCTTTCTTTCTTTCCTTGTTTTTACCTTTTTTCTTCTTTTTTCCCTTTTTTCCCCTCCCCCTTTTCTTTTTGTTTTTTCCTTCTTTTCCCCTCTTTTTCTTTTTTGCCCCTCTTTCCCTTCTCTTTTTTTCTCTTTTTTTGTTCCTTTGTTTGACATTTCTTCCCTTGTTTTTCCCCCTTCTTGTTTTTGCCCCCCTTTTGTAAACCCTTTTTTTTTTTTCCCCCTCTGACCCTTTGCTGTTTTGAGTTTTTTCTTGATCCCTCCCCTTCCCCTTTTTCTTTTTTTATCTTTTTTTTTTTTCTCTTTTTCCCCTCTTTTTTTTTCCTTTTGCTTTTTCTTTTTTTTTTTTTTTTTCTTCTTTTCCCCTTTTTTTCTTATTTTTTTTTTTTTTTGTTTTTTTTTTTATTTTTTTTTTTTTTTTTTTTTCTTTGTTCGCTTTTTCCTTCTTTTTTTTTTTTTCTTTTTTTTATTTTTTTTTTTTGTTTCCTTTCTTTTTTTTTTTTGCTCCTTTTTTTTTTTTTTTTTTTTTTTTTTTTCTTTTTTTTTTCTTTTTTTTTTTTTTTTTCCTCTCCTTCCTTTTTTTCTTTCCTTTTTTCCCCCTCTTTTTTTGTTTTCTTGCTTTTTTTTTTTTTTTCTTTTTATTTTCCTTTTTCCTCCTTTTTTCCTTTTTTTTTTTTCCTTTTTCCCTTTTCCCCCTTTTTTTTTTTCCCTTTTTTCTATTTTGACTTTTATTTCTTTTATTTTTTTTTTTTTTTGTTTCTTTTGTTCCCCTCCCTTTTTTTTTCATTATTTTTTTTTTCCCTTTTCTTTTTTTTCCCCTTTTTTTTCCCCGTTTTTCCCCCTTCATTTCTTTCTCTTTTCTGTTCTTTTTATTTTTTTTTTTTCTTTTTGTTCTTTATTCTTGTTTTCTTTTTTTATTTTTTCTTGATCTTCTTTTTTTTTTTTTCTTTTCTTTTTTTAAATCCCCCTTTTTTTTTTTTTTATCTTTCTTTTCTTTGCTTTTTTTTTCTTTTCTTTTTTTTTTTTTTTTTTTTTCTTTCTTTTTTTTTTTTTTCCCCTGCTTTTTCTCTTTTTTTTTTTTTCCTTTCCTTTTCCCCTTTCCTGCTTGAATTTTTTTTTTTTTTTTCCTTCCTTTGGGCCCCCTTTTTTTTCCCCTTTTTTCCCTCTTTTTTTTTTTTATCTTTTTTTCCTTTTTTTTTTTTCCTTTTTTTTTCTTTTTTTTTTTTTTTTTTTTTTCTTTTTTTTTTTTTTCTTTTTTTTTTATTCCTTTTTTTTTTTTTTCTTTTTTTTTTTTTTTTTTTTTTTTTCTTTTTTTTTTTTTTCTTTTTTTTTTTTTTTTTTTTCTTTTTTCTTCTTTTTTTTTTTTCTTTTTTTTTTTTTTTTTTTTTTTTTTTTTTTTTTTTTTTTTTTTTTTTTTTTTTTTTTTTTTTTTTTTTTTCCCTTTTTTTCTTTTTTTTTTTTTTTTTTTCTTTTCCCTTTTTCTTTTTTTTTTTTTTTTTTTTTTTTTTTTTTTTTTTTTTTCTTTTTTTTTTTTTTTTTCTCTTTTTTTTTTTTTTTTTTTTTTTTTCTTTTTTTTTTTTTTTTTTATCTTTTTTTTATTTTTTGTTTTTTTTTTTAATTTGTTTTTTTTTTATTTTTTTTTTTTTTTTTTTTTTTTTTCTATTTTTTTTTTTGTTCTACTTTGTTTTTTTTTTTTTTCTTTCCTTTGTTTTGTTTTTCTTTTCTTCTTTTTCTTTTTTCTTTATTTTTTTCTTTTCTTTTTTTTTTTTTTTTCTCTTTCTTTTCTCTTTTTTCTTTTTTTTTCTTTTTTCTTTTTTTTTTTTTATTTTCTCTTTTTTTTTTTTTTTTCTTTTTTCTTTTTTTTTTTATTTTATTTTTTTTTTTTCTTTTTTTTTTTTTTTTCTTTGTTCTTTTTTTTCTTTTTTTTTTTTTTTTTTTTTTTTTTTTTTTCTTTTTTTTTTTCTTCCTTTTTTTTTTTTCCCCCTTTTTTATTTTTCTTTTTCTTTTTCTTCTTTTTTTTCTTTTTTTTCTTTCTTCTTTTTCTCTTTTTTTTTTTCTTTGTTTCTTTTCTTCTTTTTTTCTTTTTCTTTGTGTATTCTTTTCCTGCTTTCTAGTTTTTTTTTTCTTTCTCCTTTCTTTCTTTTGTTTCTGTTTTTTTTTTATTGTATCTTTTTTCATTTCTTTTTCTTCGTCTTTTTTCTTTTTTTTTTTATTTACTTTTTTTCTTTTTCTTTTTTTTTCTTTTCTATTCTTTTTTTCTTCTCTTTTTCTTTTTATTGTTCTTCTTCTTTTTTTTCTTTCTTTTACCCCTTTCCTGTTTTTTTCATTCTTCTTCTTTTTTTCTTTTCCTTTTTTTTATGCCTCTTCTGATCTTCTGACTCATCTCTGACACGCTCCTCTCTTCGGACTCTTCCACTCCCTTTTCATTTTCCCTGACATCAAAAACATAAACTGACCGCGCTTCTTCAAACTTCTTACCTTCCTCTCCCTGTGATCTTTCTGCCTCTCCTCTCTCCTCTTGCTCTCTCTTGCTTTTTTACACCTTCCTCTGTGTACTTCCTCCCTCTTGAAATCCACTCTGACCTGCCCCTCTCTCTTTCCTACTTCCTCCTGCCTCTCTCTCGCTCTCTCCTCAGTGCTCGTCTCCACTCTCTCTGCTCTCGCTGTGCTCTGCTGCCCTCTCTCTGGACTCACTATGAACACTCTGCTCTGACTCCTCTGCTCTTTCTTGATTTAAGTTAACTCCTTCTCACCTTGGCTCTATTCCTCTGACCTCTCTTTTGACGCTTCTCCTCTCCCTCCCCCTCTGCTCTACTCTCCCTTCTTTTTCCGCTCTCCCTCTTCCAATGACTTTAACTGATTCTCTTCTCTGCACTCTTTCTCTGTTCCCTCCCTTCCTGACGCTGCCCTGACTTTTCATTTTACTGCTGCCATTTCTGTACTTCTCTCCCACCTTCTCCTGGTACTTCTGCTTCTCAATCTACTTCCTTTCACCTCTGACCTGTTGCTCTGAATCTGTCTCTTTCTCACTCTCCCTCGAACTTTCTCCCTCCTGACCCGCCTCATCTCCTGCTCTTTTGACTTCTTCCCTCTCTCCTCCTGATCTCTTTCCTTTTCTTCCCCTACCCTTGCCTGATCCTCTCTTGACCATTCTCCTTCTTCTGCTCTCCCCTCTCTTCCCTGCTCTTCCCTCAGACTGAATCTCCGGCTGCTGACCCATCTCATTATCTTCTGATCCATCTCCTCTTACCTCATCTCCCTCACCCACTGTCCTGTTGCTCTCCTCTCTTGATCTCTTCTTTCCTGCCCCCTTGTGCGATCTTCCTGTGTTGACCCTCTAGTGCCTTCCTCTGCTCCCTACACTTTCCCTCCACTGATCTCTCTTCTCTCTTCACTCTCCCTGCTCTTCTTCCCCTCTCTGTTTCTTCCTCCTTCCTTAGTTCCTCCCCTTTGTTTCTCCACTTCTACCTTTCTCAGCCTTCCCTCCTCTTCCTGCCACTTTTTTCCCCCTTCGGCTTTCACCGCTCCTCCCTGCCTCTGATTTTTTTCATCTCATCTCTTCCCTGATGTGCTCGTCTTCTTCTCTGTGCCTCTCTTTCTCCTGCCTCTCTTTCCCCCCCTCCCTCTACCCTCTTTTTTTTTCTCTGAACTGCCTCTCATAATGTCTGGATCCTGCTCCTCTCTTGCTGTCTCTTTTCCTTACCTTACTCCTAACCTCCTTCTTTTTCTCTCCTGTAATCACCCCTCTTCTGATTGATATCCCTACACCTTTCTACTGCCTCCTCTACCTCTTTGACCCCACTACTGACTCCTCTCTCCTTGAACTCTCTTCTCTACTGATCTCACTCTATCCTCGCTATGACCTACTTCCTCTCTGCCCTCTATTCTCGCTCCCCTCTTTGGTTTCTGACTTCCCTACCTCTATCCCTAGCTCTTGTCTCCTCCTTCACCTGACTGACCTCTCTCCTGCTCTTCTCTTCTCACTCTTCCTTCCCCCTCCTCTCTCTCTCATTTGCGGCTTATCCCCTCTTCTCTGCCTCTCCCCGTTCTTCTGCTCTCCTTTCCTGATTCCCCCCTCCTCCCCTGCCTTTCTGCATCCCCTGATTTCCTGAACTCCGCTGCCTGCATTCCCTTCCTCTTTTCCCCTCTTGCTCTCTTCTCTCCCTCCCCCTTCTCCTGACACCTGTCTGTGTCTTCTCTCTTACCTTCACCTCTCTTATGACCTCCTTGGAGGGGCTCCCTTCCTTCTACCCTTATCCTTTTCCTTGATCTGACTCTGCTCCCCTACTCTTTCTCTACTCTTCTCTTTTCCATGCTCATTCTACCTTTCCTCTACCCCTCCCCCTCTCTGATGACTCCTGAACGCCTCTCTCTACTTCCCCTACTCCACCTCCTGATCTCTATTCTCTTCCTTGCTGGAACTCTTCCTTTCCCTGATTTCTCCTCTTTGACCTCCTCTCTCTCCCCCCTGCTTCCTTGACCCATCTCCCCTCCCCTCTCTGACTCTCTACCACTCTCTCTTTGACCCCATCATTTTTTCTACTTGACCTTTTTCCTCTCTCTTCTCACATTATCCTCTCTCCCCTGACTCTCTCCCCCCCTATTCCTTCCTCCTGCTCACTTCCTCTCGCCCCTGTACTCTTCGCTCACCTTCACCTGCCTCTCTTCTCTCTCTCTTTCTCTTTGACTGATCCCCCCTCTGCTTCTCTTCTTCCCTCTTTCTCTCCCTGCCTACTCGCTACCTCCTAGCAACTCTCCTGCTCCTTCTTCCTCTCTTTACTACCCATCTTCCACTGCTCTGACTCTAGACTTCCTCTTTCTCTCTTCTCCCTTCGTGTGCAGTCCTCTGACTGTCTTGCCTCATTGCCCTTTTGACTGACTCTTTCTTGATCTTCTCCCCTCTTTATCCTCTTCTCTGATATGACCCCGCTGATGTCCCACCCTCTCTTCTTGTCTTGCCCTGATCTTCTACTCTTGATCCTCTCCTTCTGTCTCTTCCATCCCTCCCATTCTTGCTTCTCTTCCCTTCTCTCTCTACCTGATACTTTGCTGCAAACCTCTTGTTTCCCTTCTGGGCCCCTCATTCCCTCCCTGAATATGCCGCCCTTTGAACCTCTATCTCTCTCCCTTGAAACTCTGACTGAACTCTCCTCCTTTGACGTACTTTTCCCTTCTGCCTCCGTACTATTGCTCTTTTCTCCCCTTCTCTCCTGACCTACTCCCCTCTCTTCTACCTCTGTCCCCTCTCTCTGCTTGATGACTCCACCTTTGACTGCCCTCTGAACCTCTCTGACCCTGCTATCTGTCTGCCTACTCCTCCCTTACTCTGCCACTCTGGATGACTCTTCCCCTTTCCTGACTCCCTTTCTTTCTTTCCCCCCTTTTCCTCCTGACTCCTCCCTTCATTTCCTCCTTGACCTCCTCTTGCCTCCCTTCTGACATTACTAATCTCTGTTGTCCCCCCTTACCCCAGTTCTCCCTACCTTGTCTTCACTGATTTCTCCTCTGCCTGACTGACTCCCCTTCTCCTTGCCTTTTCCCCCCTTCTCCTGCTCTTGATCTCTGATGATTTGCCTTCTCTTCCCTCATGCTCTCTCTCTTCTCCCCGTCTCTCTCTCCTATTCTTCCTTCCTTGACCTGTCTGCCTTCTCCCTTCTTCTGTCTGTCTCTGACTTCTGCTCCTGACTGACCCTGCATTTCATCCCCCTTCTGTCGTCTCTGCTTGGACTCTCTTTCTCTTCACTCTCTCTCCCCTGATCTTCTCCCTGCTCCTCGATCTGATTGCCCTGCCTCCCCTCCTGTTCTTTCTCTCTCTCCCCTTTGCTGCTGCCTTCCCCTACCTCCCCTTTCTTCTTCTTTCCCTGTCTCTGTCTCTCACTCTAACTCTCTCAGCTACATGCCTCCCCTGCTTTGCTTCTCTTACCCTGAAACTATTCTTTTTCTCTTCTCTGCTCTGCCCTGAATGCATCTCTCTCCTCCTCCCCCTTCCTGTCTTCCGAAACTTTCCCTTCCTCTGCTCCCCTCTCCCCCCTTCTGTTTGAGACTTCCTCTCCCCACTTGCTCTCCCCTCTCTCTCTCATAGACTGCTACCTTCTCCTTACCCTCTTTTCTTGATGTGCTCTCCCGCCCTGATTCTTTTCCCTGAACCCTGATTCCCCACTCTTGACTCTGACTCCTGCATCTCTCCTTTCTACTTCCCGCTTCTTTTTGCTTTTCTGTCTCCTTCAATTCTTCTGATGATTCCTTTTGACTCTTTGCTCTGCCCTTCTTCTCTTCTGACCTTTCTTCTCTATGCTCGACCTGCCACTCCTTCTCCTGCCTCTCTTCTGACTCCCCCTCCTTTCTCCTGACCCTTCCCTGCCCTTCCCTGTTTCCACTCCCTCTTCTTTCCTTCTTCCACTCCCCACTATCGCTGACCTGCCCATCCAGCTCTTAAGCCTTTTCCCCTCCTCTTTTGCTCCTGATGCGCTGAAACTTTCTCCCCTTTCTGACTATTCACTGATCTCTCGATCTCTCTGACCCTCTGACCTCCTGACTGCACGACCCCTCTCCTCCTTCTCTCTGCTCTTCTCTTTCTCCCTCTCCTCTCTGACCTACTGCCTGCTTTTCTTGACTACCCCTTTTCAGCTGCTCACTAACCTACTCCCTTATGATCTTTCCCTCTTTCTTACATCTGAACCCCTACACCTGACTCCAGCTGTTCGACCGCTCTCCTCAGATTCTTGAATCCCTCCCCTTCACTGCTCTGTCTTGACTCTCCTGCTTACCATCTCTCTCCTCACTCGTGTGACTCTGATCTCCACCCTTTTCTGCCTTCTCTGATACACTCTTCTTGATCCTGCTCTCCTCTGACTCCCTTCCTCTATTCTGCTCATTTTCACGCTGTTTCTCCTCTCTCTGAACACCTCCGGAGCGGGGGATCCTATGTTGTGTGTCAGTCTCGCTCCCTGCTCCCTGTCCCTGATCTGCCCCTTGTCGCTGATTTCGTGCTATCCCCTCTGCTTCGACTCCTGTTGGGTTTAGTCCTACTGTACTGCCTTGTCCTTCCCTCCCTTCATAGCTTTCAGATCTCTCTACTAACTCCTCTTCCCCCTCTCCTCTTCTTTCACTCATACTCCTGCTGATTACTTCCTCTTACTTCTCCTGACTTGTCCTTGATCTTCTCTTCCCTTCTCTTGACCTCCTTCACTCTGTCTCTCTCTTTCCTTCTTCTCCCTACCTCTACATTCTACCATTCTCTCTCTTGTTCTCTTCTCCACTCTGGGTCTCTGCAGCTTCCCTTCTTGACTCTTGACCTTCAGACCCTCTGTCTCTTCTCATCACACTCTCCAGACCTTCTCCTTTCCTTATTCTTGAACCCTCTTACCTCTCCTCTCCTTCCTCACTCTCATGTCCCTGCTGAATTGCCGCACTCCTTTCTTTCCTCTTCCTCCCATTCTTCTGACTTCTCTCTTCTTTCTGTGACTCCTTCCACCCTAACCTTCTTCTTTCTCTCTCCTCACTCCCTCTTCTCCTATCTCTGATCTCCCTCCCTCTCTCTCTGATAATTGGTTCTGATCCACATCCTGACGCTCCTGCTTGTGCTCCTTCCCCTGATTCTTCCCTTCTACTGACCTGCCCCTTTTTCTCTTTTGTTCTGGTAGGTTTACACTCTCCCCGTGAGAGACTGATCTCACCTTGCTCGCGCTTGCCTGCTTTTGTCTTGACCTCTGCTTTTCTCTACTTGACTGCTGTTTCCCTCTGACAACGAACGCTCCTGCTGCTCTTTCTTCATTTTTCTCTTCCCCTTCTCCCTCTCCTCTTTCTCTCTGATCTTTTTCCCCTCCTCTGTCTCCCCTCTTACCCTTTCTCTCCCTTTTGCTTCGTCTACAGTCCTCCCTCCTCCCCTCCCCTTCCTCTTCTCCCCCCCTTCCCTCTCTCTCTCTCTCCCCCTCCTTGATCCTCCCTTCCTCACTCTCCCCCCTTCCTCTCTCTTATCTTCCCCTGAATCTTCTCTGCTCTCTCTCTTCTTTCTGCCTGTACCTATTGCTCTTTCCGCTGACCTGCTGCACTCCTGTTGACAGCCCAGGGTGCGGTTGTCTCCTGACTCTGCTCGCTCTCCTTCACCTCTTTTTATCCTTATACTCTCTTTTTCCTACCTTACTCTCTTCTCTTGACTCTCTGACTCCCTGTTGCTCTCTCTCCCTACTACCACCTGAAACTTCGCCCTGGTTTGGCTACGGGGGTGGGCGCGCTGTCACGTGCGGCTGGGGCACTGACTCTCCTCTACTCTCACTCCTGCTGCCCTGCTCTTCACTTGCTTTCTCCTTCTTTGCCGCTTTCTCTCTTTCTGCTTTTCCTACCCCTCCCTCCTCTCTCCCTCCCCTCTACTCTTCCTCCCTCCTTCTTTCTAGGTTCTCCCCCCTCCTCCTCCTGTTCTCCTCTCCCTCTGATACTTGACTCTCATCTGAACCTCCTCCCTCCTCACCTTTCTGATCCTCCCCCTCTCCTCTCATGCCCCTTCCCAACTGTCTCTTCTCTTCGTGCTGTGTCTTTCGCCGCTCTGCTCCTGGTTGTCCTTCGCCCTCTGTCTGAATTCTCCTTTCTTGCCTTCCTCTCCACTCTCTTGTGAATTCTCTCCTGAATCTTGCCTACTTTCTTCTCCTTCTACTCCTGTCCTCTTCCTCCAATTCCTTCTCTCTCTCTCTCATTATTTTTCTTTTGGCTCTTCCCATTTTGTCCTTGATACTTGACTTTCTTCTCTCTGATATCTTTCCTTGATCCTTCTGCCCTTCTGCACTCCTTGATCTACTCCCCCTCTGACTGATCCTACCCCTTTCATCCTCTCCTATCTACCTACACTGCTTTCTGAACCCTCCCTTCCTTCTCTCTCACACTTTTGATCTGTCTGACCTGTCTCTTTGCTGTTTTTTCTCTGTTCTTTCTTTCCTTCTGATCTTTTGTACTCCTACCTTGTCCCTCTTTCTACTCTTCTCTCTCTCCTTCTCTTCTTCCACCTCTTCTGATTGTTCCTCTCTTTCTCTTCTACCTTGACCCTACCCTGACTGGATCTCTGTTTTCTTGCCCCATCCTCCCTCCCTCCCTTTTCTCACTGCCCTTCTTGGACTCTTTTTGATGTCTCTTCTGCTCCTGCTCTCTCCTGTCCTCTCTTCTCACTTGCTCATCTGGCCTTCCTCTCCTTCTGTGACCTTTTCACTGCTGCTTCTCTCTTGCCTCCCTGAACCCCTGCTCTTCTACCTTTCCTTTCTCACCCTACTCCCTGCCTTTCAGACTCCTGCGGTCCTCCATCCCTCTTCTGCCCCTCCTCTTCCTTTCCTTCCTGATCCTGACTTGCTCTTCTCCTCTCCACTCTGACTCTCTCTGACTCGCTGACTTCCTCTCAGAATCTCCTGTTGCTTCTTTAGACTTCTCACTGACATCACTCTTTCCCCCCTCCTTCTGACTCTCTCTTATGACGTCTCTCGCTCTCCTCTTCTCCCCCCTTGCTTTCTGCTTCCTGTCTCCCCTTCTCCGCTCCCTCCTCCTCTCCTTTGTCTGTCACCTCTCTGCCCCCATCTGTTCCCTGATTCCATGACTGTCTCTCCATCTCCTGACTGCTGATTTCCTCTCCTCCTGTGTCTCCTACCTTCTCTCTTCACTCTCTGCTGCTCTCTCCTCTTTATCTCTTTGCTTTGATCTCCTCTTTCTTCCCCTTCTCTCACCTCCTGCCTTCTTATACCTGCACTCTTCTCTCCTTCTGCTTTGAACCCCTTTCTTCTTGTTCCTCCCCCTTGACTCCTCTTCCCTCCTCCTCTCTCTCTTGAATTCTCCTGTCCTGCCTCTATCCACTCTGATCTTCTTCCACCCCTGATCATCCGCTTCTCTCTCCCTTCCTGACTCTCTGCTTCTCTTACTATCACCACTTCTATTATGCCTCTGCCCTTGTGCCCCTTCTTTCCTCTTTTTCTCTGATTGCCTGCCTCCTCCCTTGACTTTCTTGCTCCTCTTCTGCTTCTGCTCTCTCTCCTCCTCCTTTTTCCCTTTCCCTGACTCCCTTTTTTTACTTCTTTTCCGTAGCTTCCCTTACCCTTCTGCTCACTCTGCTTCTCTCTCTTTCCTGCTCTTTCCTCTTCCATCTTTTCTGATCCCACTGTATCCTTCTATTATCTCTCTACAACCCCTATCACCTCCTGACCTCTCTCTGTGCCCCCTCTGACTCCCTCTGAAACTCCTGACTCCCTCCCCTCTCTTTTTACCCCTTTTGCCCTCTTCTCTTCCCTTCGTTTTGGGCTGCCCCTCCTTCTCTCTTTTTTTCCCCCCTGCCTTCTCTCTTCTTCCCCTTTTCTTTCCCTCTTTTCCCTCCTCTGCCCCTTTCTTTTCCCCTCCCCTCCTTCTCTTCCTTCTCCCTCCTCCTCCCCTTTCCCTTTTTCCCCTCCTTCTTTTTTCTCTTTTCCTTCCTGTGCTCCCCCCCCCTTTTCTCTTCCCTTCTTTTTCTTTTTCCCTCCTTTTCCTTTTCTTTTCCTGCCTCTCTTTTTTCCTTCTTTTTTTTCCCTCCTCTCTTTTTGGGGCTACCTTCCTTTCTTCCTTACCCTCTGTTTTGCTTTTTTGCCTTTCTCTTTTGCTCTCTCCTTTTTCCCTTTACTTTTTTCTTTTCCTCTTTTCTTTTTCTTTCTTTCCCTTCTCTTTTCCTTTCTCTTCCCTGCCCTTTTCCCTTTTCCCCTTGGTTTTTCCTTTTTTCCCTCTCTCTTCTCTTCTTTCTCGGGGGTTTTTCCCCTGCCTTCCCCCTTGTTTCCCTCCTCCTTTTGGGCTCCTCCTTTAATCCCCCTCTCCTTTTTTTGTTTCCTCCACTCTTTTTTTCCCCCCTTCCTTTTCTGTCCCTTCCCCGGGCTCCTCTCTGGGCTTCTCTTTTTCTCTCCCCTTTTTCCTATTTGGCCTTTCCTCTCTTTTCCCTCTCTTTTCCTTTGGCCCCTTTCTGTTCCCCTTTCTTCTCTCCCCTCTGCTCCCCCTGTTTTCTCTCCCTTTTCCTTTTTTCCTCTTTTTTCCCTTTCCCCTTTTTTCCTCTTTTCCCCTTGCTCCCTTTCTTGCTTTTCTGCCCCTTTTTCCGGGGGTTCCTTTCTCCTTCTCTCCTTTTCCCCCTTTTGCCTTTTTTTTTAGTACTCTGGGCTCTGGGGCTTCTGCTCTCTACTTCTCTGTCTGCTTTCTGGGCTATAGCTGCTCAGCTAGCTGTTCTCTCTCTGCTGCTCTAGCTGCTACTCTGCTCGCTCTCTGTCTCCTTCTCTCTCTGCGCTGGGCTGGTGTTCTCTGCTGGGCTTGTACTTGGGCTCTTTCTGGCTCTGGCTCTTCTCTACTGGCAGTCTCTGGGACTCTCTCTGCTCTAGGGTGGCTGCTGCTAGCTGCTTCTGGATCCTCTCTGGCTGCTCTGCTGGACTCACTCTGTCTCTCTGGCTGCTGGCTCCTGCTGGCTCTGTCTTTTCTCTCTCCTCTGGATCTGCTCTCTTGTGCCTCCTTTTCTCTCTGCTCTACTCTGATCTGCTGTCTCTCTGTTCCTTGTCTCCTCTTCTCTGTGGCTTCTGTGCTTGTGTTCTGCATCTCTCTCTCTCTGCTGGGGGGCTGCTCTTCTCTCTCTGTCTCTCTCTGGGTGTGCTGCACTTGCCACTTTCTGGTAAGATCTCTTCTCTCTCTGCTGGGCTCTCTTGTATCTTCTCTCTCTCTCTTCTGTTGCTCTGGCTCTCTCCTATCGCTTTCTCTCTGGCTGTCTACTGCTGCTGTCTGGGCTGGCTCTACTGCTGTCTTATCTCCTGTCTTGCTCTCCTCTGGCTGTCCTCATTCTGTCTCTAGCTTCTCTGCTCTCTCTCACATCTGCTCTCTCTCCCTCTCTCTTCGGCTCTTCTCTCTTGAGCTCTGCTGGCTCTTGGCCCTCTTCTGGCTCTCTCTCTGGTGCTCTGCGTGGCTACTCTGTCTCTCTCTCTCTTGCTTGCTCTATCTGCTCTCTCTCTTCTCTCTGGAGGCTCTCTCTTTCTCTTGCTGGCTCTCTTACTGCTGCACTCTGGCTCTCTGCTCTGCTGTCTCTGGAGCTGGGCTCTGCCCCTGCTGCTCTACTAGCTCTCTCTTTGTGGTCTCTCTGCTGCTCTTGGCTCATGGAGGCTCTAGGCTCTCTCTGCTGCTCTTCTGCTCAGGGCTCTGGCTCCTCTAATCTGAGCTCTTTCTCTGGATCTCTTCTCCTTTCTCTCTCTGGCTTCTCTCTCTTGCTGTCTGCTTGTCTTTTGCTCTTCTGCTTTTGTCTGCTCTCTCTCTCTGACTTCTGCTGGCATTGTCTCTCTCTTCTGATACTTGGCTCTCTCTCTGCTCTCTCTGCTTCTGGGCTGCTTGCTCTTCTCGCTCCTGCTCTTCTCTTTCTGCTGCTTTCTGTCTGCTGCTCTTCTGCTGCTGTCTGCTCTCTTCTGTGGATCTGCTCTCTATATACTGCTCTCTGCTCTCTGGGGCTTATGTCAGTGCTGGGCTCTCTCGCTATCTGGAGCTGCCTGCTCTCTCTCTTATCTGCTGCTTACTGCTCTGTGGCTGGGGGGGGCTGGCTTGGCTATCTCTTACTGCTGCTATCTCTTATCTCTGGCTGCAGCTGCAGGCTCTGCTCTGCTTGGTTGCTGCTGGCTCTCTCTGTTGGTCTGTGCATGGCCTCTGGCTGCTGGCAGCTCTGCACTTGCTCTTTCTGGCTCTCTCTTGGCTCTGCTCTGTCTGCTCTCTTGTTCTGTCTGCTGCTCTCTGGCTGCTCACTCTGGGGGCTCTCTGCTGCTGGTTGCTTCTCTCTTCTCTCTGTCTCTCTGCTCTGGATCTCTGCTCTGGCTCTCCTCTACTCTGCTCTGATCTGGCTTTCTGGCTGTCTCTGCTGCTCTCTTGTCTCTCTGCCTCTGTCTCTGGCCTGTCGTGCTTGCTCCTCTCTCTCTGAGCTGGCTGGGGCCTGCAGGCTCTCTCTCTGCTCTCTCTTCGCTATGCTCTGCTGGCTCACTGCTTTCACTTGTCTCTCTCTTCTCTTCTCTGCTGGATCTTTATCTTCCTGCTGACTCTGCTCTGGCTGGCTTGCTTGGCGCTACACTACTGACTCTCTCAGCTGCTGTCCTCTCTGGCTCTGCTGCTGAGTTGCTGGGGCTGGCTTGGCTGCTTCTGGGGCTTCTGCCTGCTCTGCTCTATCTGGGCCTCTCTCTCTTACGGTCTCTCTGGGCTTACTGGGCTGCTGGGGGGTTCTCTCTTGACTCTTACTGTAGTCTCTGTCTGCTCTCTTTGGCCCTGCTGCTCTGGGTGTCTGCTGATTCTCTGACTCTGATCTTCTCTCTGGCTTGGCTCTCTCTGGGGGCTCTCTGTGCTTCTTGCTTCTGCTAGCTGCTTCTGCTCTGCTCTTCTCTGCTGCTTCTCTCTCTGCCTCTCGCGTGCTGCTGGCTGTGACTCTCTGGGGCTGCTCTCTTGGCTTCTCTCTTGCTGGGGCTCTTACTTTCTCTGCTGTCTCTCTTCACTCTCTCTGCTCTGGATCACTTCTGCTCTGCTGCTCTTCTGTGTCTTTCTTTCTCTCTGGGTTCTCTACTCTGGCTACATCTCTCTCTCTAGCTCTGCTGCTGCTGGCTCTCCTCTTGCTGGCTGTCAGGCTGCTCTGGCTCTCTCTCTGTTGGTGCTCTCTGTGGTTGGCGCGGAGGTGGTTTGAAGTGGAGTGGGGGTGGATCTGGCACTTCTGTGATCTCTGCTGATCTATGGTGCTATCTCTGCACTTGGCTCTCCTGTGCTGTGGCTGCTCTGGCTGGCTGTTCTCTGCTCTGCTCTTGTGCTGCTTGCTCTTGCTCTCTCGGGTCTTTCTGGCTCCTAGTCTCTCTCTGCAGCTGATGCTTCTGGGACTCGCTGCGTCTGGCTCTCTGTCTCTCTGGCTCTCGTCTGTCTCTGAGTCTCTCTGCTGGCTCTCTTGGCTCTCTTGCTACTGCTTCTTCAGCTTCTCTGCTCTCTGCTTCTCTAATTCTCTGCTGCTGTGCTTGGGCTCTGCTCTGCTCTCTGCTCTGCTGCTCTTGGCTCTCTTCTGCTCTTCTCTGTTCTGCTGGGCTTCTCTGGCTTAGCTTGGCTTGTACTGCGTCTCTTCTCTGGGGGCAGTGGCTGCTCTTGCATCTGGACTCTTCTCTCTCTGTGGGTCTGCTCACATGCTGCTCTCTGCTGCTGGGCTTCTCTTTTGCTTCTGCTCAGGACTGGTATCTCTGGGCTAGTGGGGTGTCTCTTTGGTTCACTCTCATGCTCTCTCTACTTCTCTCTATCTCTGGGGCTTCTGGGCTGGCTGTCTTCTCTCTGGGCTCTTGTGCTCTCTTGGTGGCTCTGTCTGCTCTGCTCTCTCTTGCCTGCTGCTTCTGCTCTTTCGGACTTCTGCTTGCTCTGATCTCTCCTCTCTCTACTGACTGCCTGTCTCTCTCTTCTCGCTGCTGCTGCTCTGTGTACTGCATGGATCTCTCTTCTG
>JAIWJD010000007.1:1084943-1095139 GCA_022818045.1 Neotoxoptera formosana | reverse complement strand
TTCCCGTTCTTTTTTTTCTTCTTCTTTTTTTTTTCGTCTTTTGGGGTTCTTTTGGGTTTTTTTTTTTTTCTATCTTTTTTCGTTTCTTCTTTTTTTCGCTCTTTTTCTTTTCTTTCTTTGTTTCGTTTTTTTTTTTTCTTTTTTTTTCGAATTTTTTTTTTTTTTTTTTTTCTTTTTTTTTTTTTTCTCGTTTTCTTTTTTTTTTTTTCTTTTGTTTTTTTCTTTTTTTTTTTTTTTTCTTTTTTTTTCTTTATTTTTTCTCGGTTTTTGCTGCGCTTTTTTTCTTTTTTTTTTGTTTCTTTTTTTTTTTTGCCTTTTTTTTTTCTTTTTTTTTTTTTTTTTTTTCTTCGTTTTTTTTTTTTTTCTTTTTCTTTTTGTTTTATCTCTTTTTGTGTTTTATTTTCTCTTTTCTTTTGGTTTTTTTTCTCGTTTTTTTTTTTTTTCTCCTTTTTTTTTTGTTTGTTGTTTTCTTTCGTTTCTCTTTTTTTGTCTTTTTTTTTTTTTTCTTTTTTTTCTTTTTTCTCTTTTTCCTTCTCTTTTTTTTTTTTCTTTTTTTTTCTTCTTTTTTTTTTTTTCTTTTTTTTTGTTCGTGTTTTTTTTTGTTTATTTTTCTTATTCTTTTATTTCGTTTTTTTCGACTTTTTCCCTTTTTTTCTTTTTTTTTCTGTTTTTCGTTTTTTCGTTTTTTTTGTGTTTTTTTCATTTTTTTTTTTCTCTTTTGCTTTTTGCTTCGTTTTTTTTTTTTTTATTTTCTTCTTTTTTTTTTTTTCGTTTTTTTTTTCTTTTTTCTTTTTTTTTTCTGTTTCTTTTTTTTTTTTTTTCCGTTTTTTTTCGTTTTTTTGTTTCCTCTTTTCGTTTTTTTCGTTTCGTCTTTTTCTTTTTTTTTTTTTTTCTCCCTTTTTTCTTTTTTTCTTTTTTGTTTTTTCCCTTTCTTTTCGTTTTTTTTTTCTTTTTTTTTTTCTCTTTCTTCTCTTTCTTTTTTTTTTTTTTTTTCGTTTTTTTTCTTCTTCGTTTTTTTTCTTTCTTTTTGTTTTTTTCTTTTTTTTTTCTTTTTTTTTTTCTTTTTCTCTCTTTTTTTTCTCTTTCTTTTTTTCTTTCTTTTTTTTTTTTTCTTCTTTTTTCTTTCTTTTTTCTTTTATTTCGTTTTTCTTTTTTCTTTTTCTTTTTTTTTTTTTCTTTTCGTTTTTTTTTTTTTTTCTTCCTTTTTTTTTTTTTTTCCCCTTTTTTTTTTTCTTTTTTTTTTTTTTTTTTTTTTTTTTTTTTTTTTTTTTTTCTTTTTTTCTTTTTTTTTTTTCTTTTTTCTTTTTTCTTTCGTCTTTTTTTTTTTTTTTTTTCTTTTTTTTTTTTTTTCTTTTTTTTTTTTCGTTTTTCTTTTTCTTCTTTCCTTTTTTTTTCTTTTTTTTTTTGTTCTTTTTTTCTTTTTTTTTTCTTTTTTTTTTTTCTTTTCTTTGTTTTTTTCTTTTTTTTCTTTTTTTTCTTTTTCTTTTTTTCTCTTTTTTTTTTTTTTTTTTCTCTTTCTTCTCGTTCGTTTTTTTTTTTTTTTCTTTTTCGTTTTTTTTTCTCTTTCCTTTCGTTTTTTTTCTTTTTTCTCTTTTTTTTTTCTGTTTTCTTTTTCTCTTTTTTCTTCTTTCGTTTCTTTTTTTTTTTCTTTTTTTCTTTTTCTTTTTCGTCTATTTTTTCGCTTTCTTTTTTTTTTTTTTTTTCTTTTTTTTTTTTCTTTTTTTTTTTATTTTTTTTTTTTTTTCTTTTTTTTTTTCCGTTCTTTTTCTTTTTTTCCTTTTTTTTTTTTTTTCTTTTTTTTTTTCGTTTTTTTTTTTTTCTCTTTTTCTTTTTTTTTTTTTTTTTCTCTTTTTTCTTTTTTTTTCTTTTTTTCGTTTTTTTCCGTTTTCTTTTTCCCCTTTCTTTTTTTTTTTCGTTTTTTTTTTTTTCGTTTTTTTTTCTTTTTTCCTTGTTTTTTTTTTTTTTTTTGTTCTTTTTTTCTTTCCTTTTTTTCTTTTTTTTTTTTTTCTTTTCTTTTTTTCTTTTTTCTTTCTTTTTTTTTTTCTTTTTTCTCTTTTCGTTTTTTTCTTTTTTTTTTTTTCTTCCTTTTTTTTCTCTTTTTTTTTTTTTTTTCTTTTTCTTTCGTTTTTCTTTTTTTTTTTTTTTTCTCTTTTTTTTTTTTCGTTTTTTTTTTTTTTTTTCTTTTTTCTTTTTTTTTTTTTCTTTTTTTTTTTTCGTTTCCTTTTTCTTTTTTTTTTCTTTTCTTTTTTTTTCCATTTTTTTCGTTTTCTTTTCTTTTTTCTTTTCTGTTTTTCTTTCTTTTTTTTTCTTCGTTTTTTTTTTTTTTTCTTTTTTTTTTTCTCTTTTTTTTTTCTCGTTTTTTTTTTTTTTCTTCTTTTTTTTTTTTTTTTCTTCTTTTTCGTTTTTTTTTTTTTTTTCGTTTTTTTTCTTTTTCTTTTTCTTTTTTTCTCTTTCTTCTTTTTTTCCGTTTTTCGTCTTTTTTTCTTTCTTTTTTTTTCTTTCTTTTTTCGTTATTTTTTTTTCTTCTTCGTTCTTTTTCTATTTTTCTTTTTCGTTTTTTTTTTTCTTTTTTTTTTTTTTCTTCTTTCTCTTCTTTTTTTTCGTTCTTCTTCGTTCTCGTTTTTCTTTCTCTTTCTTCTTTTTTTTTTTCTTTCTTCTCTTTTTTTTTTTCTCGTTTTTTCTTTCTTTTTTTCGTTTCTTTTTCTCGTTTCTTTCTTTTTCTTTTTTCGTTCTTCGTTTCGTTTTCCTTTTTTTTCGTTTCTTCGTTCTTTTTTTCTTTTCTTTTTTCTTTTCTCTTTTCTTTTTCGTTTTCTTCTTTTTTCTGTTCTTCTTTCTTTCTCGCTTCTTTTTTTTCTCTTTTTTTTTTATTCTTTTTTCGTCTTTTTCTTCGTCTTCTTATCGTCTTTTTTCTTCTTCGTTTTCTCTTTTTTTTTCTTTCCTTCTTTCTTTTCTTTCTCGTCGATTCGTTTCGTTTTTTTTCTTCTGTTCTTTTTTTTCGTTTTTTTTCGTTTTTCTTCGTTTTTTTTCTTTCGTTTCTTTTCTTTCTTTCTCTTCTCGTTTTCTTTCTTTCGTTTCTTCTTTTTTTCTCTTTTCTTTCTTCTCTTCGTTTTCGTCTTTTTTTTTCTCTTTCTCTCTTTTCTTTTTTTTCTTTTCTGTTTTTTTCTTTTTCTTCTTTCCTTTTTTCTTTCGTTTCTTTCTTTTCTCTTTTTTCTTTCTTTCGTTTCTTTTTTTTTTCTCTCGCTTTCTTTTTTTCTTCTCGTTTCGTTTCTCTTTTTTTTTTTCTTTTCTTCTTTCTCTCTTTCGTCTTTCGTTTCGTTTTTTTTTTTTTTTCTCTTTTTTTCTTTTCTTCTCTTTTTTTTTTTCGTTTCTTCTTCGTTTCTCTTCGTTTTCTCTTTCTCGTCGTTTTTCGTTTTTTTTTCCTTCTCTTCGTTTTTTCTTTTCTTTCTCTTCTTTCTTCTTCTTTCTCTTTCTTTTTTCTTCTCTTTTTTTTTTTCGTTTTTTTCTCTTTCTGTTTTTTCTCTTTTTTTTTCTTTTCGATCTTTTTTTTTCTTTCTTTCTTTTTTTTTTTTTTTTCTCTTTTCGCTTTTTTTTCTTTCGTTTCTTCTTCTTTTTTCTGCGTTTTTTTTTTTCTTTTTTTTTTCTTTTTCTTTCGTTTTCCTCGTCCTTCGTTTTTTTTTTTCGTTTTTTTTTTCTTTTCTTTTTCGTTTTTTCTCGTCTCGCTTTTCTTTTTTTTTTTTTTTCTTCTTTCTTTCTCTTTCTCTTTCGTTTTTTTCGTTTTTTCTTTTTTTTTCTGTCTTCTCTCTTTTTTTCGTTTTTTTCGTTCTTCGTTTCTTTTTCTTTCGTTCTTTTTTTTTTTTCGTTTCGTCTTTTTCTTTTCTTCTTTTCGTTTTTTTTTTCTTTTCTATCTCTTTTTTTTCTTTTTTTTCTTTTCTTCTCGTTTTTTTTTCTTTTTTCTTTTCTTTTCGTTTCTTTTTCTTCTCTTTTTTTTTTTTCGTTTTCTTTTCGTCTCTCTTCGTTTTTTTCTCCTTTTTTTCTTCTTTTTTTTTTTTTTTCGTCTTTCTTCCTTCTTTTTTTTTCTTTCTTTCGTTTTTTTTTCTTCTCTTTTCGTCTCTTTCTTTTTATTTTTTTTTTCTTTTTTTCTTTTCCTTTTTTTTCTTTTCTCTTTTCTTCGTTTTTCGTCTCTTTCTTTTTTTTTTCTTTTTTGTTTCTCTTTTCGTTTTCTTTTTTCGTTTTTCTTCTTTTTTTCGTTCTTTCTCTCTTCTTTTTTTCGTTTTTTTCGTTTTTTTTTTCGTCTTTTTTTTCGTTTTTTCTTTTCTTTTTTTTTTTTTCGTTCTTTTCTTCGTTTTTCTTTCTTTTTTTTCGATCTCGTTTTCTTTTTCTTTTTTTCGATTCTCTTTCGTTTCTTTTTCTTCTCTTTTTTTTTCCTTTTTCGTTTTTTTTTTTTCTTTCTTCTCGTTTTTTTTTCTTTTTCTTCTTTTCTTTTTTCTCTTTTTCTTTTCTTTTTTCTTTTCGTTTTCGTTTTTCTTTTTTTTTTTTTTTCGTTCGTCTTTCTTTTTTTCTCGTTCTTTCTTTTTTTCTTTTTTTTTTTTTTCTTCTTTCGTTTTTTTTTTTTTTTCGTTTTCTTTCTTTCTTTTCTCGTTCTCTTTTTTTCCTTTCTTTTCGTTCTTTTCGTTTCTTTTTTTCTTCTTTTCTTTTTCGTTTTTTCTTTTTTTCTTTTTCTTCTTTTTTTTTTTTTCTCTTCTTCTTTTCTTCTCGTTTTTCTTTTTTTTCTTTTTTTTCTTTCTCTTTCTCTTTTTTTTTCTTTCTTCTTGTTTCTTTTTCTTCTTTTTTTTCGTTTCGTTCTTTTTTCTTC
This sequence comes from Neotoxoptera formosana, assembly GCA_022818045.1. Classification (NCBI taxonomy): domain Eukaryota; kingdom Metazoa; phylum Arthropoda; class Insecta; order Hemiptera; family Aphididae; genus Neotoxoptera; species Neotoxoptera formosana. The sequence goes on along the minus strand of JAIWJD010000007.1, from coordinate 1,090,287 downwards.
TTTTCTCTTTTGCGTTTTTTTTCTTTTTTTTTTCTTCTTTTTTCTTTTTCTCGTTCTCTTTTTTTCTTTTTTCTTTTTCTCTTTCGTTTCGTTTTCGTTTTTTTTTCGTTTCTTTTCGTTTTTTTTTCTTTCGTTTTCTCTTTCTTTTCTCTCTTTCTTTTCGTCTTTTTTTTCGTCCTTTTTTCTTTTTTTCGTTTTTTTTTCGTTCTCTTTTCTTTTCTGTTTTTCTTTTCGTCTTTTTTCTTCTTTCTTTTCTTCTTTCGTTCTTCTCTTCGATTTCGTCTTTTTTCTTTCTTCTTGTTTTCTTTCTTCGTTTTTTCTCTTCGTCGTTTTTCGTTTTTTTTCTTTTTTTTCTTTTTTTTCTTCTTTCTCGTCTCTTTTTTTCTCTTTTTTCTTTTCGTTTTTCTCTCTTCGTTTTTTCGTTTCTTTTCTTTTTTTTCGTCTCTTTTTTTTTTCTTTCGTTTTTTTTTTCGTTCGCTTCTCTTTCTTTCTTTTTCTTTTCTTTTTTTTTTTTTTTTTCTTTCTTTTTTTTTCTTTTCGTTTTCTTTCGTTTTCTTTTTTTCTCTTTTTCTTCTCTTTTCTTTCTCTTTTTTTTCTTCTTTCTCTTTTTTCGTTTTTTTTCGTTTTTTTTTCTTCTTTTTTTTCTTTTTTTTTCTTTTTCTTTCTTTTTCTTCTTCTTTCGTTCTTTTTCTTTTCGTTTTTTTTTTTTTACTCTTTCGTTTTTTTTTTTTTTTTCTTTTTTTTTTTTTCTTTCGTTCTCTTTTTTTCTTTTCTTTGTTCGTCTTTTTTTTTCTCTTTTCTCTTCTTCGGTTTCGTTTCTTTTTTTCTTTTCTTTTCGTTTCTCTTCTTTTTTTCTCGTTTTTTTCTTTCTCTTTTTTCTTTTCGTCTTTTTTCTTTTCTTTCTTTCTTTTTTTTTCGTTCTTCGTCTTCGTTCTTCGTCTTTTTTTTTTTTTTCCTTTTTCTTCTTTTCTCTTTCTTCGTTTTCTCTTCTTTTTTTTCTTTTCTTTTTTTTTCCGTTTTTTTTTTCGTCTTCTTCTTTTTCTTCTCTTTTTTCTTTTTTTTCTCTTCTTTTTTTTCTCTTCCTTTTTTCTTTTTTTTCATTCGTTCTTCTTTCTTTTTTCGATTTCGTCTTCTTTTTCTTCTTTTTTTTTCTTTTCTTCGCTTTCTTTTCTTTTCTTTTTTTTCTTTCTTTTTTTTTTTTCTTTCGATTTTTTTCTCCTTTTTTTCTTTCTTTTCTTTTTTGTCGTTCCTTTTTTCGTTCTTTCTTTTCTTTTTTTCGTCCGTTTCTCTTTTTTCTTTTTTTTTTATTCTTCTTTTTTCCGTGTTTCGTTTTTTTTTTTTTTCGTTTCTTAATTTTTTCTCTTCGTTTTTCTTTTCTTTCGCTTCTTTCTCTTTTTTTTCTATTTCGTTTCTCTTCTTTTTTTTTCGTTTTTTTTTATATTCTTCTTCGTCTTTTTTTTTCTTTATATTCTTTTTCCTTTCGTCGTTTTTCGTTTCCGATCTCTTCTTTTTCGTCTTTCTCTTTCTCTTTTCTTTCTCGCTCGTTTTTTTCTTTCTCTCGTTTTTTCTTTTTCTTTTTTTTTTTTATTTTCTTCTTCGTTTTTTTTTTTCTTTTTTTCTTTTTTTTTTTTCTTTTTTTTTTTTTTCTTCACTTCTTTTTTTTCTTCTTTTTTTCCTTTTTTTCTTCTTTCTTTTTCTTCGTTCTCTTCTTTTTCTCGTTTTTTCGTTTCTCTTTTTTTCGTTCTTTCTCTTTTTTCTTTTTTTTTTCTTTCTTTTTTTTTCGTTTTTTCGTTTTCTCTTTCTTTTTCTTTTTTTTCTTTTTTCTCTTTCTTTTCTTCTTCCTCTTTTTCTTCGTTTTCGTTTCTTTTTTTCTTTCATTTCTTCGGTTTCTCGTTTCTCGTTTTTTTCGTTTTCTCTTCTTTTTCGTTTTTCTCTTTTTTTTTTCGATTTCGTCTTCTTTCTTCTCTTTTTTCTTCTTTCTTTCTTTTTTTTCTTTTTTTTATTTCGTTTTTCTCGCTTTTTTTCTTATCTTTTCGTTTTTTCGTTCTTTTTTTCTTTTCTTTTTTTTCTCGTTTTTTTTTTTTCGTTTCGTTTTTTTTCGTTTTCTTCTTTTTCGTTTTTTCTTCGATTTTTCTTCTTTTTCTTCGTTCGTCGTTTTTTCTCTTTTTTCGATTTTTTCGTTTTCTTCGTCTTTTTCGACGTTTTTTCTTTTTTTTTCTTTCGATTCTTTTTTTCTTCGTTTCTCGTCTTCTTTTTTTCGCGTTTCTCATTCTCTTTTCTTTTTTCGTCTTTTTTCGTTTTTCTTCTTTCGTCGCTCTTTTCTCTTTCTTTTTTATTTTTTCTCGTTCTTCGTTCTGCTTCGTTTTTTTTTCTTTTCGTTTTTTCGTTTTTCGTCTCTTTCGTTTCTCTTTTCTTTTTTATTCGTCTTTTTTTTCTCTCGTCTTTTCTTTTTTCTTTTTTCTTTTTTTTTCTTTTCGTTTATTTTTTTTCTCCGTTTTCTCATTTTTTTTTTTTTCGTTTTTTTTTCTTCTCGTTCGCTTTCTTTTTCTTTTTCGTTCTTTTCGTTTTTCTTCGTTTCTTTTTTTTTCTTCTTCGTTCTCTCTTCTTTTTCTCTTCTTCGTCTTTTTTTTTGTTTCTTTTCTCTTTTTTTTTTTCGTTTTTTTTCTTTTCGTTTTTTTCTTTTCTTTCTTTTTTTTTCTTTCGTTTTCTTTTTCTTTTCTTCGTTCTTTTTTCTTTCTCTTTTCTTATTCTTTTTTTTTTTTCTCGTTTTTCTTCTCTTTTTCTTTTTTCTTTTTTCTTTTTTTTTTCTTTCGTTTCGCGTTTTTTTTTTTTTCGTCTCTTTTTCGTTTTTTTTTTCGTCTCTGTCTTTTCTCTTCGATCGTTTTCTTCTCTTTTTTTTCTCTTTTTCCTTTCTTTCTTTTTTTCCTCGTTTTTCTTCTCTTTTTTTCTCTTTCCTTTTTTCGTTCGATTTCTTTTTTTCTTTTTTTTTTTTTCGTTTTCTCTTTTTTCTTCGTTCTTTCGTTCTCTTTTTTCTCGCGTCTTTTTCCTTTCGTTTTTTCTTTTTTTCTCTTTCTCTTTCGTTTTTTTTTTTTTTTTTATCTTTATCTTTTTTTCGTTTCTTTCTTTTCTTTCGCTCTTTTTTTCGATTTTTTTTTTTTTCTTTTCTTTTCATTTCGTTCTTTCGTTTCGTCTTTCTCTTCGTTTTTCTCTTCTTTCTTTTTTCTTCTTCTTTTCTCGTCTTTCGTTTTTTTTCGTTTTTTCGTTTTTTTTCCGTTTCTTTTTTTTCGATTCTTTTTGATCGTCTTTTTTTTCTTTCGTTTTCGTTTTTTTTTTTCGTTTTTTTTTTTCTTTTTCGTTCTTCTTTCTCTCTTTTTTTTTTTCTCTTCTTTTTTTCGTTTTTCTCTTTCTTTTTTTTTTTCGATTTTTCGTTCTCGTCTCTTTTTTTTCTTTTCTTCGTTGTTTTTTCTTTTTCGTTTTTCGTTTTTTTTTCGTTCCTTCTTTTTTTTTTTTTTTTTCTTCTCGTTTTTTTCTTCTTTCATTTCGCTTTTTTTTTTTTTCTTTTTTTTTTTTCGATCATTTTTCTTTTTTTCTTTCTCGTTTTTTTTCTTTCCTCTTTCTTTTTCGTTCTCTTCTCTCTTTCCTTTTCTTTTTTCTTCTTTTTTTCTTTTTCTTCTTTTCGATCTATTCTCTTCTATCGTTCTCTTTTTCTTCTTCCTTTTCGCTTTTTTTCGTTCCCGTCTTTCTTTTTCTTTTTTTTTTTTTTTCGTCGTTTTTCGTCTTCTCGTTCTCGTTTTTCTTTTTTTTTCGTCTTCTTTTTTTTTTTCTTTTTTATTTTTCTGTTTTCTTTCGTTTTTTTTTTTCTTCTTTTTCTCTTTCTTCGTCGTTTTTTTTTCTTTTTTTCTTGCTTTTTCTTTTTCTTTTCGTTCTCGGTTTCGATTGTTTTCCTCGTTTTTCTTTTCGTTTTCCTCGTTTCGTTTCGTTTTTTTTCTTTTTTCGTTTTTTACGTCTTTTCGTATTTTTTTTCGTTTTCTTTTCGTTTTTTTTTTCTTTTTCGTTTTCTCTTCTTTCTTTTTTTTCTTTTCTTTTTCGATCGTTCGTTTCTTTCTCTTTTTTTTTCTCTTTTCGCTCTCGATCTTTTCGTTTTTCGCTTCTCGTTATATTTTTTTTTTTTCTTACATTTCTTTTCTCTTTTTTCGTTCTTTTTCCTTTCTTTTTTCTTCTTTTCGATCTTTTTTTTCTCTTTTTCTTTCGTCTCCTATCTTTTTGTTTTTTTTTTCGTCTTTTTATCTTTTTTCGTTTTTCTCGTCTTTTTCTTTCCTTTTCTTTTTCTCGTCGCTTTTTTTTTTTTTCTTTTTTTTTCTTTCTTTTCCTTTTTCTCGTCATCGTTTTTCTTTTCTTTCTTTCTCTTTTTTTTTTTTTCTTTTTTCTTTCTCGTTTTTTTTCTTCGATTTCGTTTTTTTTTTTCCTTTTTTTTTTTTGTTTTTTTCTTTCGGTCTCTCTTTTCTTTTCGTTTCTTCTTTTCTTTTTTTTTTTTTTTTTTTCTTTCTTTTTTTTTTCTTTCTTTTTCTTTTCTTTTTTTTTCTTTTTTTTTTTTTTTTTTTTTTTCTTTTTCTTTTTTTTTCTTCGTTTTTTTTTGTTTCTTCTTTTTTTCTTTCTTTCTTTTTTCTTTTTTTTTTTCTTTTCTTTTCTTCTTCGTTTTTTTTTCGCTTTTTTTTTCGTTTTTTTTTTTTTCTTTTTTTCGTTTTCGTTTCTTTTTTTTTTTTTTTTTCTTTTTTTCCTCTTTTTTTTTTTTTTTTTCGTCTTTCTTTTTCTTTTTTTTTTTTTTGTTTTTTTTCTTTTTTTTTTTTTTTTTTCTCGTTCTTTTTTTTTTTCATTTCCTCGATTCGTTTTTTTTTCGTTTTTTTTTTCTTTTTTTTTTTTTTTTTTTTTCTTTCTTTTTTTCTCGCTTTTTTTTTTCTTTTTTTTTTCTTTGTCTTTTCTCGTTTTTTTCTTTTTTTTTTTTTTTTTTCGTTTTTTTTTTTTTTTTTTTTTTTCGTTTTTTTTTCTTTTTTTTCGTTTTTTTTTTTTCTTTCTTTCGTTTTTCTGTTTCGTCTTTTTTTTTTTTTTCTTTTTCTTTTTCTTTTTTTTTCCGGATTTTTTTTTTTTTTTCTTTTCTTTCTCGTTTTTTTTTTTTTTTTTTTCTTTTTTTCTTCTTTCTTCTTTTTTTTCTTTCTTTCGTTTTTTTCTTCTCTTCTTTCTTTTCTGTTTTTTTTCTTCTTTTTTCTTTCTTTTTTTTTTTCTCTTTTTTTTTTTTCTCTTTTTTTTTTTTTCTTTTTTTTTTTTCTTTTTTTTTTTTTTTTCGTTT
>JAIWJD010000007.1:1072986-1084843 GCA_022818045.1 Neotoxoptera formosana | reverse complement strand
AAAAATTTTAAAAATCTAAAAAAAAAAAATAAAAAAAAAAACTAAAAACTAAAACATCTAACTACTACTCTAAAAAAAAAAAATATATAAAAAAAATAACCACTAAATCTCTAAAATCTAAAAAAAAAAAAAAAAAAAAAAATAAAAAAAGAAAAAAAAACTAATACTAAAAAAAAAAAAAAAAAAAAAACTAAAAATTATAAAAAAAAAACATAAAAAACTTAAAAAAAAATAAAAAAAACTAAAAAACTCTAAAATTAAAAAAAAAAAAAAAAACTAAAAACTTCTAATAAAAAAAAAAACTCTTTTAAAAAAACCTTCTAAAAAAAATAAAACTATAACTAAAAAATATTTAATAAAAAAAAAAAATTTAAAAAAAAACTATTGAAAATTAACTAAAAAAAAAAAAATAACCTCTAAAAAACTTAAAAAAAAAATAACTAAATAAAAAAATAAAAAAAATCTCTAAAAATAAAAAAAAAAAAACTAAATACTAAAATAAAAATAAAAAAACTCTTTTAAAAATTAAATAAACTCTAAAAACTATTAAAATAAAATCTAAATAAAAAAAAATACTAAATTTAACTCTAATAAATCTAAAAAAACTAACAAAGATATAACTTAAAAAAATACTCCTAAAAAAAGAACTCTAAAAAAATAAACTAAAATAAAAAAAAATAAATACTCTAATTGAAAAAAAAAAAAAACTCTAAAAAAAAAAAACTTAAAATAAAAAGATCTAACTAAAAAAAAACTATAAAAAAAAATAATATAAAATAAAAAAAAAACTTCTAAAAAAAATAAACAATATTAAAAACTCTAAAAAAAATCTCTAAAAAAAAAAATAACTAAAAAAAAAAAAAATATACAAACAAACTACTCTAAAAATAAAAAATAAAACTAAAAAAAAAAAACTCTTAAAAAACTAAAACTAAAAACTAATAAAAATCTAAAAAACTCTTATAAAACTAAAAAAAAAAAACTCAAAAAAAAAAAATAGAATCTAAAAAAATAATAAAAAAAAAAAAAAACTCTAAAAACCTAAAAATAAAAAACTATCAAAAAAAAAAAATAAAAAAAAAAAAAAATAAATCTAAAAAAACTAAAAAAAAACTCTAAAAATAATTATACTAAAAAAAAAAAATAAAATTACAAAAATTCTAAAAATACTAAAAAATACTAAAAAAACTATATAATAAAAAAAAAAAAAAATAAATTAAAAAAAAAAAAAAAAAACTCTATCTAAAAAAAAATTAAAAAAAAAAAAAAAAAAATTTATAATTTATACAAAAAAAAAACTAAAAAAACCAAAAAAAAAAAAAAAAAAAAAAAAAAAATAAAAAATTAAATAAAAAAAAAAAAAAAAAAAAAAAAAAAAAAAAAAAAAAAATAAAATAATAAAAAAAAAAAATAAAATAACTCTATACAATCTAAAAATATAATAATATTACTAAATAATCTACTAAAAAAACTAAAAATATCTAAAAAAAAAAAAACTAAAAATAAAATCATCTAAACTCTAAATAACATCTAATAAAAAAAAAAAACTTAAAAGAAAAAAATTCTAAAAAAAGAAATAATAAATAACTAAACTCTCTAAAAAATCTAAAAATAAAAAAAAAAAAAAATAAAAAAAAACAAAAAACTTTAAAAAAAATCTAAAAAAAAACTTAAAAAATAATAAAACTAAAAACTAAAAAAATATCTTCTCTAAAAAATAAAAAACTATAAAAAATCTCTAAAATCTCTAAAAACTCTAAATCTAATATAAAAACTAATAAAAAAAAAAAAAAAATTAAAAAAATCTAAAATCTCTACTCTAAAAATAACTAAAAAATAAAAATAAACTAAAAAAAAAAAAGATATATACTTAAAAAATAAACTAAAAACTCTAAAATAAACTAAAAAAAAAAAAAAAACTAACTAAAAACTCTAAAAAAAAAAAACTATAAATAAAAACTAAACTCAAAAAAAAAGTACTAACTCTACTAAAAAAAAATAAAAAAAACTAATACTCTAAAAAAAAAAAAAATAATAATAACTAAAAAATAAAACAAAAAAAACTAATCTAAATAAATCTAAACTCTAAAAAAAAAAATCTCTAAACTAAAATAAAACTAAAAAACTAATAACTAAACTAAATTAAAAACTAAAAAAAATAATAACTATAAATAAAAAAATCTAAAAAAAAAAAATAAATCTAATAAAAAAAATCTAAAAAAAAAAAAAACTAAAAAAAAATCTAAAACTAAACCTAATAAAAAATAACTCTAAAAAAAAATAAACTAAAAAAACTCTAAAAAAAAAAAAAAAAAAGAAAATCTAAAATACTAACTACTCTAAAAAAAAAACTATAATAAAAAAAACTACTTAATAAAAAAAAAAATATCTACTAATAAAAACTCTAAAAAAAACATCTAAACAAAAAAACTCGAAAAAAAAAAAAAAAAACTAAAAATCTAAAAAAAAAACACTAAAATAAATAGAAAATATAAAAAAAATAAAATATAAAAAAAAAACTAAAAAATAAAAAATCAAACAAAAACTAAAATAAAAAAAAAAAAGAAATCTAACTATACAAATCTAAAAATATAAAAAAAAACTATAACTCTAAAAAATATAAAAAAAATAATAACTATTCTCTAAAAAAACTAAAACTCTAAAAAAAAAAATCACTAAAATAAAATCTCTAAAAAGATCTAAAAAGAAATAAAAAAAAAAAAAAAAACTATAAAAAAAAAAATATAAAAAAAAAAAAAAAACTAAAAAAATATAACAAAATATACTCTAAATCTAAAATACTATAAAATAAATAAATATAAATACTAAAAATACTAAAAATACTAAAAAATACTAAAAACTAAACTAAAAAACTAAAAAAAACTAACTAGAAAAAAAAAAAAATCTCTACTATCTAAAAAACAACTCTAAAATAAATAAAAATCTATAAAAAAAACCTAAAAGAAATAAAGAAAAAATTAATCTAATTCTATAAAAACTAAATCTATAAAAAAAAAAAAAACTAAAAAAATAATAAAAAAAAAAAATAAACTAAAACTAAATAAAAATAAAAAAATCTAAAAAGGAAAAATAAAAAATAAAAATTAAAAAAAAAAAAAAAAAACTCTAAAAACAAAAAAAAAATAAATAAAGTAAAAAACTAAAAAAAAAAAAAAACTAAAAAAAAAAAATCTATAAAATAATAAAAAATAAAAAAAAAAATCTATAAAAACTCTAATCTCTAACTAAAAAATTAATATCTACTAAATATAAAACTAAAAAATAAACAATACTAAATACTCTAAAATAAAAAAAATAACTAAAAATAAAAAAAAAAATATATAAAACAAAAATAACAAAAAAAACTAAAACTAAAAAAAAAAATAAAAAAACTAAAACTAACTACTCTAAAAATAAACTAAAAAATATAAAATCACTTAAAATAAAAAAATAAAAAACTTAAATCTAAACTTAAAAAATAAACAAAAATAAAAAAATCTAAAAAAAAAAACTCTATAAAATCTCTAACTCTAAAAAAAAAAAAATCTAAAAAAGCTAAAAAATCTAAAAAAAAAATCCTAAAAAAAAAATTAAAAAAAAAAAACTCTCTATAAAACTAACTAAAAACTAAACTCTATCTAAAAAAAAAAAAGAAACTCATAAAAAATAAAAAATAAAATTCTCTAATAATATTAAAAAAACTCTAAATAAAAACAAAGAAAAAAAAAAAAAAAAAAAATTTAAACTAACTATAAAAAATAAAAATAAAAAAAAAACTCTAAAAAAACTAAAAATAATTAAATCTCTAATAATATAAAAAAACACTAAAAAAAATAATCTCTATAAAACTCTAGTCTAATCACTATAAAAAAAAATAAAAAAAAAAAAAAAAAAAAAATAATCTCTCTAAAAATAAACTCTAAAAAAAACACTTAACTCTAAATAAACTAAAAAATCTAAAACTAAAATATAAAAAAAATACAATAAATAATCAATAACTCTTATAAAAAAAAAAAAAAAAAACTCTAACTCGAAAAAAAAATATAAAAAAAATCTAAACTAAACTCAAATAAAAAAAAAAAATAATACTCTAAAAAAACTAGTAAAAAAAAAATAAAAAAAAAACTAAATCTCTAAATTCTAACTAATAATCTCTAAAAAAACTCTAAAACTAAATAATCTAAAAAAAACTAAAAAATTACAAACTCTAAAAAAAAAAACCTATAAAATAAAAAAAAAACTTAAAAAAAAATAAAAAAAAAAAAAAATAAAAAAAAAACTTAAATAAAAAAAAAAGAAAAATCTAAAAAATAACTCTAAAAAAAAAAAAACTCTAAAATAACTAAAAAAAAAAAAATTAAAAAAATAAAAATAAAAAAATAAATAAAAAAAAAAAAAAAAAAATAAACTAATCTCTAAATAAAAAATAAAAAAAAAAAAAACTAATACTCTAAAAAACTCTTCTAAATAACAAAATAAATAATCTAAAAAAAAAATAACAATAAAAAAAAAAGTAAGATCTACTTTTAAACTCTAAAAAAAACTATCTAAAATAAACTCTTAAAAAATCTAAACTAAAACTAACTAAAAAAAAAAATATAAAGAAAACAACAAAAATCTAAAAAAAAAAAAAACTAACTAAAAATAAAAAACTCTAAAAAAAAAAAAAAAAACTAAAAAATCTCTAACTCTAATACCTAATAAAATAAAAAAAAACTATCTCTATTAGAAAATAAAAAAAAAAAATAAAATAAAATCCTAACTAAAAACTAAATACTAAAATAATAAAAATAAAAACTAAAATAAGTTAAAAAAAAACTCTAACTAAAAAAAAAAAAACTTCTATAAAAATAAAAAAACTAAAAAAAACTCTAAATAAAACTTATGAATAAAAAAATATAAAAAATATGAACTTAAACTAAAAAAAACTAAAGTAAACTAAAAATAAATAAAAAAAAAAAAAAAAAAAAAAAAGCTAAAAAATACTCTAAAAAAAAAAATCTAAAAAACATATAAAAAAACAAAAAAGAAACAAATCCATCTCTAAACATAAAAAAGCTAATCTAAATAAAGAAACTCTAACTCTAAAAAACTAAATAAAAATCCTAAAATTAAACTAATAAATAAACTATAAACTAAAAAAAAACAAAAAAACAAAAATGAGAAATAACTAAAACTCTATAAAAAATATAACTATATAAAACATAATACGAAAATATGTAAAAAAAAAAAACTCTAAAAAAACAATAAAATCTAATAAAAGACTTAATAATTCTAAAAAAAACTACGGTACTCTCAATCTCTAAAAACTCTAAAAAAAAACTAATCTACTAAAAATAAAAAAACTATTATCTCTAAAAAAAAAAAAAAATAAAAACTATAAAACAACTACTAATCTCTCATAAAACTAAACAAAAAAAAAATACTAAGAAACTCTAAAATAGAAACATCTCTAAAAAATAAACAAAACTCTAAAATCTACAAAACTCTAAAAACTAAAGAAAAAAACTAGTAATAAGAGTCTCCTAAGAAATATCTAAAATAAAACTCTACTCTAATATAAAAAAAAAACTCTTAAAAACTACACTAACTAAAAAAATAACATAAAAAAAAAAAAACTATAAAAAAAAAGATAAATCTAAATAACTCTAAAAAAGGACAAACTCTCTCTAAAAAATATAACTCTAAAAAAAAGAAAACTAAAATAAAAAAACTCTAATCTCTAAAAAAACTCATAAAAAAAACTAAAAAAAAAAAAAAAAAAAAGAAAACTAAATAAATAATAAATCTCTAACAAAACTAAAAACTACTCTCTAAGCAAACAGAAAGAAAATAAATAAATCTTTACATAACGTAAAAAATACTCAAAAAACTCTAAAAAACTAAAAATAAAAAAAACTATCTCAAACTAACTAACGAAAAAAAAAAATACAGAAATCTATATCTAATAAAAGAATAAAAACTACTACAAAAAAAAAAAACAAAAACTAAAACCTAAAACTAAAGAAGAACACTAAATATAAAATCTGAAACTAAAATCTCTACTCCTAAAACTCTACAAATAAACTAAAAAAACCTAAATCTCTAAAAAAACTACAAAAGGTAAAAGAAAACTATCTAATATACTAAAAATCCTCTAAAAAAAAACTATAACTAAAAAAAAAACCTCAAAAAAAAGCTAAATAATCTCAACACTCTGAGAAGAACAATAAAATACTATAAAAAATACTACAAAAAAATATAAAAAACAATAACCAAAATAAAATACGAATCAAAATAAATAACCCACCTAAAACTAAAGTTAAACAAGACTGCAAATCGACTAAGCCACAACATCTCAAAGATAACTACATACTAAAAAAAACTAAAACTAAATTTCTAAAAAAACTACAATAAAAAACATAAAAAATGCAAAATAAAAAAAAAAAAATAGATCAAAAATTAAGCTAAAATAAATAAGACTAATCTAAAAATAAAACTAAAATCTCTAAAAAACTCTAAAAAAAAAATAAGAAAAAAAACTCTAAAAATAAATAATAAAAAAAAACTCTTTAAAAATAATAAAAAAAAAAAACTCTAACTAGTAATCCTCTAGCTAACGTAAACTAAAAAACTCTTCTAAAATGTCTAAAAAAAAAAAAAAATAACAAATAGAAACTCTAAAAAACTAACTCTAAAATCTAACACGAAACTACAGAAAAATAAAATCTAAAAAACACTCTATATAAAAAAACTAAAAAAAACAATCTCTATAAACTCTAAAATAAAAAAAAACTCTAAAAAAAACTACAAAACAACAATAAATCTCTTACTCTATAAAAAATCTCTAAAATAAAGCTACAGAAAAAACTCTAAAAAAACCTAAATAATAACAAATAAAGAAAAACTATTAAAATCTAAACTAAATCTAAAAAAACCCCCCCTTTAATCTCCTAAAAGTAAAATAGATAACTAAGAACTAAGCAAAAAAATCTTCTAAAACTAAACTCATTCTAACCTATAAAAAAACTAAAAAGAAAAAAAAAAAACTAAAACTAAACAAATATCTACTCTAACTAAAAAAACTCTTAAAAAAAAAAAAAATCCTCTAAAAAAAAAAAACAAAAACAAAAATAAATCTAAAAAAAAAAGAAAACTCTAAAAAAAAAACTCTATAAAAAATTCCAAAAAAATAATCTCTAAGAAAAGCGAGAAAAAAAAAACCAAAAACTAAAAAACTAACAAAACTACTTGATAAAAACAAAAAAAAAAAAACTCTAAAAAAAACTATAACTTAAATACTCTCTCAAAAAAAATATAAAAAAACTAAGATCAACAAAATAAAAAACCTCTAATAAAACTAAAAAAAGTAAAAAAAATCTAAAAATAATACTCTAAAAAAAACTCCTAAAAATCTATAAAATCTCTAAGCACAAACTAATCTATACTCTATCTCTAAATTAAAAACTCTAAAAATATAATACTCTAAAAAACTAATAAAAAAACAAAAAAAAAAAAAAACTAAAACTAATAATAAATAAAGCTAACAAAATAATCTAAAAAAAGAATAATACTAACTAAGTCTAAAACTAATCAATCTATATATCTAATAAAAAAAAAGCTCTAATAATCTAAAAAAATAATTACATCTACTATATAAAACTCTAATCTAAAATCTAAAAAAATCTCTAATAAAACTATAAAAAAAAAAAGAAACTACTCTAAAACTCTAAAATCTAAAATAAATTTAAATCTAATAAAGTTAAACTAACTAAAAAATGTTAGTTTATTATAGGAGGGGGGGGGGGGTGAGGGGGGGGGGGGGGGGGGGGGGAGTTTCAAAAAATAAATATCTACTATATAAAAATACTAAAAACTAAATCCTCTAAACTCTAAAAAAAAAACTACAGACACTAAAATAATCTAAAAAAAATCTAAAAACTTAAACTCTAAATAATCTAAAATATTCTACTAAAAATTAAAATTAAACTAAATAAAATAAACTCTAAAACTAACTCTAAAAAGAGCTCTAATCTAAAATTAACATCTACTAAAAAAACTAACTAAAAAAAAAAAAATACTCTATTATAAAAATAAAAGACTACGTATAAAACTAAAAAAGAATACTAAAAAAAAAGAAAAATCTAAATAATTAAATACTAAAAAAACTCTAAACTCTAAAAATACTAAAAAATCTAAAAAACTAAAACTAAAGAAGTAACTAAAGATCTAAACTAAAAACTAGAACAACTAAAATCTAAAAAATAAATACTAAAAAACTATAATACAATAAAAATCTATGTCTAACTAAAATAAATTAAAAAAATCTGATATAGGAAAAAAAAAAAAAAACTAAACTACTAAAAAACTCTAATAAAAACTAAAATACTAAACTAAAAAAAATTAAAAAAAAAGTCTAAACTAAAAAAAATAAAAATAATAACTCTTACTCTAAAATCTAATAAAATAATAAATCTAAAACTAACAATAAAAAAATAGGAAAAAAAAAAAAAACTCTCTACATCTAACTATAAAAAACTACTCTAAATCTAATACCTAAAAACTAAATCTAGAAAAATAAACTCTAAAACTAAAAAAAAATCTAATTAAATCTTAATAACTTAAAAAAAACTAAATTTAACTAAAAAAAAAATCTAAAATATCTATAACTCTACTAATTCTAAATCTAAAACTAAAAAAAATCTAATCTTAATCTAAAAAAAGCTCTAATAATATCTCTAAATCTCTACTAAAAAAAAACTAATAAAATAAAAAAAAGAAAACTAAAGATCTAAATAAATTCTAAAAATTCCTAACAAGAAAATCTAAACAAAAAAAGGCTCTAATCTAATAATTATCTCAAAAACTAAAAAGCCTCAAAATTCTAAAAAACTAAATAACTAGATATATAAAATCTAATACTACTATAAAGTACTAAAAAAAAAATACTAAAAAAAAAACTATCTTACTAAATAAAACTAAAATAAATCTAAAAAAAAAATAAACTTATCTAAAGAAAAATCTAAACTAAAAAGAACTAATAAATAAAAAAAATCCTAAAATAAAATGAAAAACTAATAATAAGAAAACTAAAAAAAACTAATAGAAAAAAAATTCTAACTAAAAAAAAAAGACTACTCTATAAAAAAAAATAAAAAAACTAAGTAAAACATTAAAAAAAACTTTCTAAAAAATCTACTAAAAAAAAAAAATAAAACTAATCTCTATAAAAATACATAAAAAAACTCTACTAAAAAGAATCTCTAATCTAATCTAACTAAAATATCAAATAAAAAAACTATAAAAAACTAAGTCTAAAAATCTCTATAAAATAAAATAACAAAGTAAAAAATAAAAAAAAAAAAAACTCAAAAAAGAAAATAAAACAACTAAAAAAATAAAAAGAAAACTATCTACTAACTACTATATAAAAATAAAGAAACTCTTTTAAAAGTAATAAATCTCTAAATTTAATCTAAAAGAAACTCTAACTAAAAAAAAAAAATATTAAAAAAAAATAACTAACCTAAAATCTAAAAATATCTACTAAAAAAAAAATATAAAATAATAAAAAACTCTAAAAAACTAATAATACTCTTCTAAATAAACTCTAAACACCTAATAGAAAAGAAGTATAAATATATAATAAAAAAAAAGAAATAAACTTACTTAAACTCTAAAACTCTAATAAATCTCTTACTACTAAAACTAAAATAACTCTACTACTTAAATAACTAAAAATAACTATAACATAAATTCTATAAAAAAAAAATAACCTCTACACTAAAAAATAATCTTAAAAAAAAAAAAAACTATAAAACTAAAATAAATAATATCGAAAGAAAGAGTGCTCTAAAAAAATCTCTAAAAAAAGAAAATACTAATATTACTCTAAAAATAAAAAAAAAAAAAAAAATCTCTAAAAAAAATAAAAACTAAAACTAAAAAAAAGAAAAATAAATAAAAAAAAAATAAATAAAAAAAAACTAAATCTAAAACTAACTACACTTCTAATCTCTAACTAAAAAAACACTACTCTAAAATCTAAATAAAAAAAATCTCTAAACTCTAAAAACTCTAAAAAAAAAAAAAAAACTAACTTAAACATAAAAAAAATCACTAAACTCTAAAACTAAAAAAAAATAAAAATAAAAAACCTTTAAAAAACATCTAAAAACTCTAAAAAAAATAACTCTAAACTCAATCTACCTAACTATAAAAAATAAACTTAATATCTACTAAATAAGCTACCTCTATTAAAAATCTCATAATATAATATAAAAATAAAAATAAAACTATAAGTAAAACAACTACCTAAACTAATCTCTAACAAACAACTACTAACTCTCTACTCTAACCTAACAATAAAAAAAAATAAAAAAAACTAAAAAAAATAAATAATAAAAAAAATACTCTTACAATAAAACTAAAAACCTATTAATAAAAACTCAAATATTAAAAATCAAAAAAAAAACACTCATTTAAAAATACTCTAAAACTTAATAAACTATACTAAAAAACTCTACTCTACTAAAAAATAACTACAAAAAACTAAAAACTAAACTACTAAAATAAACTACTCTGAAACTCTAAACTAAAAAAAGATAATAAAAAAAAATAAAACTCTACTCTTATATTACTAATAAATCTCTCTAATAAAAAACTCTAAAAAACTTTAGAAAAATAAATATATCTCTACCTCTAACTCCTATAAAAAACTAGTATCTAATACTTCTAAAGAAATATAAAAAATCTCTAACTAATACTAAATTAAACTACCTCTTTAAAGAAAAAACTCTAACTAAATCTAAAAAAATCTCTATAAACTCTCTAATTTACAACTAAACTCTATCTCAAAACTTTCTAAAAACTAATAAACTAAAAACTCTAAAAAATAAAATTCTATACTCTCGTATAAAAACTCTTAAAAGACTACTCTATAAATCCTAAAAAAAAAAAAAATATCTCTAACTAAGAACTATAACTAAAAATCTCTAATAAACTCTAAAATAAAAAAAACTAAACAAACTCAAACTCTTAAAGAACTCATAAAAAACTAAAATAAACTCTAAACTCATACTAATACTCTAATCTCTAATAAAACAAAAAAAAAAAATACCCCCCCCTAAAATAAACTCTAACAAATAAAAAAAAAATCTCTAAAAAATAACTCTAAAAAACTCTAAAAACTACTAAAAACACAAAAAACATAACTCTACTCTAATAAAAAAAATAAAACTCTAACATAAAAAAATATAACTACTAACTCTCTATAAAAAACTCTAATATCTCTAATAAAATCTGAAAAATACGCAATATCCTCTACAAAAATACTCAAAATAAGAAATAATGTCAAAAAAAAAATCTCTAAAAAAACTCCTCCTACTAAAAAATAAAAAAAATCTAAACTATAAAAAAAAACTACCTAAATAAAATATACTCTAAATAAAACAATACTAATAACTCAGGTGAACTCTTACTAAAAAAATCCTAGTATCACTATAAACCTCTAAAAAAAAAATCTAAATAAAACCTAAAATAATTTATACTCTATACTAAAAAAATAAAACTAAAACTACTCTAAAACTCTAAAAAAATACTAAAAAACTAAAAATCTCTAAAACTCTACTAATCTACTATAACTCTAAAAATGTAAAAAAAAAAAAAAAAAAACTAAACTCTACTCTATCTAAAATTAACTCTATAAAAAAAATAAAAAAATATAAAAAAACTAACTCTAAAACGCTAATATATATCTCTGAAAAAAAAGACTCTATAAAAAACATAAAAAAATACCTAAAAAATAAAAATTCTAATAAAAAAAAGCTCTAAAAAAAAAACTAATAAATCTCTATTCTAAAAAAAAACTACTAAAACT
>JAIWJD010000007.1:1057061-1072886 GCA_022818045.1 Neotoxoptera formosana | reverse complement strand
TCTTTTTTCTTGTCTCTTGTTTTCTTTTTTGTTCTTCTCTTTCTTCTTTTTTTTTCTTCTTTTTTTGTTTCTCTTTGTTTTGTTCTTTTCTTGTTTTCTTTCGTTTTTTCTTTTTGTTTTGTTCCTTTCTTTTTTTGCTTGCTTTTTACCCATTCTTTCTTTTCTTGTTTTCTCTTTCTTGTTTTCTTGTTTTTGTTCTTTTCTTTTTCTATTTTTTTGTGCTGTTCCTTTTTATTTGTGTTTTTTGCTTGCTTTTTTTTGCTCTGTTTTGGTTTTTTTTCTCTTTTTGTCTTTCTTTTTTGTTCTGTTTTGTTCTCTTCTTTGTTTTTGTTTTTTTTTTTTTTCGTGTCCCATTTGTTTTTTTTTTTCTGCTTTTTTCTTTTTCTTTTTTCCCCCTCTTTTTGTTTGTTTTTTTCTATGTGTCTTGGCTGTCTTTTGTTTGTTTTTTGTTGGTTTTTTTGGTTACTTATCTTTTTTTTTTTTTTTTTTTTTTTTCTTTTTTCGTAGTTCTTGCGTATGTCGGTTGTTTGTTGTTGTTTTCCTTCTTTTTTTCTTTGTTTTTTCGTTTTTTTTCTTCTGTTTTTGTTTTCTGTTTGTTTCTTTTCTTTTTTCTTTTTACTTCTTTGATTTTTTTCTGTTTTTTGTTTTTTTGTTCTCTCTTTTTCTACTTGTTTTTTTCTTTCTTTCTTATTCTTTCTCGCGTTTCTTGGTATCTTCTTTTTTTTTTTGTTGGTTTTTTTTTTTTTTTTTTTTTTTTAGTTTTTTTCCTCCCTTCTTTTGTTTCTCTTATCTTTTTTTCTTAATTATTACCTATTCTTTTCTTTTGTGTTTTACTTTTTCTTTTTTTTCTTTCATTTTTTCTTTTTTCTTCTGTCTGGTCTTTTTCTTCTTCTTTTTGCTTTCGCTCTCTTCTGTTTTTTTCGTCTTTTATTTTCTCTTTTTTCTTGTTTTCTTTTTTTTCGGCTTGGATTTTCTTTGCTCTTTCTTCTTTTCTTCTTCTTTTCTGGTCTTTTTTTTTTTTTTTCTTCATTCTTTCTTTTGTTTTTTTTTTTTCTTGCTTTCTGTTTTCCTTTTGCTTCTGCCTTCTTCGTGTTTGTGTCTTTTTTCTGTTCTTTTTTTCTTCTTCTGTCTTCTTGTTTTTTTTCTTACTGCTTTTCTTGTTTTTCTTTTACTTGCTCCTTTTTGTTTTTTGTTTGTTGTCATGCTTTGTATTGATTTGTCTACGTTTTCTTTCTGCTTTATGTTTTTTTTTGTTTCTTTCTGGGTGTTTTCTTGTTTGGTCTGCCTGTCAGTCCTATCTTGTTCTTCGCGCTTTCTTTTCTGTATTTTGCTTTTGTTTTTCTTTTCTTTTTTTTGTTTTCTTTTATCATTTTTTCTTTTTTTTCCTTCTCTTTCTTTTGCTCTTCGTTTTTTTCTTGCCTTGTTCCTTTGTTTTTTTTTAACTTACTGTTTTATTTTCTTATTTCTTTCTCTTGAGTATGGTTTTGTTCTTTTTGTCTTCTTTTCTTTTCTTCCTTTCTGACTTTCTTTCTTTGTCGGTTGGTGTACTTGCCTCTTCTTTTTTTCCTTTTTTTTTGCTGTATTGTTTTTTCTGTCTTAATATTTCTTGTTTCTTTCTTCGTTATTGTTTGCTTTCTTTTTTTTCTTTTTGTCTTTTGTTGTTTCTTGATTTTGTGGTAGTGCTTCTCATTTTTTTTTTGTCGTTTGTTTTTTTTTTTTTTTTGTTCCCTTTTGTGTGTTTTAACTTCTTTGCTCTTTGTTATCTTTGTCGTTCAGTTTAGTATATTTCTTTAGGGGATCTTTTTTCGTTCTTTTGTTTTTTGTTTTTTCGTCTTTCTTCTTTTTTTTTTTTTTTTTTCTTCGTATATGCTCTTGTTCGTTTCTTCTATTCTATCTGCTTCTTTTTTTTTCTTTCTTCTTATTTTTCTTTTTTTTCATTTTATTTTTTTATTTTTTGGTTGCGTCTTCTTTAGTCGGTTTCTTTTTTCTTCTCTGTTGTCCTTTTCTTAGATTTTTTTTTTGTTCGTTGTTTGTGTTTACTGCTTTTCTTTTCTTTCGTCTTCTTTTCCTGTGCTTGTTGGCTGTCTTCTTGGTTCGTTTTCGTGGGTGTGTCTTCTTTGTGTTTCTTCTTTCTTGTTTGCTGCTCTATATTTTTTTTCATTCTCTATTTGCCTCTTTTTTTTCTTTTTGTTTCTCTTTTTTTTTTTTTTTTTTCCCTGGTGGCTTTTTTTTTTTTTTTTTTTTTTTTCTTTTTTTTCTTTCTTGTTTTTTTTTCTTTTTTTTTTTTTTTTTTTTTTTTTTTTTTTTTTTTTTTTTCTTTTTTTTTTGTCTTCCTGTCTTTTTTTCTGTTTTTTTTTTTCTTCTCTTTTTCTTCTGGTTTTTTTGCTTCTGTCTTCTGTGTTTTCTTTTTTTTTGTTTTTTTTTTATTTTCTTATTTTTGGTTTTTTTTTTTCTTTTTTTTTTTTTTTTTTTTTCTCTTTTTTTTTTTTATTCTTTTGTTTTCCTTTTTTTTTTTTCGTTTTGGGGGTGTTTCTTTTTTTTTTTATTATTTTTTTTAATATTTTATTTTTCCCCTTTTTTTATTTTTTTTTTTTTTTTTTTTGTTTTTTTTTTTTTTTTTTTTTTTCCTCTCTTTTTTTCGTTTTTTTTTTTTTTTTTTTCTTTCTGTTGCTTTTTTTTTTTTTTTGGGCTTTTCTTTTTTTCTTCTTTTCTGCTTTTCTTCTTTTTTTGGGTTTTTGGGGTCTGTTTCTGGGGGCTTTTTCTTTTCTGGATTTTGGGTTTCTCTTTTTCTTTTTTCTTTTCTTTTTGCTTTTTTGCTGTTTTTTTTTTCTTCTTTTCTTTTGTTTTTTTTTTTTCCCCGGGGGCTTGGGGTTTTTTTTTCCTTCTTTTTTTGGGGGGTTTTCTTTTTGGCCATTCTGGTCTGGGGGGGGTGTCTGGGTCTGTCTGGTCTGCTGGGTCTGGTTTCAGTCTTCTTCACTGCTGGTCTGTTTCTGTTCTGTGGGCTGTCTGGTTTCTCTGTCTTGGGTTTCAGTCTGGGTGATCTTTCTGTCTTCAGTGGTGGGGTTCTGGTCCTATAGTGGGTCCTCTGGGGGGGGTTTCCTGCTGTCTCTCTGGTGGGTCTGGGTTCTGTCTCTGTGTCTGGCTGTCTGGGTCTGTCTGGTCTGGGGGGGCTTCTGGTCTTCATGTTTCTGCTGGCGAGGTCTGGGCTGTTCTGGGGGTGTCTGGTGCTTCTGTCTGTCTGCTGGCGTGGTCTCAGGGAGTCTGGTTTCTGGGGTTCTGGGGGGGGTCTGGGGTCTGGGTCTGTGGGGGGGGGGTTCTGTATCTTTTCTCTTTCTGTTTCTGGGGGGGGGTTTCTGGCTGGGTGTTGTCTGACTGGGTATCTTCTGTCTGGGCTGGACTCATGGGTCTTCTTCTGTTCTGGGTCTGGTCGTCTGTCTGTTCTTCATCTGGGGGGGGGGGGGTCTTCTGGGGGTCTGTCTGGTCTGGCTGGTTCTTCTTTCTGTGTCAGTCATGGGGGGTCTTTCTGGGTTCTGTTCTGGTTTCTGTCTGCTGGGTCTGGTCTGGCAGGCTGTGGGGTGGTGCAGGTCTGATTCTTGGGGGGAGGCTGTCGTTCTGTGGTCTGCTCTGTTCTTCTGGATCTGGGGGTCTGGGCTCCCCTGTCTTCTGTTTTCTTTCTGGTGGGTTCTGGGTTCTGGGTTCTGGTGGGGTGGTGGTTCTGCAGCTGGGGATCCGGGTCTTTCTTTCTGTCTTTTCTGGGTACATGTAAGATATAAAACCAAGTGGATCTGGGGTGGTCTGGGTTCTTTCTGTTCTTCTGTGTCTGTGGTCTGGGTCTGTTCTGGGTCTGTATCTGGTCTGGGGGGGGTTTCTGTCTAGGGGGTGGGCCTCTGTCTGTTCTCTGCTGGTTTCTGGGTACTGGGCTGTCTTTCTGCTGTGGGTTCTGAGCTGGGGGGGGCGCTCTGTCTTTCTGGGGCTGCTGGGTCTGTTCTGTTGTCTGTCCACTTGGTTCTTGCTGTTCTTCTGGGGTGTAGGCTGGGAGGTTCTGGGGTTCTGTCTTTCCTGGGGCTGTCCTTGGGGTCTGGCTGGGGGGTTCTGGGTTTCTGGGGGGTCTGGGTCTGGGGGGTCTGGCTGCTGGTCTGTTCTGGGTTCTGGGTCTGTCCTTCTGGTTTCTTGAGGGGGTGTCTGGTCTTTCTGGTGATTTTCTGGGGTTCTGGTCTGGGGTCTGATCTTGTCCTGTTCTCTGGGTCTGTGGCTGGGCTGGTTCTGTTCTCTGGGGTTCTTCTGACTGGGGGGGGAGGACTGGGGGGTCTGGGGGCTGTCTTCTGGGGTCTGTTCTGGGGCTGGGTACTGTTCAGGGCTTCTGGGAGGGGCTGGGGATCTGCTCTGTATCTGGGTAGAATTCTTGGGGTTCTTTCTATCAGCTTTCTCTGGGGCTGGGGGGTCTGTCTTTCTGGAGGGGTCTGGGTTTCCTTTCTTCTGCTTCTTGGCTCTTGGTGGCTGGTGGGGGGGGCGTTTCGTTCTGTCTGTGGGTCTTCTTTCTTGTTCGTTTCTGGGGTTCTTCTGGTCTTCCTTTCTCTTCTCTGTCTGGTGGGCTCTTTCTGGCTTCTTCTGCGGCTATTCTGTCTTTTCTGTTTCTTGGGGGGGGTCATTTTCTGGTCTGGGTTCTGTCTGTCTTCTCTGTCCTCTGGGGTTCCTTCTGTTCTGAGGTTCTGCTGTGGTCTGTCTGTCTGGGTTCTGGGTCTGGGGGGTGGCTGGGGTCTGGGCTGTTTCTGTGATTTCTGTCATCTTGGGGGGCACTTTGGGCTGTTCTGGGGTCTGGCTCTGGCTGTTCTTGCTGGGTTCTGCAGCTTCTGTGTGTGGGGTTCTTCTCTGGGGTCTGGTTCTGGGGTCTTTGGGTTCTGTTCTGGGGGCTGGGGGTTCTGCTTCTTTCTGGTCTGTCTGGTTCTTGGTCTGCTGGGGGGGGTCTGCTGTTCTGGGTCTGGGGGTGTTCTGTTCTCTCTGGAGGGGCGGGCCTGGCTCTGCTTCGGGTTTCTGGGGCTGGTCTGCTGTGGCGTGGGGGGGTTCTGGGGTCTTATTTCTGTCTAGGTTCTGTCTGCGCTGGGTCTGGTGGGGGGTGTGCTGGTTGTCTTACTGTCTGTGTCTTCTGGTCTTCTGGGGCCATTCTGGATGTTCTGGGGGGTCTTCTGTGTGCTGGTCTGGCTGGGGGGCTGATGGCTGGTTTCTGGGGCTGTCCTCTGGTTCTTTCTGGGGTGGAGGGTCTGGTTCTGGGGTTCTGCCTTGTGGTTCTGGGCTTTCTGGCTGTCTGTTCTTCTGGTGGTCTGGTGGGTCTGGGGTGGTCTGGGGGGGGGTACTGGGTTCTTGGTTCTGGGGGGGTTGTCTGTCTTTCTTCTGTGCTGGCTCTGGGTTCTTCTTCTGTTCTGTCTTCTCTGGGTTTCTGGTCTTTCTGGTCTGGTGGGGGGTTCTTGGTCTTCTGGGGTGTTTCTGGGGGTCTTCTGTTCTCTGGCTGGGGGGGGTGTGGGGGTGGGGCTGTCTGTTCTGGTCTGCGAGTCTCCTGCTGGGGGGGGGGTCTGGAGGTCTTCTGGGTCTGGGTGGGGCTTGCTGTTCTGACTGAGCTGGGGGGGGGGGGGGGGCTGGGGTGGGGTTCTTCTGGGGGATTCTGTCTGGTCTTCTGTTCTGGGGTCTGCTCTTTGGTGTTCCTGGCGGGGGGGGGGGGGGCCCCCCCCCCCCCTGGGGGGGCCCTGGGGTCTGGGGGGGGATCTTCTGGGGCTGTCTGGGGGGGGGGGTCTGAGGGGGGGGGGCTGCTGGTCTGGGGGGGGTCTGAGGGGGGCTTCGGGGGTCTGTGGGGGGGGGATCTGTTTCTGGTTCTGGGGGGGTGGGGGGGTGTGCTGGGGGCTGGGGGGGGGGGTTCCTGTGCGTCTGGTCTGAGGTCTGCGGGGGGGGGGTGAGGAAGGGCGGTCTGGGGCTGGTCTGTCTTGTCCTGGGGGGGTCTGGGGGATGTGGTTCTGGGTTCTTCTGGGGGGTCTTCTGGGGGGAGGGTCCTGCTGGGCTTTCCTGGTTCTGGGTGCGGGCTGGTCTGCTGTTCTTGGGGGTGGGTCTGGCTGGGGTTCTGGCTTCTGGGGTCTGGGGGGGGGGGAGCTGGTCTTGTGGTTCTGGGGGGCTGGGGGGGTTCTGAGGGGGGCTGTTCTGGGTGGGTGTGTCTGGGCTGGGCTGTCAGGGGGGGTCTGGGGGGGTCTGGTCTGCTTGGGGGCTGGGGTCTTGGGCTGTTCTTCTGGTCTGGCTCGTGACTGGCTTTCTGGCTGGCGTGTTCTGGCTGGCTGTCTGGGCTGTCGTGGAACTGGGGGGGGGAGGGGTGGGGGGGCTGGAGTTCTGGGGCTGTCTGGGTTCTGGGGGGATCTGAGGTTCTGGGGGTCTGTCGGTGGGGGTGGGGTCTGTCTGGTTGGGTCTGGGTTCTGGGCGGGGGGGGGGGGGGAGCTGGGGGGGCTGTCTGGTTCAGCTGTTGGGGGGTGGACTGGGGTCATCTGGGGGGGGTTCTGGAGTCAGTGTTTGCTTTCTTTCTGGTCTGGTCTGCTCAGTTCTGGGGGTGGGTTCTGGTTTTCTGGAAGTCTGGTAGCTGGGGCATGGTCTGGGTTTGGGACTGCTGGGAGGTTGGGGCCTGGGGCTGGGTCCTGGGGGGGGCCGGGTCTGGTGGGCTTCTGTGGCTGTCTTTTTCTGGCTGGGAGGAGTGGGGTCTGTGTCTGGGTCTTCTTCTGGGGGTTCTTGGGGGGGGCTGGGGGTGTCTCTGGGTCTGGGGGGGGGGGGGTCGTGTCTGTGGGCTGGTGGGGGCTCTGTGTGGCTGGGGGGCTGGGGGGGTCTGGGGCTGTCATGGGTTCAGGTCTGGGGACTCTATCTGTTTCTTCTGGGTGGTCTGGGGGATGGGTTCTAGGGGGTTCTGTGTCTGCTGGGCTGCTGTGGAGGGTACTGGTGGGGGTGGTCTGGAGCTGTGGGGTCTTTCCTGTCAGGTCTGTCTGTTCTGGGGGGTTCTGTCTCTGGGGTGGGGGGGGAGGGGGGCTGAGGGGGGCTGGGGTCTGGTCTGGGTGGGGGTTCCTGTCTGGATTCTGCCTGGGGCTGGGGGGGGGGAGTGGGGGGGGGTGGGTCTGTTCTGGGTGGCTGTGGGGTCTTTCTGGGGGTGAGTTCTGGGGGGTCTGGCTGGGGGGCTGCTGGTGTCTGTCTTTCTGGGAGGGGGGGTGTTGGGGGTTCTTGGGCCGCTCAGGGGGGTGGGTTCTGGGAGGTGTCTGGGGTCTGGGGGGGGGTCTGCTGGTCTAGGTCTGGTGGGGGGTCTGGGGGGGTTTCTGGAGTCTGGCTGGTGCTGGGTCTGGTTTCTGGGGTTCTGGGATGGGTCTGGGGGCTTGGGGGGTGGGGCTGGTCTGGGGTGGGGTGGGGTGTTACAGGCTCTGGAGTCTGGGTTCTGGTAGTGGGCGGGGGGAGCTGGGTTCTGGCTGGGCTCTGGGGGGGGTGGGTGGATCTGGTCTGTCGTTCTGTATGGGGGTCTGGGTGGGTCACTGGTAGGGGGCTGGTCTGGGGTTCTGGCTGTGGGTGGGGGGGGCCTGGGTGGCTACTGGTGGGCTTCTGGGGGGGTCTGGGCTGTCTGTTTCTGGTCTTTCTGTGGGGGGGGATTCTGGGGGGGTCTGGGGGGGGGGGGGGGGGGGGTCTGGAGGGTGAGGGTTCTGTGGGGGATCTGTTGGCTGTCTGGTTGGTTCAGGGTGGGGGGGGGGCTGACTTTCTGGGTTCTTGGTCTGTGGTCTTCTGGGGGGTGTCTGTGGGGGGTTCTGTCCTACTGGGGCTTGCTGGGCTGGGCGATGGGGGGCTGGGGTCTGGGAGGTCTGCTGGTCTGTGGGGGGTTCTGTCTGGGTCAGGTTCTTCTGCGGTGTTCTTTCTGTTCTGGGGGGGCTGGGGGGGGGCTCTTCTTGTCTGGGTTGAGCTGGGGTTTCTGTCAGTGTCTCTTCTGGTCTGGGTGGTGCTGTCTTCTGGGGAGAGATTTCTGGGGGTCTGGGGTTCTGGATGTCTACTGGGGGGGCTGGGGGGGGGTTCTGGGGGGTGTTCTGCTAGGTTCTGTTCTGGTGTGTGCTGGGGGGGGGGGGGGTCCTGGTCTGGGGGTCTGCCTGGGGAGGGGGTCTGGGGTGGTTCTGGGGGGTCTGGTTCTGGTGGGGGAGGTGGGGGGGGGGTTTTCTGTCCTGTTCTGATTCTGCTGGGGGGCTGTTTGTTCTGGTCTGGCTGGGCTGGGGGGGGTTCTGCTGTTTCTAGTTCCTGGCTGGGGGGGTTCTGGGAGACTGATGTGGGTGCTGGTGGGGGGGGGTGTCGGTCTGGGCTGTCTGGTCTGGTCTGGGTGCCTGGGGGTCGTGGGGCTGGGGGAGGGGGTTTCTGGGGGTGGGAGTTCTGTTCTGGGTGAGTCTGGGGGGGTCTGGGGGGTCTGTGGGGGGGGTCTGAGTTCTGGATTCTGGTTTCTGTTCTGTTCTGGGGGGGGGGCATGAGGGTTCTGGTTGTCTGGGGGATCTGTGAGTCTGGGGTCTTCTGCGGGGCTGGCAGCAGGTCTTCTGGGGACTTCTTCTGAGGGTGGGGGTTCTGCTGGGGGGGTGGTGGATTCTGTGTGGTCTGGGTCTCTGTCTTCTCTGAGTCAGGGGGTTCTTGTTCTGGTCTGGTCTGGGCTGTGTCTGGGGACTGTCTGTTCTTTTCTCTACTTTCCTGCCATGGGGTTCTGGTCTGGGGGGGTTCTGGGTGTAACTGTTCTGGGGGTTCTGCTGGGTTCTGGGGGGGGTTCTTGTCTCTGGGGTCTGCTGACTGTGTCTGTGTCTGTCTGGTCCTGTCTGTCTGGGTCTGTGTCTGGGGGCGGGGATCTGCTGGGGTGGTCTGGGCTTGGGGTCTGCTGGCCTGGCTGGGTCTGTGTGTGGGTCTGATCTGGGGGGTCTGGGTGCTGGTTCTGGGTCTGCTGTCTGTCTGGGTGGGGCTGGGGTCAGCTTCTGGGGGGGGGTGTCTGGGCTGTGGTGGGGATTTCTGTCCTGTGTCTGTGTGGTGTGGTGTGAGGTCCTGGGGTTCTGTGGGGTCTGTGGCTGTCTTGCTGGTCTGGTTGGGGGTCTGGGGGGGCTGTTGTGTGGGCTGGAGTGGGTCTGGTCTGGCTGTTTCTGTGTTTGTCCTGTGTGCTGTCTTGGGTGGGGTTCTGGGGTGTGTCTGGGTCTGGTGGGGTGAGAGGGGCTGTCTGGGTGTGGGGGCTTGTGGGGTTTCTGTTCTGGTGGGGGTGTGTCTGTCTTGCCTGGGTCTGGGGGTCTGGGGTTCTGGGTGGTTAGTGGGGTCTGTGGGTGTCTGGTGGTCTGGTCTGGGGTCTGGCTGGTCGTCTGGTGTCTGGGGGCTGATGGTGTGTGGGGGGTCTGTGGTCTGGTCTGGGGGGTGGTGCTGGGGGGGTGTCTGGGTCTGTGGTGGGTCTGAGGTGGGTCTGGGCTGGGTGGTGGGGAGGGTGTGTTTGGGGGTCTGTGGGGGGGGGCTGGGTCTTGGGGTCTGGTGGGGGGGGGGTGTTCTGTTGTCTGGGGTCTGGGTGTCTTGGGGGGTGTGGGGTCTTCTGTGGGGGGTGATGTCTGGGGTGTGGGTGGTCTGGTCTGGGGCTGTCTGGGTGGGTCCTGATGGTCTGGTTCTGTGGGGCTGGGTTCTGTGGGTCTGGGTCTTGTCTGGTGGGTGGGGTGTCTGGTGGTCTGGTGGTGTGTCTGTCTGTGGTGTGGGGGTGCTGGGGGTCTGTGGGTGGGGGTCTGTGGGGGTGTCTGGTCTGTCTGTTCTGGGTGTTGGTCTGGGGTGTGGGTGGGGGTAGGATCTGCTGGGGTTGTCTGGGTCTGGGGGGGGGTCTGTCTTCTGGGGCTGTGGGGGCATGTCTGGGGTCTGGTCTTCTGTCAGCTGGTGGTCTGGTGGTGGTGGGGGCCTGGGTGGGTGGTCCTGCTGGGGGTTCTGGTCTGTGGGTGGGGGGGCTGGTCTGGTGTCTGTTGGTGGGTTCTGGGGGGGGTGCTGGGTCTGGTCTGGTCCTGGGGTGGTCTGGTGTGTGTCTGGGGGGGGTGTCTGTCTGGGGGTCTGGTCTGGGGTCTGTGGGTTGGGGGTTCTGGTCTGGGTCTGTGGTGTGGCTGGGGGGTGGGGGTTGTGGGTCTGGTGGGTGTATCTGGTCTGTCTGGTCTGGGTGGGGTGTGGGGTCCTGGGGGGTCTGTCTGGGGGGTGTCTGGGGTGTCTGTTGGCTGGGGGGTCTGGGCTGTGGTGGTGGGAGGTCTGTCTGGGGTCTGGGGTGTGGGTGGGGTAGCTGGTCTGGGGTCTGCAGTCTTGGGGGGGGCTGTGGGTGGTGGCTGTCTTGTGTCCTGGGTTGTCTGGGTCTGTGGGTGTGGTCTGTCTGGGTGTGTGGTCTCTGGTGTTCTGTGGGCTGTCTTCTGCTGGGGGCTGGGGTGTCTGGGGCTGGGGTGGTCTGTCTGGGGGGGTCTGTCTGCTGTCTGGGGGTCTGTGTCTGTCTGGTGCTGTTCTGGTGCTGGGGGTCCTGTCTGGGTCTGGGGGCTGTCTGGTCTGGGGTCCTGGTCTGTCTGGTGTGGGGTCTGCTGTCTGCTGTCTGGGGTGGGTGTCTGCTGGTGTGGGCTGGGGGTCTGGGGGGGTGCTGGTGGTCTGTCTGGGGGGGGGGGCTGGGTTCTGTGGGGGCTGGGTGGGGTGCTGGGGGAGGCTCTGGGTCTGGGTGGGTCTGGGCTGGGTGGGTCTGGTCTGTGGGGGGGGGGGGGTGTGGGGTCTGGGCGTGGTCTGGTGTCTGGGTCTGTGGGGGGGGGTCTGGTCTGCTGGCTGGCTGGGTCTGGGGTGGGGGGGGGTCTGTGTCTGGGGGGCTGGGTGGTGGTGTCTGGATTCTGGGGTCTGTTCTGGTTGGGGTGCTGTCTGGTCTGGGTGTCTGGGGCTGGGGGTCTGGTGGTCCTCTGAGGGGTCTCTGTGGCTGTCTGGTCTGGTGGGTGTCTGTCTGTCTGGTTCTGGGTCTTTGGGGGGGGGCTGGTGTGGTCTGGGGGGGGGGGGTCTGGGGGGTGGTCTGGGGTCTGGGGGGGTTTGTGGTCTGGGGGGGGTGGCTGTCTGGGGTCTGGGTCTGGTGCTGTCTGTCTGTGCTGGTGGTGGGGGGTGGCCTGGTGTTCTGTGGTGTGCTGCTGGGTCTGGTCTTTCTGTGGGGGGTGGTCTGGTCTGGGGTGTCTGGTTGGGTGTGTCTGGGTCTGGGGGGTGGCTGTGTGGGGCTGGGTCTGTCTGGGTCTGGGGTCTGGGGGTGGCTGTGTCTGTGGGGGGGGGTCTGGGGGTGGGGGTGGAGTGGGTCTGGCTGTCAGGTCTGGTGGTGGGGCTGTGGGGGTGTCTGGGTCTGGGGTGGGGTTCTGTGCTGGGTCTGTCTGGGTGTCTGGTGGGCTGTCTGGTCTGGTGTCTGGGGGGTCTGGGGGGGTGGGGTGGGTGTCTGGGCTGGGTTCTGGTGGTCTGGGTCTGGGGGCTGGTGTGTCTGGTCTGGTGGGGTCTGGGTCTTGGGGGTCTGGTCTGGGTGCTGTGGTGGGCCTGGGGGGGGGTGTGGGGCTGTGTCTGGGTCTGCTGGGGGTTCTGGGGGGCTGTCTGGGGGGGATCTGGGGGGGGGTGGTCTGGGTCTGGGGGTGGGTCTGTCTGGGGGGGGGGGTGGGTCTGGACTGGGGGGGTGGGTCTGTCTGTTGTCTGGGGTCTGGTGGGTCTGGTGGTGGTGCTGTCTGTCTGGGGGGGGGTGGTCTGTCTGGGGTCTGGTTCTGTCTGGGGGTCTGGGTCTGTGGTCTGGGGTTGTCTGTCTGGTGGGGGGTGGTGTCTGTCTGGGTGGCTGTTCTGTGGGGGTCTGTGGGGGTGGGCTGGTCTGAGGGGATGGGTCTGGTGGTGGGCTGGCTTTGGGTCTGGGGGGGGGGTGTTCTGGGGGGTTGTCTGCTGTGGTGGTGTGGTCTGGGTGTGCTGGTCTGGGTCTTGGGTCTTGGGGTCTGGTCTGTGGGGTGGTCTGGTCTGGTGGGGGGGGGTGTCTGGGGGTGTCTGGGGTCTTCTGGGCTGGGGTCTGCTGGGGGGGGGTGTCTGGGTGTGTGTCTGGGGCTGGTCGTGTGTCTGGGTGGGTGGGTCTGTGGGGGGGTCTGTCTGTGGGTCTGGGTCTGGGGTCTGGGTGGGTGGTCTGGGCTGGTCTGGGGGTGGGGTCTGGGGGGTCTGTGGGGGGGTGGTCTGGGGTCTGGTCTGGGGGGGGTCTGTCTGGGTTGGGGTGGGCTGGGGGGGGGCTGTCTGTCTGCTGGTTGGGTGGTGTGTCTGGGGGGTCTGTGGTGGGGCTGGGGGTCTGGGTCTGGGGGTGGGTGGTCTGTCTGGGGTCTGGGGGGGTCTGGTCTGGGGTCTGGCTGGGGGGGTGTCTGGTCTGTGTGTCTGGGGCTGGTGCTGTCTGGGTCTGGGTGGTGGTCTGTCTGTGGGTGGGGGTGTCTGGGGTCTGGTCTTGGGTGGGGTCTGGGTCTGGTTCTGCTGGTGCTGGGGGTCTGGGGTCTGTCTGGTGTGGGGGGGTCTTCTGTCTGTGGTGTCTGTGGGGTGGGCTGGGGTCTGGGTGGGGGGGCTGGGTCTTCTGGTGGTGGGTCTGTCCTGTTGGGGGTGTCTGGGGGCGGGGGGGTCTGGGGGGCTGTCTGGGGTCTGGTCTGTCTGGGGGTGTGATCTGGGCTTCTGGGTGGGGGGTGGTGGGTCTGGGTCTGGTCTGGTGGGGCTGAGGGTCTGGGTCTGGGGGTCTGGGTGTGGTGTGCTGTGGGCTGGTGGGGTGTCTGGCTGTGGGGGTGTCTGGGGGGGGGTCTGGCTGCTGGGTGGTCTGGTCTGGTGGGTCTGTCTGGTGATGGGCTTCTGTCTGGTCTGTCTGGGGGTGTGTGGCTGGGTGGGTCTGCTGTGGTCTGTGTCTGTCTGGGTCTGGGGGTGGGGGGGTCTGGGTCTGGGGGGGGGTGGTCTGGGGTCTGGGGTGGGCTGGGGTCTGTCTGGGGGGTCTGCTGGGGGGGGTCTGGTGTCTGGTCTGGTCTGGGGTCTGTCTGGGGTCTGGGTGTGGTGGGGTCTGGTGGTCTGGGTTCTGTCTGTCTGGCTGGGGGTCCTGGTCTGTCTGGGGTCTGGGTCTGTCTGTCTGTGGGGGGTGCTGGTGGGTGGGGGTCTGGGGTGGGGGGGGGGGAAGGGGGTGTCTGGGCTGTGCTGGGGAGGGGGGTGGGGGGGTCTGGTCTGGGTGGGGTGTGGTCTGGGGTCTGGGGGTCTGGGTCTGGTCTGGGGGGGGGTCTGTCTGGGTGTCCTGGGTCTGGGGTCTGGGGTGGTGGGGTCTGTCTGTCTGGGTCTGGGGTGGCTGGTGGTCTTTGCTGTGGGGTGGGGGTCTGGGGTGGGGGTGGGGGGCTGGGTCCTTGCTGGGTTCTGGTCTGTGGGCTGGGGAGGTCTGGGGGGTGCTTCTGGCTGGTCTGTGGTCTGTGTCTGGCTGGGGCTGGTGGGTCTGGTGGGGGGGGTCTGTGTGGGTCTGGGGTGGTCTGGGGGTCTGGGTTGGTCTGGGGCTGGCTGGGGGTCTGTGGGGGGTCTGGGGTGGCTGGGTCTGCTGGTCTTCTGTCTGTGGGTCTGGGTTCTGTGTGGCTGTCTGGGGTCTGTGTGGGGGGGGGTCTGGGCTGGGGGTGTCTGGTGGGGGGGGGGGTTCTGTGTCTGGGGTCTGTCTGGGTCTGGGGGCTGGTCTGGGTCTGTCTGGTGGGGGGTGTCTGTGTGTCTGGTGGTCTGTGGGGGGTCTGGTCTGGCTGGGAGTCTGGTCTGTGGGGTGGGGGGGTCTGGTGGGGTCTGGGGGTCTGGTGCTGGTTCTGGGGGGGTCTGGGGTCTGTCTGGGCTGTCTGTTGGGTGGTCTGCTGGGGGTCTGTGGTCTGTCTGGGCTGGGTCCTGGAGTGCTGTCTGGGGGTCTGTCTGGGGGCGGTCTGGGTGTGGGTTCTGTCTGGTCTGGGGGGCTGCTGGTCTGGTGGTGGGGGGTGGGGGGGGGGGGTCTGTCTTCTGTCTGGTCTGGATGGGGGGTCTGGTCTGGTGGGCTGGGGTGTCTGCTGGGGGGGGGTCTGGGGGGGTGGCTGTGGGGCTGTCTTGGGGCTGGGGTCTGGTCTGTGTCTGGGGTCTGTCTGGGTGTGGGGGCTGTCTGTCTGTGCTGTCTGGGGGTGGGGTGGTGGGGGGGGTGGGGTGGTCTGGTGGGGGGGCTGTCAGGGTGTGTCTGGGTCTGTGGCTCTTCTGGTGGGTGGGGGGGGTCTGGGTGGGGTCTGGTGGTCTGTCTGGGCTGTCTGTGGGGGTGGGGGTGTCTGGGCTGGTCTGCTGGTCTGGGTGCTGGTGGTCTGGTCTGGTGTCTGGGGTCTGGGGTCTGTGGGGGTCTGCTGGTGTCTGTGTCTGGGGGTCTGTCTGTCTGGGGGGGGTCTGCTGGTGGGTCTGTCTGGTCTGGGGTCTGGTGGTTGGGGGTCTGTGGGGGCTGGTCTTGGACTGGGGTCTGGGGGGGGGCTGTCTGGGTGTCTGGGGGGGGGGTCTGGCTGTGGGGGTCTGGTCGGGGGGTTGGGTGGGTGGTCTGGGTCTGGTTGGTCTGGCTGTGGGTCTGGGGGGGGTCTGTCGTGGGGTCTGGTGCTGTGGGGTGGGGGTCTGGTGTCTGGGTTCTGGGGGGGGGGGTGGGGTCTGTCTGCTCTGTGGGTCTTCTGGGGGGGTGTCTGGGCCTGTCTTCTGGGGTCTGTGGTCTGGGCTGGGTCTGGGGGGTTGGGGGCTGTCTGGGTGGTCCTTGGGCTGGCTCTGTGCTGTCTGGGGTGGGGGTTCTGGGTCTGGGTGTTCTGGTGGAGGTGGGGTCATGTCTGCTGGGGTCTGGTCTGTCTGGGGGTCTGGCTGGTGGTCTGTCTGGGGTTCTGTCTGTCTGGGGGTCTGCTGGCTGTCTTGTTTCTGGTCTGGGTGTCTGGGGTGGCTGGGTCTTGGGGTGTCTGGTGGGGGGGTCTGCTGGTCTGGTCCTCTGTCTGGGGTCTGGTTCTGGTGTCTGGGTCTAGGTCTGGGTTTCTGGGTGGGTCTGGGTCTGGGGGTGGTGTCTGGGGGGGCTGTCTTGTCTGGTCTGGGCTGGGGGTCTGGGTCTGGGGGTGTGGCAGTCTGGGGGCTGGGTGGTTGGGGGCTGGTCTGGGTGGCGGGGGGGGGTGCTGGGCTGGGTCTGTGTCTGGGGTGGTCCTGGTCTGTCTGGGGGGTCTGTTGGCTCTGCTGGGTGGGGGTCTGGTGGGGGTCTGTGCTGGGGGGGTCTGGGGTTCTGGTGCTCTGTCTGGGGTGGTCTGGTCTGGTGCTGGGTCTGTCGGCTGGGGTCTGGCTGGCTGGGGTTCTGGTCTTGGTCTGTGTCTGGCTGTGGCTGGGTCTCTGTGGTGCTGGGGGGCTGGGGGGTTGTCTTGGGTCCTGGGGGTTCTGTCCTGGGGGCTGGGGGTCTGGTTGGGGTCTGGTCTGGGGTCTGCTGGCTGGGGGTCTTCTGTCTGTCTGGGGTCTGGGTCTGGGGGGTTGCTGGCTGTGGGGGGCTGGCTGTGCTGGTGGTGGGTCTGTCTGTGGGTGGGGGTCTGGTCTGTCTGGTTCTGTTGATGGGTGTGGTCTGGGTCTGCTGATTCTGGGCTGGTTCTGGTGGGGGTGTCTGTCTGATGTCTGGAGGGTCTTGGGGTGGGTGGTCCTGGGGGAGGGTCTGTCTGCTGGGTTCTGGGGTCTGGGGTGGTCTGATGGATCTGGGTCTGGTCTGCTGGTCTGGTCTGCTGGGGGGGTCCTTTGGTGTTCTGGGTCTGTGTGGGGTCTGGTCAGGGGGGGGTTGGGGGGGCT
>JAIWJD010000007.1:1044957-1056961 GCA_022818045.1 Neotoxoptera formosana | reverse complement strand
GCCCCCGGGGCCCCGGGGGGAACGGCCGGAGCCCCCCCCGGCCCGGAGCGGCCCCCGGGCCGCAAACGCCCCAGGGCGCCGGGCGCGCCGCCCCCACGCGCGCCCCCCCGCGCCGCCGGGGCCCCCCCAGAAACCCCCGCGCCCCCCCCCGCGAGGGCGCCGACGCCCCCCCGGGCGCGCCCCGAGGCCCCCCCGCCGCGCCGTGGGGCGGCGGCCCCCGCACCGCGGGGGGGGTCGACCCCGCCCGACCCCGGGCGGCCCCGCCCCGCGCACCCCCGCCGCCCGCCCGACCAAAGGGGCGGCGTCCCCCCGCGGCCCCCCCCGGGCGCGCCGCGCCGCCCCCCGCCCCGCTACGAAAACGACGGGCGCGAAACCCCCCGAGGGGCCCCCCGCGGCGCACCCCCGCGGGGGGCCGACCGCGCCGGGGGCCC
This sequence comes from Neotoxoptera formosana, assembly GCA_022818045.1. NCBI lineage: Eukaryota > Metazoa > Arthropoda > Insecta > Hemiptera > Aphididae > Neotoxoptera > Neotoxoptera formosana. The sequence goes on along the minus strand of JAIWJD010000007.1, from coordinate 1,056,530 downwards.
GGGCCCCCGGGGGGGCCCCGCCCCGCGCCCCCGGCGCCCCCTGCCCGCGCGGCCCCGCCCCAGGCGGCCCGCGGGCGCCCGGCGGCCCACCCCCCCCCCCGCCCCCACCCCCCCCCCCCCCCCGGCCCCGCCCCACGCCCCCGCGGCGGGGCCCCACGGGGAGCCGGCGGCGGCCCCCGGCGGGCGGCCCCGACGCGCCCCCCCCGGGGGACTCCCCACCCCCCACGGGCCCCGCGGCGCCGGCGCGCCCGCCGGCCCCCAGGGGCCCCCCCCGCCGCGCGGCGCGCGCCGCCGCGCCCCCCGCGCGGCGCACGGGCCCGGACCGGCCGGCCCCCCGGATCCCGGGCCCTCCGCCGGCCCCGCGACCGGGGGCCCCCGCACCCGCCGCCGCGCGCCGGGCGCGGCGCGCGGGGCCCACGCGCCAGGGCGCCCCCGGCCCGCGCGCGCCCCGGCGTCCCAGCCCGGCGCCCTCCCGACCGCCCCGCCCCACGCCCGGTGCCCCGCGGCACCGGCCGGGGCCCGCCCTGAGGGGGCCCCCGGCCGCAGCCCGCCGGGCCGGCCGGAAAACCGCGGCGCCCCCGCGCCCGCCGCGAGGCCCCGGGGGCGGGGGCGCCCCCCGACCGCGACGCGCACCGCGGGGCCGCGCGTGCGCGGCGTCCCCCTCGAGCGCCGCGCTCCCTTCGCGCGCACCGCGACCGCCGGCCCCCCGCACTGACCTTCGACCCCCGCCGCGCGGCGACACACCCGGCCGACGCGAAGTCGCCCGCCTCGGCAGTGTCCGAACCGCGATCGCCCGGACCAGACCCGACCGCTCCGCGCCGACGGCGCGAACCCCCGGCCGCCGTGCCGACCGCCCGGACACGAGCCGACGAGCCGACGCGGCGCCTCCGGAATCCCTCCCGCGAACCACCCGCGCCGACGCCGCGAATGCGACACGACGACCCGGACGACGACGCCGGATGCTCGCCCCGCGACGCGTCCGGGCGGCGCTCGAACTCCGGGCGCACAGCCCCCGCCTGCCGGACCCGGCCCGCACGCGCCGCGCCGAGGCCCCCCGCGCGCCCGAACTCGAACCCCGCGGATCCCGCTCGCCAGCGGGCGCGCCCGCCGGACGGCGCGTCCCGACGCTCGCCCGGCGCCGCCGCCGCGCCGGAACCCGCCCGGACCACCGGAGAACCGACCGCGCGCACGCCGGACGCCGTCTGCCGCCGCGATGGCGCTGATCCGGACGAACGCCCGCCGCCGCCCCCGGCCCCCGACGGCCGCGGCGCGAACGACCGCGCCCGCCCGAACGAGGCGGACGCCCGAACACGAGTCCGGCCCGCGCGCCTCCGCACCCGACGACCCGACGCCGCGCGACCCCCTCCCGAACCGACCCTCGGCGCCGCGCGCCGCTCTCCCCCACGACACCCACGACTGGACGCCCCGAAGCCCCCGCGCGCCCACCGAATCGAAGCTCCACGCCGCGCGCGACCCGACCCGACGCGCGGCCGGCGCGCCGCGGCGCCCGGCGCCCCGAACTCTGCCGGGCCTCCGAGCGACGCATCGCGCGATATCGAACGCCACGCGCGCGCAGAGACCGCGCCAGGAGCGGGAAAGCGGGATAAAAAGCCAGCCGCGCGCGCCTCAGACCCGCCCCGCCGCAGCGCGGCCGCCGCACCCGACACCGCCGCGCCCCGCCGGCCGACCCCCCCCACGCGCCCGCGTCGCGAATCCTCTCGACACGACGCCCGGCCCCGACCGAGACGCCGCCCGCGATCGCCCGCCGACGCGCGGCCCGCGCCGGCGCCCGGCGTCAGTCGGGGGCCCCCGGGGGACCCGACGACCCCCGGCCCGCGCTCGGCGCCCGCCCGTTCGGGACACCGCGCTCTGCGGCGCCGCTCGGCCCGCGCCGCCGACGCGCCGGAGAAACGACGCCCGCCCGCCGCGCCGCCGGAACCCCCCTGGCGGAACGGGCTGCCGCCGCGGCGCGCCCCCGCAGCGCGGACCAGCGAGCCGACGCCGACCCGCCGCGCCGCCCGCCTCGGACGCCGCCGAATCCCCCGCGGCGTGCGCCGCGTCCGCGCTGCCCGCCCCGACCGTCGGCCCGCCCGCCCGGGCGGAATCGCCGCGACCGACGCCGAAGCCCCGAACCGAACGACCGCGCCGCCCGGCGACGCCGAGCCGCCGCGAAGGGCCCGACGCGACCGCAGCCGGCTCGCGACGCGCCGACTCGCCCGCCCGACGCAGCGGAGACTCGGACCCCCCCGACCCTGGAGCTCGCGACCGCCGCACCCCGAACGAGCGGCGATCGCGCCCGCGCTCGCGCCCCCCCGCGCGGCCGGCGCGTGCCCCAGGATGCGTCGAACCCGGATCGCCCGGCGACGCCGATCCCGCAACCCGCCCCCCCGCGAGTCCGCGCGCTCTCGCCACCGCCCCGCCCGCCCGACGCGACCAGGCGCCCCCGGCGGACCGCCGGACGCGGCGGCCCGACCGCGACGCTGACGGCGCCCGGAGCACTCGGCCGCGCGCCCAGCCGCGCCCCGCCCGCGAACCGCCCCGCGCGACCCCCCCGCGCGCCCGCAGCCGCGCGACCCCGGACGACCCGCCCCCGCCCCACCCGGCGCGGCAGGCGAACGCGCCCGGACGCAGCCGCGGCGCAGAACGAATCGCCCGACGACGCGCGCGCGACGACGCCCCGGCGGCGGACGGGAATCCGCGGCCCGCGCCAGCCCCCCACCCGCGCGACGCGCGTCCCCGCAGCCGAATGCTCCGACAGGCCCCCGCGGCGGCGCCCCGAAGCGCGACGGACGCCTGCCGCCGCGGCCCGCTCGACGAATCGCCGATTGGCGGCCCCCGCGGCCCGCGCCCGCGCGCGGACGTCCGGCGGCGCCGCCGCGCCGCGCGAGCGACGGGCGATCCGGCCGCTCCGGCGGACCGGCGCGCCCCCTCCCGCCGAACTCTCCCGCTGGCCTGGATATGCCGGCCCCCGCGCCCGCGACGAGCGCGCCGCCCGCGCTGCGACCGCTCACACCGCCGCGCGCGACGCGACGGTCCGATCGACGACGCGATCCCCGCCTCGGTCTGCCGCGCGACGTACCGCCCTACGGCGGACGTCCGCCGAGCAGCCCCCGACGCGACCCGGAACGACGAGACGATCCGAACCCGCGCGGTCGCACCGCGACCCGCCGCGCGGACGCGCCGCGCGCAGCGACGAACCCGGAATCGACCGCCCCGCGACCTACGTCAGCCCGCCGGGCGACGCCCGAATGCCGCGACGGTCCGCCCGGACCGGCCCCCCGACGGCGCGCGGACGCGCGCCCGCGCCGACCCGACGCCCCGAGCTCCGCCCGGCCGGCCGCGGCGCCGGCCCCCCTCGCGCCCCGCCCGGCCCCGCACGGGTGCGCCGAACCCGACGCGAATCCCGCGCCGCCCCGCGCGCCGTCCTGCGCGCCGCCCCCTCCGGCGTCCGCCCGGCCTCGCCCGGCCCGCGGGACGCCCGGGCCCGAACGACGCGAGCCGACCCGAACCCCGACCGACGCGGAAGACCCCGCCCCCCGACCCGGGGCCGCCCGGCGCCCCCCGACGGCGCCAGCGCGAACCGCACCCCCGCGCCAGACGACACGGCGACTCCCGCCCCGACCGCACGCGGACGCCGCGAACCAGCGCCTCCCGCTCGCCCCGCCGCCGCGCGTCGCTGAAGCACGGGACCCCGCGCGGACGCGACGGACGGAACCCGCGCCCGTCAGCCCGCCGCGCCCCCGGAGCGCGCCAGCGCCCGCCCGCGACCCCCCCGCTCGTCGACCCGCGCGACCGCCGCCCTCGCGCGACGCCGCCGCGCGAGCGCACGGGGCCCGAACCGCGCAGCGGACGCGCGCAGGCCGCCCCGCCTCGCGAATGACCCGCCCCCGGCGCGACCGCGCCCCCCCTCGCCCCCGACGCGGCCGCAGACGACCCGACCACCGCCGAATTGCCGAACCGCCCCTGGCGGACCCCGCCCCGCGCGCCGACCCGGACCCGCGACGCCCCGTCGCCCGTCCGCGCGCGCGGACGCCCGCGACGCGCGATACCCGCCGCGAACGCCCCGGACCCGGCCGCCCTGAACGCCGGCGACCCGCGACCGCCCCGACTCCCCCGGCACCGCCCCCGCCCGGCGCCGCGCCGAGACGCCGCGCCGCCCCGCGAGCTCGAACGCGCCGCGCTCCTCTCCCGCGCGCCGGGGAACGCCCCCGCGCCCCGCGCCCGAACCGCGCGCCGACCGCCGCCCGCGCGAACCCCGCGACCCCCCGACGCCCCCGCCGCCCGCCGCGGACCCGGCCGCGTAACACCCCCCGACGCAGCCGGCCCCCGGCCGCCGCGCCGCGCGCGGAATCGACCGCGGTGCGACCCGCGACGACCCGCCCGTCTCCCCTCCCCGGACCCCCGCACGGCGCCGGGCCCCACGCCATGCCGCCCGCCACGACTGACCGAAAGCCGCGGCGGCCGCGTGCGCGCGCGCAACCGCCGACCGCGCCGCGCGCCCGGGCCCGCGCCACCCGGGCGGCCCCCGCGCGACCCGGGACCGCGCGCCTCGCAACCCCCGCGAAGCGCGCCTCGAATCGCCCGACCGCGCGACTCGCGCGCCGAAGATCCCGACGCCGCCAACGCGCCCGACGCGACGCCCCGACCCGCGCTCGGCCACCGCGAATCCGCGGAGCCCCCCCGCCCGCGCCGCGCCCCCGCGCGCCGCGCATCGTCGACCGACCCGCGGCGACGGACGCCGGCCGGCGCGCGCCCCGACGCGCGGGCGCCGAATGCCGCGGCCCCCCGCTGCCGTCGCCCGATACGCCGCCGCGCCCCGCGCCGCCCGGGAATCCCGACCCGCCCGGACTGCGGCGCCGAGACCTCGGACCCGCGCCCGCGTGCGACTCGCCGCCGCCCGCCGCCCGCGCCCCCGCGCCGCGCCGCCCGCGCGCTGCGCGCGCCCGCCGCGCCCCGGGAAACTGGCGACCCGAATCGGGCCGCGCCGCGACCGAGACGCCCGAAGACGACGCGCCTGCCGCCCGCCGCCGCGGCGCGATCCCCAGCCGCGCCGCCGCGCTCCCCGCGACCGCCGGACCCGCGCGCGCCGCGCCCCATCCCCGCCGCGCGACGCCCCGCGGAACCACCCGAGCATGCCGTCGCCGCGGCGAACCCCGCTGAATCCGGGACCCCGAGCCGGACGAACGACCCGACCCCTCCGCGACCGCCTCGGAATCGACCGCGCCTCACCGCTCGGCGCCGACGCGCGACCGCCGGGCCCCGACCCGCCGCCCGCCGAACCGACCGCGACCGCGAATGCGACCGGTGCGCCGGCGACGCACGCTGCCAGACACGACGCGGGCGCCGCCGAACGGAGACGCGGCGACGCTCGCGGACCGCGGCCCCACGGGCCCCACGCGAACCACGCGCGGAGCCGGCCGCGACGCCGAGCGACCGACGCCCCACCGAGCCGATGCCCGGCGCGACCGACGACCGGACGGCCACGGCCGAACGCGCGGACCGCGACGCGCCCGTCCGCGCCGCGCCCCGCCCGCCCCCCAGCGGCCCGTGCCGCGCGCCGATCGGCGCCGACCGCTCGCCGTGGCCCGCGCCCCGCACCGGGACGCGCGCCGCCGCCCGCCGCGACCGCGCGACCCCCGCGCGCGACGGCGCGCCGCCGCCCCCGCGGCGCCCCCCGCCCCGCAGCTCCCCCGGCGCCCGAACAGCGCCCGCGGCCCGCGACGCCCCCCCCCGACCGCTGATCGCTGCACGGCTCGCCCCGACGCCCGGCAGGGCGACGCCCGCACGACCCCAGCCCGCACGCCCCCCGCCGAACGCGCGCGTAGCGAACCGACGAACGCCGGCGCCCCGAAACCCGACACGCGCCGGCCGCCCGCCCACCGCCTCTGCCGTCCCCCGCCGCGCCGCGACGAACGCCGCCGCGCCGTCCGGCCGGGCCTCCCGGCGCCCGGCGCCGCGCGCATCGCCGCCCCGCGCCCCCCCCCGCCGCGACGCGCCGCGCCGCGCCCGCGCGGCGCAGAACGCCGGGCGACCCGCCCGCATGAAGCTCGTACGCCGCGGGCGACGAGCGCCCGCGAATCGGGACCCGGCGGAAGACCGCGGACGACGGGGCTCGCGCTCCCGCGCGAAGCTGCGGCGGACGACCCCCCCCGGCCGGCCCCGATGATCGACCCCCTCCCCAGGGCGCATCCGCCCGCGCCGCGGAGGACGCGACGCGCGTTGAGCCCGACGCCGGAAGGGCGAATCCGCCCCCCCGAACTCGACGAACCGACCCGCGCGCTGCGCGCCCGCGAACTACGACCCGCCCGCCGCGCCCCCAGAGCGCCCCCGACGCGTAATTGGCCCCGACGCCGCGCCTCCGCGGCGATCGGCGGCGCGGCGCGCGAACGACGCCGCCCCCGCCCTCCGGACTCCCGCGAATCCCGCGCCCGCGCGCGCTCTGCCCCCCAGACGCCGAACCGAGCCCGCGGGCGGACGACTGCCGCGACGCCCCCCGCCCGCGCGCGGCCCCCTCCGCCGGCCGACGCCGCGAACCGACCCGCGGCGCGGACGTCGCGACTCCGCGCGGACCGCCCACCGGCGCCGCGCGGACCGTCTGCCCCGCGCGGGGGGAACAGCTCGGGGGGCCCGACGACACCGCGACGCGACCACGCCCTCCCGAGACGCGCCCCCGGACGCGACACGCGAACGCCCGAACCCCGCCCCAGGGCGGCAAGCGAACCGCGGCGGGGCGAAGGCGCCCGCACGAGCCCGCGGGAGCCCGGGGCGGCAGCGCGCTCGAATACCCCCCCCGACATCCCTGCGCGGACCCGCCGCGGCCGGACCCGCCCCACGAGGACCGCGCTGCGCTGGCGACCCCGCGCGCGCGCCGACCGACGCCGACCCCCCCCCCCCAGGCCGCCGACGAGGCCCGCTGGCGCGCGCCCCCGGCGGGAATCCTCCGCAGCGGACCAGCGCGCCCCCGCACGGGCGCCCCCCCGCGTCCCGACGCCGACGACCAACGCCGCGCCCCCCGCGCCCCCCGCCCCTGTCCGAGGCGCCCTGAGGAACCCCGCCGCGCGCGCCGCCGGCCCGCCTCCCCGGCGCGCCCCGCGCCCGGAACGCGACTGCGCGCGGGCACAGAACGCCGGCGCGAACGGCCGGGCCGCCCGAGAGCGCGCGCCGACGCACGGCCCCGGCCGCGCCCCGCCCCGCGACCCGCGCGGATCGACTGACGAGCGCGCGGCGACCGGCCGCGCCGCCGCGCACGACGCCACCCACCCGCCCCCGCGGCCGACGCCGCGACCGCGCGAACGCTCCGCCGCCGCCCTGCCCGATCGCGAACATGCACCCGCCCGCCCCGAATGACGGTCCCCGCCGCGTCGCGCCGCCCCGCCGACCGGGCCGAATGCGCGCCGCCCCGACGACCCCGCCGGACGCACTGCCCGCGCGACGAACCCCGCTGCCCGACTCCGAACCGGCGACCCCCGACGCCGACGGCGCCACGCCGCCCCGGCTCGCCACGCCCCCGAAACGACGCCCCCCGAACCCGCGCGCCCCCGACGACGCGCGCGCGAACGCGGCCGGCCGGGGCTCCGATCGCCCGGCCCCCGACCGTCTTCCGACCGCGGCCTCCGCGACCCGCGCCCGCCGAACCCCGGGCGAACCGCGGAACCGGAAGTGCGGATCGACGCGCGGCGCGCCCCGCGCGCCCGCCGCCCCGCGACGAACACCCGACGCGCCCGACACACGGGGGACTCCCCTCCCGTCCCCCCCCGCCCACACCGCCCCGGCGCCCCGAATCCCCGCGACGACCGCCCCCGCGAACTCCGCCGGCGACCCCGGAATGCGACGAGCCACGTCTGCCCCGCCCCCGCGGCCGACGCGACCGACCCGCGCCGCCCCCGGAATCGACTGCGGGGACTCGACGCGGACGAATCCGCGCGGACGCGCCCGCGCGCCCGCGGCCACGCCCCCCGCGCGTCCGTCGGAATCGAACGACCCCCCCCGCGCCGACGAGCGGTACCCCGCCCGCCGCGCGCGAACGACCGCCCTCCCGACGCCGCGCGCGCCGAAGGGCGAACCCGCGACGGCCGAGCGCGGACACCGATCGAATCGCGCGCCCTCCTGACGACGACCGTCCCGCCGCGACGCTCGGGCGCGCGCCGACCGCCCCCCGGCGCCGCGCGATCGCCGCGCCCGACGGCGCGGCCAGAGCCGCGGACTCGAACCCCGAACCAGCGCGCCCCCCGCGTACCCGCGCGGATCCGCCCGCGACGACCGGACCGGCCGCGGGTCGAGACCGCCGCGCCCGCCCGCCCGACGACGGACGCGACACGATGACCGAAGCCCCGCGACCCGCCCGCACCGCGAGAAGCCGCCCCGGGGAACGCGGGGAAGAACGCCGCCGGACCGCGACGCGCCGCGAATCGCGCCCCTACTGCCGACGCCCCGCCGCCGACGCCACCGGAACCGCCCCCCCGGGACAGCACCGAATCGAACCCGCCCGCCGGCCCGCCTCGAACCCGCGCCGCGCGCCGCGCCTCCCGGAACACCCCCCCGCGGAACCCGCGGCGACCCGCCGCCGTCGCGACCGCCGACCCGGCCGAAGAATCCCCGCCGCGCCGTCGGGTCGAACCGCCGGCGCGCGCCGACGCCCCGGAGACCCGCACCGTCGCGGGCGCCGCCCACGCGCCCGCGACATCGCGCCCCACGGGGAGATCCGAGCCAGTACGGCCGGGCCGACCCGCGACTGTGCGCCCGGCCGCCGCGCCCCGAACCGACGGCCGGCCGCGATCCGATCGCCGACCGGAGCCCTCCCCGCCCGAACCCGCCGAGCCGCGCCGCGCCGCGCGAACGCGAGACGGCGCGATCGCCCGAAACGGCCGCCCACCCGCGGCCCCCGCCGCCGCGGGCGCACTCGAACCTGAACCGACCCCCCGCGCCCGCGCCGCCCCCCCCACCGCGCTCGACCGCGCCCGCCGGGCCCCGACCCGACCACCGAGCCGAACGCCCGAGGAATCGCGAACGCCGCGCGCGACCCGCCGCCGCCGGGCCGGCGCGGCCGTCGTCGACGCGAAGGCGGACCCCCCGAACACCCGCGCCCCCGCCCCCGCGCCGGGCCACGCGAACTCGCCCCGCCGCTCCGCCCGCGAACCCGCCACAGCGGCGCGCCCGCGACCGCATAATACGCGCTCGCCCGCGACGCGGCGACGCCCCCGCGCACGACGCCCACCGGGACGCCGAGCGCGATCGAACCCCGCGACGACCGACCGCCCGGACCGGCGGGACGCCGCTCGCCGACCCCGGACCCGGCCGACCGGCGCCCCCGCCGCGCGACGCAACGCGAAACCGCACCCCGCGGACCCGCCCCAGCGACGCCCCGACCCCGGCGACCGCGAAACGCCGACCGGACCAGCCCGCGTGGCCCGCGCGACCGGCGACGCGACCCCCCGCGCCCGAACCGCCGAACGAGCGGACCCCGCGGCGTGCCGCTCCGCCCGCCAGCCGCCCGCGCGACGGCCGCGGCGCGGCCCGCCCGCCCGCCGGCCGACCGCCCGCGCCGCCGCGCCCCCGCTCCGAACCCGCAGAAGCCGGCCCGCGCGCCCCCCGCCCCGAACGCCCCGACCCGAACGACCCCCCGACGATCGCGCCCGCCGAACGCGACCCGCGCAGATACGCCCGCCGCCCACGCGCGCTCAGCTCCGCCGCCCCACCCCCCCCGGCGCTGAACGACGCGCGTCGGCCGCGCCGACGCCGCCCGCGCCCGCCTGCCGACACCGCCGCGGGCCGCCCCGAAGACCGCGGCGCGAACCCGAATCCCCGCGACGCGGCGCACCGCGCCGGCCGAACGCGGCGGCGGACCGACACGCGCGCGGACGTCGACGCGCGGCCGCGCCGCGACGCACCGCGCCGCGCGCGCCGAGCCGCCGCCGCTGCGATGGCCCCGATCGCTTGACGGCGCCGCCTGCCGGACGGACCGAACCCGCGAACGGCGCCCCCCGCGGGACGCCCCCCCCCCGGGAAAAGCGCGCCCCCCGCGGACCCCGCGGCGCCGAACCCCCGCGCCCGGGAAAGCGAGCCCGTTCCGGCCGGGGCCGGCCCCCGCGAAACGCCCGCCGCCCCCCGGGGCCAGCCTGGCCCGCGCCCCCCGCGCGGGCCCGACCGGGCCCCCCCGCCGCCCCCCGGCGCCACCGGCCCCCGCCCCACCCGCGCCAGCCCGCCCCAACGGGCCCCTTGCGCCCCCGGGCCCCGGGCCCCCCCGCGCCCGCCCCCCCCCGACCCGCCCAACCGCGCCCGGGGGGCCCCACCCCCCGCGACCCCCCCCCCCGGCCCCGGGGGGCCCCGGGACCCCCCCCGGCGGGGGCCCCCCGGGGGGAAGCGGCGGGCCCCAGCCCGGGCCGGGTTCCCCCCCCCCGAAAGCGGGGGGCCCCGCCGACCCCCGACGCGACCGGACGGCCCCCCCCGACGCCGCCCCCGCGACCCCCACCCCACGCCGGAGCCCCCGCCCCCCGCCGCCAGGACCCCCAAAGCCGGCCCGGCCCCCGGCCCAAGGGGGCCCCCGGGCGCCCCCCCGCGCCCGCACCAGGCCCCCCCCCGGCCCCCGGGCCCCCCCGAAAAACCCCCCGCGCCGGTTTTAAAGAACCCCCGCCGGGGCCAAAGCGCCGCCGCCCCGCGGCCCAAAACCCCCGGCCCCCGCCGAAACCCCCACCGCCCCCGGGCCCCCGCTGCGCCCCCGCACGGGGGCCGGCCCCGGCCGCCCCCCCGGGGCCGCCCGGAAACGCCGCCCCCCCGCCCCCCCCGGGGGAAAACCCGCCCCCCCAGCCCGGCCCCCGGGCCCCCCCCCCCCGCCCGCGGCGGCACGGGGAAAGCCCCGCACCGCGCCCCACCGCCGACCGGGGCGCCCCAAACCCCCGGGGCCCCCGGACGCGCCGCAGGGCCCCGCCCCATCGGACCCGAACCCCCCCGGGGGACCGGCCCCCCCCAGAAAGTCCCCCGGGGACCGGCCCCGGGCCCCCACCGGCCCCTCCCCCCGGGAAAGGCGGCGCCCCCCCCGGGGGAAAGATTCCCCGCCCCCGCGGCCCCCCCCGCCCCCCCCGCCCCGCCACGGCCCGGGGGCCCCCCCGACCGGGATCCCCCATGACCCCCCGCCGGGCCCCCACCCACCCGGGAGAGGGAAACGGCCCCCACGCCGGGGGCGCGGGGCCCGCCCCCCCGTCGGCCGACCGCGGCCCCCGGGGCCCCGCCGGGGCGCCGCGAAGACCGAGCCGCCCCCGCCCGCGGACCGGGGCCCGGCCGCCGCCGCCCCGCGAACCCCCCCCGAACCGCCCGGCGGCCCGCCCCGCCCCGTATCGCGCCCCGGCCGGGGCCCCGGGACCCCCGGGGGCCCCCCGCGACCCCCGACACGGGGCCCCGAACCCGGGGCCCCCCAAGCCCCGGCCCCAAAAACCCAGCGCGAAAGCCCAGCAGCGCCGAGCGGAGGCCCCCCGCCCCCCGACCCGCGCCGGGCCCCCCGCCCGACCCGGGGCGAAAGACCCCCCCGCCGCCCCCGCCGCCCCCCCGCCGGGAAAGCCCCGCCGGGGGCCGGGGGCGCC
>JAIWJD010000007.1:1007864-1044857 GCA_022818045.1 Neotoxoptera formosana | reverse complement strand
CCCCTCCCCCGGGGGCCCGCCCCCCCCCCTCCCCCCCCCCTCTCCTCCCCCCCCCCCTCCCCCGCCCCCCCCCCCTCTCCCCCCCCCCTGCCCCGGCCCCCTTTGCCCTCCCCTCCGCCCCTCCCCCCCCCCCTGCCCCCCCCCCCCCCCCCGCCCCCCCCCCCCCCCCCCCCCTTTCCCCCCCCCCCCCCCCCCTCCCCCGGCTTCCGCCCCCCCCCCCCCCCGCCCCCCCCTCCCCTCCCCCCCCCCCCCCCCCGCGCCCCCCCCCCGCCCGGCCCCCCCTCCCCCCCCCCCCCGCTCCCTCCCCCCCGGCCTCCCCCCCCGCCCCGGCCGGGCCCCCCTCCCGCCCCCGCCGCCCGGGGCCCCCCCCCTCCTCCCGCCCCGCCCCCCCGCCCCCCCCTTTCCCCCCCCCCCCTACCCCCCCCCGCCCCCCCCCCCCCCGCCCCCGCCCCCCCTTCCCGCTCCCCCTTTCCCCGCCCCCCCCGCTCTCCCTCCCCCCTCGCCCCCCCTCCCCCCCCCCTCCCCCGCCCGCCTCCCCCGGCCCCCTCCCCCCCCCCGCCCCCCCCGCCCCTCCCCCCCTCCCCCCCCCCCTGCCTCTCTCGCCCCCTCGCCCCCCGCTTCCGCCCCGGTCCCTCTGCCTTCCCCCCCTCCCCCGCCCCCCCTCCCCCCGCCCCCCCCCCCCCCCCCGCCCCCTCCCCCCCCCCCCCCCCCTCGCTCCCCCGCCCCCCCCCCCCCCCCCGGCTCCCCGCCCCTCCCCCCCCCCCCCCCCCCCCCCCCTGCCCCCCTCCCCCGCCCCTCCTCCCCTCCCCCCCTCCCTCCCCCCAGCCTCCCCGCCCCCTCCCCCCCCCCCCCCTCCCCCCCCGCCTCCCCGGCCCCCCCTCCCCCCCCCGTCCTCCCCTTCCCCTGCCCCGCCCCCCCCCCCCCCCGCCCCCCCCCCTTCCCCCGCCCTTCCCCCCCGGGCCGCCTCCCCCCTTTCCCGCCCCGCCTCCCCCCCTTTTTGCCCCCCTCCCGTCCCCCCCCCCCCCTCCCCCTTCCCCCTTTCGCCCTGTCCCGCGCCCTCGGCCCCGCCCCCTCCCCCCCCCCCCCCGGGCCGGCCCGCTTTGGGTCTGGCCGCCCCTCTCGCTCGGTCTCTCTCTCGCGTGCGCGTGCGGCCTGCCGTCGCTCGTCTGCCGCGTCGCCGTTCGCGCTCCCCTCTTTGCCGCGCGTCGGTGCGTCTTTGCTTCGGCGCGCTGTGTGCTTCGGCTTCGTGTCCTCCCCCGGTCAGAGCTTCTCTCTACGCCCCGCGTACGTCTCCTTCGTCTCTCGGGCGTGGGGGTCTGCGTCGGTCCTGCTCTTCTGCGCTCGTGCTCTCGCCCGGTTCGTCGGGGCCCCGTTCGCATCGGCGTGCCCTTCGGCTCGCTGCTGCTGCGCTGCCGCCGCGGTCTGTACCGCGGCTCCGCTTCTGTCGCTGTTCGTCGCGGCCGGCTCTTCTCGCTGCCCTCTCCGATCGCGTGGCGCCGGCCGCGCGGCCACCCCGCCGCTCGCTGGGGGTCTCGCGCGGCGTCTCGGCGCGTCTAGGGCCCCCCGGCTCGGCGCGCCGAGCGCTGCGCGTCGCGATGCGCGCGGCCGCTTGCGCGCTTCGCTCGCTGCGTCGTCGCTGTCTGCGCTGCTCTCTCGTTCTCCGGCCTCCTCGAGTCTTGGCGTCTCGCGGCGCCGTTCCCTGCCTGCTCGCGGCCGCTGCCGTCTTCTCGCCCGGCCGTGTCTGCTCTCGAGCCGCGTGCTCCCTGGTCGCGCTCTTGTGGTCGGTCCTTGCCTCTCTTGTTTTCTCCTCTCTGCCGCGCGCGCGCGCTCTGCGCGCGGCCGCGGGCCCCGCGCGTCGGTCGTGTCCCTGCCGCGTGTCTTCTCTCTGCGGCCTGGTCGCTCTCGTCTCTGTCGCGCTCGCGCGGCGTGCAGTCTCTCCGCGCGGCTCTCCGCTCGCCTCGTGGGGCTCGTCTTTCGCCTCGTCGCTGGCGGTGCCTCGCGGCTCTCGCTCTGCGTCGCTCCTCTTCCTCGCTCTGTGGACTGCTCCTGGTCCGCGCGGGCGGGGTGCGGCTGCTGCGGCCTCTCCTCCCCCTGCTCCCTCGTGGCCTCGTTCGGCCCGCTGCGGGCCCTCTCTCTCTCGCGTCGCGCGCGGACTCTGTCGGGCCGGTCTCGCGCTGCCTCGTCCCTCTCTCGCTTCTTCTCCGGGCCGCTGTCCTGCGCCGCCGCGGGCTGCGCTCTCCTGGTCTGCTGTGTCCTCCTTGGACTGCGTCGGCTCCGCTCCTTCGCGCTTTCTCGTGCGCCGCGTTGCTCTTCTGGCTGGCGCTCGCTCAGTGCGTCTGCTGGCGCTCGGTCTACCGCTTCCTTGCGTGCTGGGACTGCCCCGCTCTCGCCGGTGCCTGCGCGCATCGTCGCGCCGCGCCGCGCCTCGGGCGCCCGCGTCGCGCTTGTCTGCTTTCGTTCGTGGGTCGCTCGCTTGCGCTGTGCCGCGCGCCGCCGCCTCGCTCTCCCTTTCGCCGCTCGTCTGTCCGACGCCGGGTCGCGCGGCTCGCGCCCGCGCGATGCGCGTCTGTCGTTCTCCGCCCTCGCTGCGTTCGCGCTCTCTTTCGTTCGCCGTCTGTCTGGCTCGCATCCGCTCTTCCGTCGCTCCTGCGCTCTTCGCTGCGTTGGCTGCCTCCTCGCTGGCTCGGACTCCTCGTGCCGTCCCCGGGCCGCCGGTGCGCTGGCGCCGTGCCCGGTGCTCGTGGCTCTGCTGGTCGTGACGGTTGCCTCGCTCGAGCGCTGATTCCGTCCCTCGCCGCTGCTCGCCTCGCCGCGCTCTACCGAGACCGCTTCCGCGCCCGACCCGGCTCCTGCTTGCCTGTGCTTCTTGTCTCCTTGCTTCCCTCTGGGCGCTGGGTCTTCGCGTGTGCTGCACTGGGCGGCTCACGCGCGCGGCGCTATCTCTACGCGGCGTCCCTCTCTCTCGGCGCGCGCGCGCTGCCTCTGCGCTTGTCTGTCGCCGGCCTGTCGCCGTCTCCTTCGTCTCTGCGGTCCCGCTGCGCTTCTCTGGCCGGTACTCGCTTCGGCGCTTTCTCTGCGTCGGCCCGCTGCCGCCTCGGGCTCGCGAGCGCCGCCCTCCGGGGTGCGCGTGGCGGGGCGCCGTGCCGCTCGTCTCCGTCCTCGGTCGCTCTCGCGCGCGCTGCCTGCCCGCGCGCTTGCTCCGCGCTCGCCTGCTTGGACTCCTGCAGAGCGTAGTGCGCCTCACGACAATCGCCGCTTACCTTCGCGCCTTTAGTGCGTGGTCTCCTCCTCGTAGGCCGCGCTGACCGACTCCGATGGCTCTGAACGGTGCTGTTGCACCACTCTCACGTCAGGGCTTCGTCTCTGCCGGCTGACGCGCTTTCGCCGCGCTCGCTTCGTTCTCGGCGCGTTCGGCGTGCCCGCCGGTGCCGGGCGCTCTCGCTCTCGACCGGCTTTGGATCTCCGCCGAGGTCCCTGGTGGCGCGGCGCTTGCGGCGTCGTTCGCGGCGATGTGTCACGCGTGCTCGGCGGACGCGACTTGCGCTGCTCCGCGTGTTCTGCGGGGCGCGCCTACGCGCTCTCTGCGCGGTGCGCCCTCCTCCTCGGCTGCTGGCTGTGCACGTCTACTGCTCTCACTTCTCGTCTTCAGGTAGCCTACTCGCTCGGCGCTCCCCGGCGGGCTCGCCTGCGCTTTCTCGTGTGCAGGTCGGCGCACGCGGCTTCGCCTCGCACCCCCTCTGTCGTGCTCTGCTGCGGCGGTTCTCTGCTGTCCTCGCTCCCGTCTCTTGCGGGTCTCCTGCTAGGCGCTACCGTGCGGGTCAGGCGAGCTCCGGTCGTTAGCCGCGTATCGCGCGCGCGCCCTTGGCCGGCTCGGGTCGTCGACTACGCGGCCCGCGCGCCCGTGCCCGGGTGCTGCGATGCTGCGTCGCTCGGCGCAGGGCGGCCCGCTGGCGCCTATCCTTGCCTAGCTCGCGGTGCTGCCCGCCGCGTCCGAGCTTTCCTGGGTCGCCCTCTGCCTGTCTCGGCGGACTCTGCGCTCGAGGAACCCTGCTCTCGGTCTCTCGCGGCGCCGGCGCTGCGCTTCCCGCGCGTCCGCGGCCGGGCGGACGCTGCGCGTGCGCGCGCTCGTCTACGTCGGCTCGCGCGGGCGGCGCTTACCGGCGCTCTGGCGTTCCTCCTCTTGCGTCGCGCGCCGGCGCGCGGTCGCTGCGTTCCGCGTGCGCCTTCTGCGCGTCCGGCTCGCGCCGCCCGCTCCCCCCGCGCGCTCTCTTCGCGTCGTCCCGGACGCGGCGCGCGCGCTCCCTGGCGCGCCGCGCCGGTCGCGCGCTCGCGGCCGCCTCTACTTCGCGCTGTGGCCCCGCGCGCGGCTCGGCGCGTCGGCGCGGCGCTCGCGCCTGCTACGTGCGCGCGCTCTGTCTCTCGTCCTGTCTGCTTCTTGCTCGCTGCTGTGTCTTCTCTGTCTTCCTGTTGCGTCGGACTCTGGCGGGCCCCTTCGCCGCGCGTGCTCTCACGCGCTCTTCTCGGGCGGCGCGTGCGCTGCGGCGCTCGCGGCCGGGCTCTGTCGCGCTGCTTCGTTCTTCGCTTCTTGCCTGCCTGGCCGCTCTCTGTCTTGGCGGACGGCGTTGCCTTCTAGCTTCGCCGGCCGCTGGCCTAGTCCGCGCTGCTCTCTTCTCTCGCACGCTGTTCCGCGTCCTCGCTGCCGCTCGTGTCGGCGGTAGCGCGCAGCTGCGCGCGGCTCGACCTATATCTTCGGGGCTGCGCTGCTCTGCTGGCGTTCTGCTACCCTTGCCTCGCTTCTGTCTATGGCTGCTCGCTGCGCACGGGTGCTGTCTGCGCGCAGCGGCCGGCCGCGGCGGCGCTGGCGGGCGTACTGCTTTCCCGCGCGGCGCGGCGAGCGCGGCGGCTGCGCGAGCGCGGCCGGGCCTAGCGTCCGGCGTCGCTAGCTCGAGGCTAGGTCGCGCGCTCTCGGCCTACGCGATGGTTCGTTTCGGGTCTCGGTCCGCCGCGTGGTGGACGCTGCTCTGTTTTCGAGCGCGGGGGGCGACGGCGCGGGGATTGCTCTCGACTCTGTTTACGTGCTTGCTCGGCCGGTCCTGCCTCCTCTCTAGGCGGGGCTCTGGCGCGGGTCTAGCTTCGGTTCGCACGTCGGGTTGCCGCGGCGGCTCGCTCCGTGGCTTGCGTGCCGGCGCCGCTTTCGATGGTACTGGGAGACCGCTCTCGTTGACTCGTTAGCTTGGTGCGGTCGCGTCCGCGTGCGGCGCTACGCCTCGTGCGTCGCTCTTACTTCTCTCGCGCAGCCTCCTTCTGCTCGCCTTCGCGCCTGCGTTATTCGGTATCGCTGCCGTGTTGCGCCCCCGTGCCTTCTTTGGTCTACGCCCGCCGGCTGCCCGCGCGGTTAGCGTAGGGGGTTACTCGTCTGCGTGTGTGTTGGCCGGGTTGCGTGCGCTCGTGCTGCGGTCTCGGTCTCTGCTCCGCTCCTGCTCTGCTCTCCTCTATTGCCTGCCGTCGCCGTCTTGAAGGTCTGTGCTCGCGTCCGTCTCGGGCTTCCGCGCGCCGTCGCGCTGCCGCGCCGACTGGGTCGTAAGGGCGTGCTTGCGCGCCTGGCCTCTGGACCACTCGCTCTCTCTTTTGTCGGAGCTGGCGATAAGACTGCGCTACCGCTGTCTCGCGCTGCACACGCGGGTTTCTGCGGCTCCTCTCGCTGGTGCTTGCTATTTCCCGTGTCGGGGGTCTTGGTGCCCGCTCGCGGCTCGGGGGTCTCTGTTGCGCCTTCGTCCTCGCGGTTGCTCTCTTGGATCTGGTGCCTCTGTGCTGGTGCTTCGTGGCGCTGCGGGATCGTGTCGGTCGTTCTTTCTGTGTCTACGCTGGGCGTTCTCCAGCTATCTGCTGCGGTGCGCTTACGGTTTCTCTGCTCGTCGGATCCGCTCTAGCTTCGCTTCCTTTGAACTTCGCGCCGGTCGCGAGCCGTACGCTGCGCGCCTCCCGGCGACGAGGCGCGTTCCGGCTCGTGCGGGCGGCGTCGGCTCGTCTCTCGTCTCTTTGCCCCCCTGGCGCGCGTGCTGGCTGTGCGCTCTCTACCCGTCGGTGCCTCCGTACGCTCTTCTGACGCGTGGGGCGGCGTGTTCGCTACCTCTCTGCGCGACGCGCTCCGCTTCCTCGCGCTCTGCGGTGCCCTGGCTCGCGTGCTGCTTGCGCGCGCTGTCGTCGCCGCGCGGCCGTCGCTTCCGTACGCTGCCTGCGTGCGTATCCGTTTGCTCTACGTCCGGCGTCGCCGGCGCGCCCCTGCTCGCTCCTTCTTACTGCGCCGGCCTCTCCCTCCTTGCTGCGCGGGCCCTCGCTCGGGTCCGCTGTCGTTTGCTCGGGCGTCTCGCGACTCGCGCGCTCTGCTTCTCGCTCTCGCTCTGGCGGCGCCGCTGCTCTCTGTCGCGCGCCGCGTGTTCCTCGTCTGTCGTCCCAGCTCTCGCCTGGCGCGCTTTGCCGGCTCTCTCTCGTACGGCTGTCGTCTGAATTGGCTGTCCGCTCTGCGGCGCTCGTCTCGTGCCTACGTGGACTCTCCTCGCTCTGCTCCGCTGCTGCGGCTGCGTCTTCCGCTGCTCGGCCGGTGTGTCAGTAGCTCTCTGAGCGCGGCGCTGTCTTCTGATGATCGGGCTTTAAGCGGCCTCGCCTGCGCGGCTCGCTGCCTTCGGTGCGCGTCCGCGGCGCGCGTGGCGGCAGCTTGCCTGTGCGCGACGGCTCTCCTCGTCGTCGCTGATCGGGACGTTGAGTTTCGCTGTGGTGGGGGTTGGGTGCGGGCGTTGGGTCCCCTTACCTCCGCGCTGCCGCGGCGGCCCGCCGCGTCGCGCGGCGCGTTCTCCCCCTGCGCGCGCCGCGCGCCGCCGCGCGCCGCCGGCGCGACCGGCGCCGCCCCCGCCTCTCCCGCCTCGGCCGCGCGCTGCGCTCTCCTCTGCGCGGCGTTCTATGCGGTCGGCTGAGCTTTTCGCCGCGCCCGTCTCGTCCGCGGCGATGCGCTTCGTCGCGGCTCTCCGTCGGCGCTGGTGCGTATCGGCGCTCTCGGCTCTGTAGCGTCGTCTTCTGCGGGCGTGCTCGCGCTCTGCGGGCCTGGCCGGGCTCGGCGCGCGGTTCGGCGTGGCGTCTCGCGCGGCGAGCCCGCTCTCTCAGGCGCGTCGGTCTGCTGCTCTTACTGCGGGCTCTCTAGCGCCGCTGCGGGCCTTCTCCCTCTGGGCTTTGCTCCTCTTGGCTCCGGTAGACGTCGCGTGAGCGCCCGAACGACGAGCGCGCCTGCTCCTTCGGGCTGCCCCCGTCGCGCGCCGCTCTCGCTCTTTCTCGACCTTGCTCGGCGCTCCGCGTCTTCGTCGTTGCCTTTGCTCGACGCCCTTGCGCCGCTGAGGCGGGCGCCTGGCCCGTGCCTACTTGGCTCGGCGCTCTAGGTCTGTGCAGTGCGCTCTCGCGCGCTGCGGGTCGCTCTCTCTCTGTGCGGGCACGGGAGCCCGCTCTTTGTCGTCGTCCCGCCTCGCCTGTGCTCGCGTGTCTTGCCTGCGGCGCTTCGCCGCTCGTACCGTCGCGCTTCTCGTCGCTTCGTGCGCGTTGCGGCGCGCTGGTCTGCGGCGGCGGCGCTGGCGACCGCGCGACGCGTTTTTACTATGCTCTGCCGGTCGCTGGTCGCTGCGCGCGGGGTTCCGCGCGCTCCGCTCGCTCTTGGCTGCTCGAACTGCCGCGCTCCTCGGGCGTCGCGCCGCTCGCGCGCCGCTGGGTCTCCCGGGGCTCGCGCGCTCGTTCGTCGTCTCG
The DNA here is from genome assembly GCA_022818045.1 of Neotoxoptera formosana. Classification (NCBI taxonomy): domain Eukaryota; kingdom Metazoa; phylum Arthropoda; class Insecta; order Hemiptera; family Aphididae; genus Neotoxoptera; species Neotoxoptera formosana. The sequence continues at coordinate 1,037,072 of JAIWJD010000007.1, read as the reverse complement.
GTTCGTACGCGTTTGGCCCCCGCCGCGCCGCCGTCTTCTTCGTGGCCGACTGACCTCGTCGTTTCTCCGCTCGTCGTCCTCCTTACTGCCTGCGTTGTCTTCGCCTGCCGCTCCCTCTGCTGGGGCCCTGCTTGCGCCTCCCTGCGTGGCTGCTCGGCGATTCTGCCTCGCTCTCTCACGCCCCTTAGCTTGGCGTCCTCGCGCTCTCGGGCGGGTATCTGCCGGCGCGGCGCGTGCGGCGGCGCGTGGCGCGCGGGTACGCTTCTGCTCGTGCTCGCGCCTCTCTCCGCCGCGCGCCGCTGCGCCGCTTTGTCTTGCTCGACGCGCGTCGTTCGGCTGCGGCGCCGCTCGCGCTGCGCCTCTCTAGGTGCTCTTCCCTCGTCGCGGCAGGGGGCTCGCGTCGCCGCCCGCGGGCCGCGCTGGCTTTCGTCCTGTCCTCCTGCTCTTCTCTTCTTCTTCCGAGCGTGCGTTGAGTCGCGCTTCTCCCCGTTCGTATACGGCTCTGCGCGGCGGCGGCACGTCTCCTGCTCGTTTTCCTGCCTACGCTTACCTTCCCCGCCGGTCTGGGCTCCGCGCCTCGCGCGCGCCTCTCCGCGCGCGTCTCGACCGGCTTCTGCGTTACTGGCGCGCTCGGGGCCGCCGGCGCTCTTCGGCTTCTGCGCCTCTTCTGCCTCAAAGCTAGTCTCGCCGGCTCGCGCGTCGCCCGCGCTGGGCTGGCTGACCGTTCTGCTCCGCTGCCGCGCTCGGACTTTCTGACGTTCTGACTCGACGTTAAGAGCTCAGAACGCCCGGCGCTGAGCGGCGGCTGGGCCGTTGCGCCTCCATCTGTCGCGGTCAGGCTTGTTTCGTTGCGCCTTGGCGCGCTCGCGCCCGCTCGGCGGCGGCGGGCTCCCTTGGCTTATTGTCCTCGCGGCGTCCTGCCCGCGCGCTGTCTCGCCGGCCGCGTCGGCGGCTGCTTCGCTGTGGAAGGCCCCAGCCGCGCGTTCCTAGTGCGCGGCGCCGCGCGGCGGGTCCTTCTGGGCCGCGGCGCGGCTCCTCGCGCTCCTTCTCGGGGCGCGCTCTTCCTCTCCCTCGCTCGGCGGTCTCGCTCGGCGCTTCGCTCGCGGCGCGATGCTCTACTCGCCGCTCCCGCGCGCGCTGGTCGCGTTCGTGTTCTGGTTGCTCGGCTGGGTCATCGCGGTGGGCCGGCCGCCCGTGCGTGCCTCTCTTTCTTGGTGGCCGGTCCTTGCTCTGTCCGCTTCTTGTCTCGCGCCTCTGCGGATCGCTCGGCTGTTCGCCCTGCTCCCGCGCGCGCGTCGCTCTCCGCTGCGTTTCGCGCTCTCTCGCGGCTTCGCGACGACTCGTCTGGCCCGGGCCCGCGGCTGCTTCTGCCTCGCGCGCGCGAATATTCTCCGTCCGACGACTCCTTACGCGTCCGGAGCGCCGCCGTGTTCGTCTGCCGTTCGGGTCCCGGCTTCGCTCGGTTATGTCTGCGTTCGCGTGCGGTTCATCGCGCTCCGCGGCGGCCTTCGCGGTTCTCTGCGGCTCTCTGCGTCTCGCCGTCCATTCTGCTCGCTTCTCTGCACTCTCTCGTCGCTGCGCGGGACGTCTCTGCTTTTACCCGCGATCGGTTCGTGTCCTCCCGCGGCCGGCTGTCTTTTCACTGGCTGCGCCCGGCGCGCGTCTGGTCGAGCGCTGGCCCTGCTCACGGCCTTCGCGCTCCTCGCTGGCGCCGTCGCCCGCGCGCGAGCGCCGGCGCGCATGCTTGGTCGGAGCGCTCTCTCGCGCGTCGGGCGCGTCTCGCTCGCGGGCGGCTTCTTTGCAGGCGGTTCTGCCGCGCTGCCCGTGTCTCCGCCTTTCTCCTCGCCGGGCTGCTGCGGTGTGCCGCGCGCGGTCCGTCGGCGCGTCCTGTTCGCTACCGCGTCCGTTCGTGGTTCTTTCGCCGCGGCCGGGCGGGGCGTGCTGCTCTCTCGCGCTCCGTCTCTGTGGGGGCGCACGTCGTCGCTCTCGGCTCGCTCGCGCCTCTCTGCCTCGCGGCGCCTGGCGGCCGGGCGCTTCTGTCGCGTCTGCGTTTCCCTCGCGCGTCTGCTCGGGCCTCCGCGGGCGACGCCTTGTCTGCCTTACCGCGGCCTCCGGCTCGTACCTGCGCGCTGTCCGGCCGGCTGCTTTCCTGCGCCAACTGACCTCGTTGCCTTCGCGGCGGCCTTCTGGCTACCCGCTCTCATGCGCGTGTCTGGCTCGGCTCGGTCGTGCTGGTCCTCCGTTGCTCCCTCTTGCGCGGCGCCTCGGCCCGCGCAGCTACGTCGCTCGTTGGGGCGCTCTTCGGCTCGCGCCGCGTTCGCGCGTCCTCCCCGCGCCGCTGCGGCGCTGCGGCGTCTTCTGCGCGCTGGCGCGTCTCTCCTTAGCGGCGCTGCTCTTGGCGTTCCGCGCCTGGCGCTCCGTTCTGGTCCGCTGGCGCAGCTGCGGTTCCACGTGCATGCTCGCTCCGTCGGCCCGGCTTCCTCTCTCGCGCGCGCGACTTCGCTTTCCCGACGCTTCGCGGTTGCTGGCCGGCGTTCTCCGGCGGCTTCTCTGGTGCTCCGTCGCGCTCCGCGGGTCGCGCGGCTCTTCTTCGTCTCGGCACCCTCTCGGGAGCGTGCTGCTTCTGCTGTGCTATATCGCGCTGTACCGCGGTGCGGTGATCGCTTCGGCTCGCCGGCTCTCCTAGGGCCGGGCGCGCTCGGCGAACGGCTCGCCGGCGTCTCTCGCCTCAGCAGCTGCACTCCGCCTGCCGGCGCGGGGCCGTCGCGCGCGCGCCGGCGTCGCGCTCCGCCTGCTGCGCTGCCCCTGCTCCCTCGCTTCTCGCCCTCCCTGTCAGCTTGCGCGCCTTCGCGGTTACCGTCCTGGTCCCTCTGTAGCTGTGCTCTTTCTGCCGCCTGGCGTCCTGTGCTGCCTGCTCTGCCCCCCTAGAGCTGGCGTGGGCGCTCTGTGCTGTCGTCGGTCGCGCGTCTTCTCTCTGGTCGCGCGCTCGTTCTCCTGCGTCTGCTGCTCCTCTACTCTCGCGTCGCCCGCGTCGCGCCGGCCGCGTGTCCGCGGACGTGCTCTCTACCGCTCGCGTTCGCGCGCCTATCTGCGCTCGCCGCCGCGCTTCCCCTCCGGGGCTGTCTCTGGCGCGCGCTCCGCGCGGCGTCGCTCGCGGTGCCTCGGGCTCTCGTGCTCCTCGCGCTCACGTGTGCTTCGGGCCGGCCGCTCCTCTCGGTGGCTGCGGATCGATCGTCCGTGCGCGTCGCCTCGGCGAAATTCCCGCGCGCGGCCGGCAGGCTTCTTGCGCTCTTCTCTCGCGCGCGCGGCGTGTGCCGCTCTGCGCGCTCTTCGCCGCCCTTCCTGGGCTTCCCGCCTCTCTCTCGTTCGCGTCACTTTTACCCGCCGCGTCGCTGCGTCGCCGCGCGTCGCTCTTCTGATGCCACTGCTGGCTCCCGCCGCCGTACCGCTATCTCTCGGGTTCCGACCCGCGACTGTCGCCGCTCGCTCTCGTGCGCCGCTAAGACGTGTGAACCGCCCTTTGGGGTGGATGCCTGTCTCGGCGCCGCTGTGTCCCGTCGCGCTCGCGGCGCCGTGAGGCTCCCCGGCTGCCGTCGCTGCGCGCGCCGGCTCTCTCCTCGTCTCGTTCTGCTGCCCGCGTGCGTCGGGCCGCGGCGGGGGGCGCTGTGCGTTCTCTTGGTGCTTGTCTTTGGCGTCGCCGGCGCGGCGCGCCGCGTTTCGCTGGCCTCCGCTCGTTTGCGCGCTCCGGGCGCGACGGTGACTGCCTGCGCTCGTGCGTGTCGCGTCTCTAACGCCTCGCGCGCTCGCGACGCGCGTCGCCCTTCCGCGGCGGCGCTGGCGCGTCTCCGCGCGGCGCCGCTCGCGCGCACGCCGCGGCGGCTTCGCTGCGTCTCGCGGCGCGCTCGCTTGCTCGTCGCCGGTGCCGGCTCTTTTTTGTGCGGCCGGAGGTCTCCCTCGGCGCGACTTCGCTGCGCGCCCCGCGCTCTCGCTCGGCTCGCACCGCTGTTTCGTCGCTCTTCGGCTCGGGCTCTTCGCGGGGGCTCTGCTCCTCATCTCGCCGCGCTGGTTTGCGCTCCGGCGACTCTGGCTCTGTTCCGGGTCCTCTTTTCACTTCGCGCGTCCGTCCCTCTCGTCCGCGGGGCTCGGCTTGGCGCCGCGGCTTCTCGGGCGCGCCGGCTCTCGAGGCTAGCGCGCGCTTCTTGCGCCTGCGGCGCTCCGCGCCGCTCGCCGCGCGCGGCCGCCGGATGCCGCCTCCGCGTCCTGGATCTACTCGCTCTCGCGCGCTCGGTTCGCCGGGTTTGTCCCCCGATTTGACTCGCGGGCCCGGTGCTGCGCGCGCTCTGCCCGTCGGCCGCGGTCGTCCTCTTCTCGACTTCTCTGCGGCGCTCGTCGGCCCCCGCTGCGCTCTCGTCGCGGCCGCCTCTCGTCCTCGCTGGCGTGGACGGCTCTTCTCGCGGCGGGGGCGTCTCTGCGCCGCGCGCCGCTCGCGCCGGCTCGCGCTGCGCTTCCAGTCTTCGCCGCACGCGCCCTCCCGGCGTCTGCTCCCTGTGCGACGGGCGCGCTCCCTGCTCGCCTGGTGGCGGTAGCGCGCGCCGCCGCGCGCTCTCTGCCCTGCTTCGCGCTGCCGCGAGACTACCTCTCTCGCGCGCGCGCCGCGCGGGTCTGCCTCTGCGCTCCCGGCACTTGCTGCCCGCGGCGTGCCGCTTACTCTGCGCGCTCGCGTCCTCTTCTCAGCTCCGGCTGCGCCGCGTGGGTCGCGTTGACTCAGGTCCTCTGCGAACTTCTGCTTTCCGCCCGTCGTGGGCGCGTCCTGCGGCTCGCGGTCCGGCGCGGTCGCTGCCCTCCGCGCTCGGCGACTGGGCTTCGCGCCGCTTCGCCGTCTGCGTTCCTGGCCTCTGTGGTTCTCGGCGCGGCGCTGCTATGTGCGGCGACGCGCTCGTCGTGGTGTCGTCCGTCTCGAAGCTCCTGTTCCGTCGAGGGGGACTAGGTGAGGCTGGTGTGCCGCTCCGGGCGCGCGCGTCCGGCGCGCTCGCGCGTCTCGCCTCTGCGCGCGGCGCCGGTGTCTGGCGCCCTCTCGGCCTTTTCTGGATGCCCTCTCCGTCTCCGCCTGCCCATCGCCACCCCCTCGGGCTACGCTCTGCGGTGTCCTGCGTCTCGTGCTGCGCGGCTCGTGGCGCGCGTGCGCGCCGCCGCCGCACGTGCGCCTTCTCGCTCCTCTTCGCGTCCGACGTCTCCGCCCTCGGGTGGCTCGGCCTTTCCCCGTCGCTGCGTCTGCCTGACGTGTCGCTTTGTCTTGCTCGTATATGTCCGGTTCGTCTGCGCCGCGCGGGCCGGCGCCGCGCGCTTGTCTCGGCTCTGGCCGGCTGTCGGCGCGAGTCTTTCGCCGCTCGCCCGCTCGCGCCTCGGCCCGGCCAGCCGTTCTGCGTGTGCGCTGCCTTCTCGGCTCCGTACTACTTCCGGCGCCGCCGCGCGTCGCTCTCGGCTCTCGGCTGCGCTGCGCGCGCGCGCGTGCTGGCTTCTTGCGGTCGTGTACGTCCGCTCTGCTTCTCCCTGCTCGTCCTTCGCGCCGCGCGTGGCTGCGCGCGGTCGCCGCTCGGGTGGTTGCGCGCTGCTCGTCCTCTCGTCCTTGCTTCTGGCCCTCGCCGCGGCGCTCCGCGCGGCGGCGCGCTCCGCGTCTTTGGCGCTTCCGTGCTGCGCGCGTCGTCTGCTCGGTCCGCTCGCTGCGCGGATCGCTCCTTCTCTCGCTCTTCTCTGCGGAGTCCCTCGCTCTCGTGCCTTGCTTCGCGACGTCCTGGCCTGTCGGCGTTCGCGGGCGCGCGTCTCTGGCCTCTCTGTTGCGCGCTTGCTCCGCTATCGCTTGTTTGCGCCGGCTCTGCGCCGCCCTGCCGCTCGCGCGCGCGCGCGCCCGCTGCCCCCTCGCGCGCCTCGCGCTTTTCTCGGCGGCTCGTCGCGGGGCGTCCGTCTCTGGCCCCGCGCGACCTCTTATCTGGCGCTTCTCTGCTGCGCTGCTCGTCTTCGGCTGCCTCGTCCGAACTCGCCTGCGTCTCCCTGAGCGTCTGGGCTCGCTGCAACCGTCGAGTGCCTCGGGTCGTCTCGCTACGGCCTGCGCCTCTCCTCCGCGAGCCGCTCGCGCACTCTCGCTGGCCGGCGCTCTTGCTGCTCGGCGCGTCCGGCCTCCTCGTTGGCTGCTGCTCCGCCGGTCCCCGTACGGCTCTCCGCCTACCCGGTGGGCGTCTCGCTGCGCCGCGGCCCTCGCTGCTCTCCTTCTACGCGCGGGCTTTGCTCCTCTCTCGGCGCTTCTCTGGCTTGCACGCGCGTCTGTGTCCGCCGTTTCGCGCTACGCGGCTCTTTACCTCCTTCGTTCGCGCGCCGGACCGGCGCGCGCTCCTGGGCTCTTCGGCCTCTCGGTTGGCTAGCTTCTCGACGTACTGCCTGCCGGGATCGCTCGTTTTCGCGTCGCGCGGCGCCGACGCGTGGCGGCGCGCTTGCGGGAGTGGCCGCGCTCTCGGCGTCGCGGTGCGTGGGGCGCGGTTGACTCGCGTCGTTCGCGGTGCTCTCCTCCGGCGCGCTTCCTGTTTAGCTACGCGCGCTCGTGCCGCTAGGCTCTAACGGCTGATCTGGCTGCGCTGGCTCGCGGCGCTTCGGGGACTGCTCTTGCGGGGGCTGGGGCGCCGACGTGGCTCTGCGCGTGCGCGGTCTCGGCGCGCGGTTCGCCGTGCGTGCCTCGCCTGCGGGCCTCTCCGCTTCGAGCTTCTTGCTCGACGGCGCGGGGCTTCTTGTCTGGGCTGTCTCTATGTTGCCGTTCGCGCCGCGGCTTCCCTCTGAAAGCCTCGCCTCTTCCTCGGCCGCTCCTTACTCCGAGCTCTCTGCGGTACTATCGACTGGTCGCGCGCGCGAGCTCTTCTCGTCAGCTCGGCTCGTGTCGCGCGCGCTCTGGGCCTCCTTCTTGGGCGTCGCGCGGCCGCCGCGGACTCCTCTAGCCGCGGCGGCCCTCTCGCGCCCTCGCCCGCTGCGGCCGGCTCTCTCCCTGTTCTTGGCGCGTCCGGCGTGCGCTGCTCGGCCGCGTGCGCGCGCCTTCTCTCTCTCTTGATCTTCGCCCGAGCTCTCCGCGCGCGAGATCGCGCTCGCGTCGCCTCGCTCTCGGCCTCGCTCGCGCTTCTCCGTCCCGCTTTCTGCGCTTCTTCTCTCTCTCTCCCCTGCCGCGCGCGTTGGCGTCGTTCGTCGAGGCTGCGCTGCGGCCCGCTCGTCTCGTCTGCCTGCTGCGTCTCTGCTCTTTAGGCCTCTTTCCTGTCGCGCGGTCTGCGGCCTCGCGCGTCTCTGCGGGTGCCTTGTGGTCTCTCGGCTCGCGTCGTCTCTCCGGCTTCGCGGCGCGCTGGCTCTCTCTCTTGCCCGCGTTGCTCTCTGCGGGTCTCGCTTCGTCCCTGTACGTCGGTGTCGGCTCGGGCCTCCGCGCTCCGGCCGTCTTCGATCTGCCGCGCTCGGGCGGCTGCTCTGCGCGGCCCCGCTCTCTTGTCGGCTTCCGGCGCGTCCGGTCCTGCGGGACTCTTCTTGCTGCTCTCTATGTGGCGCGCGCGGACGCCTCTGCTGCGCTCGTCGACGCGTCCGCTCCGTGTTCTGTGCTGGTGTGCGTCTCCGAGGGTTCGGCGCCCGCGGGGCGCGCGCTCTCGCCTGCTTCGCGTCCGCGGCGCGCGGCTGTCGTCGGGTTGCGCGTCCTCCCTGTTCCGCCCTCTGGGCGTCGCGGGCGCGACGCGCTCGTCGGTGTCTCGTGCGCGCGGCTGTGTTCCCGCGTTGGCTCGCTTCTGCGCTGCTCGCGCGTCGCGGGCGCGCGTCTTCTCGGCTCCGCCTGTGCTGCGGGCCGCTCTCTCTCTCTCCTCTCCTCTGCTGTCGTTGGCCGCTCTCGCGGCGCTCTGCGTCGTGGCTTCTTACCGGCGCGGCGCTGTTACTGACGCGCCCCGGCCTCGGGCCTTTCTCCTGCGTGCGCGGTGCGCGCGCGCTGCCCGGGTACGGCTGGCTCGCGGGCGTCGGCGCGCGCGCGGCAACGCTTTCTTCTTCGGCGCCTGCGGCGGTGTTCTCCGCGTGTGGAACTCCTTTGCGCCCCCGTCGTGCTTGCTCGTCGCGCGTCGCCTGCGCTCGTCGTGCCTCGCGCGCTCGCCGTGGCTCTCCCTCTGCGGCCTCTTGTGCTCTGCGTGACTCGTGGTCTCGGCGGCTCTCGCGTCCGTCCGGCTCGGCTCCTTGTCTGAGTGCTGCTCGCTTCGCGCGCGCCTTTGGCTCCTGTGCTGCGCGCGCACGAGTGGAGTTGGTCGGCGTCTAGCTTCGCTGCTCTTCTCGCTTCCTCCTCGATGCCGTCTCTGTGTCTCGGCCTCGTCCGTCGCGCGCTGCGCGCTCGGCGCGCCCTCTTCTCGCCCCCCCCCGTCGGCCGTGCTGCTGGTCTCGTGCTCGGCGCGCGCGCTTCTCGCTCTGTTCGCTGCGCTGCGGCGCGTCGTTCGGCTCTGCTCTCCGGCTCGGCGTTGCGTGGCTCGCAATTCTGCGTGCCTTTCTCTCTCTCGCGTTGTGCTCTGCCTGCTCGTTTTCCGTTCGCCTTTTCGCGTCTCGCTGGCTCGGGCGCGACGCGCCTCGTCGCGCGGTCTCGCGGCGCGCGGGCTCCGCGGCCCTCCTTCCGCGCCGCGGGTTCTCGCCTGAACTGTCTGCGGGCTGCGCGCGGTCTGGCGCGCTCCGCTCCTCGGTTTCTTCCCGGCGGTCTCGTTGTTTCGAGCCGCCTCTGCGCTGTCACAGCCTTCCTCCCCCCCCAGCACCCAACTCTCCCGGCTGCGGCTCGTCGCGTGCTGCGCGATCTCGTCTTTCGCCGGCTGCGGCTGGGGCTTCCTCCTCTTCGCGCTCAGTCGCTGCGGTCGCGGCTCGCTTCTGCGCGCGGCGGCGCGCGCGCTCTCTCCTCTTCCTCTCTGCGCCCGGTTGTCCCCCCCCACCGCACGCCCCCTACCTCCGGGTGGATGCGCCTCTGTCCTCTGGCTCGGTCGGTCGGCGGGGAACGCGCCGTCGCGTCGCGTCCGGCGCTTCTTGCCGTTATCTCGTCTCCGCGGCGCTCTCCTCTCGTCCTCGGTTCCGGTCCTGCGGCTGCGTTCGTCCTCGCTGCCCCCCCCCTTTCGGATGCTCTCGCTGGGCGGGTGCCTACGCTGCCGGGTTCCCCTTTCCGCTGCGCCGCGCTCGCCGCGCGCCCGCGTGCCCTCGTGCTTCTCTCCGCGGCGCGCGACGCTCTCCGTCGTCCTCGCCCGCGGTCTGTGGCCGCTTGCGCGCTCGCGGCGCTTTGTCCGGCTCTGCGAGGCCGCGGCTGCGATCGGCGTCTATTTGTCGTCTTTGGCCGTTTCTCTTCTCCTCCTCGCTATGCCGGGCGCGCGTCGCGCGCCGTCGCTTCGCCTCCGTCCCTCTGTCGCGGTCGCCTGTGCCCGTCGTACGCCGTCGCTGTCTGGGGTCGTCGTGGGCGGGCTCGCTCCCCCGTCGTGCCTGCCGCGTCCCTGTCGCGAGCCGCGGGCGCCGCGAGCTCGCGCTGGAGCGACGCGGTCGGCGCTCTTCTCTTCGCCGGGCCGCCTGACGGGTTGTGTCGCGTTCCCCTGCTTGCGCTCCGCGCCGCGTCTCTCGCGCCCCGCGCTCTCGCTTCGCGCTCTTCGCGCGCGCGCTCGCTCCTCTCTCGCGTACGCTCTCGTGCCGTGTCGAGCGCCGCGGCTTGTGCTCTCCGGCTTGCTGCTCTCGCGCGCGGGCGGCGTCCGCGGCGGCGTGGCGCTCTGCTTGCTGGTCTCTGCTTGGCGTCTCTGCCTGACGGCGCTCTCTGCGCGCGCGGCAGCTGCTCTACCTCGGCCCGTCTCTCTTCTCATCGTCCTCTCCGTCGCGCTTCCGGGCTCCGGGCCCTTCGCGCCGCTCTACCTATCTGTGCTCTCTACGCCGTTCGCGGCGCGTCTGCTGCGCCTGCGCGCGCTTCTTCTCGCTGCCTAACTCTCGTGGCTCCCTGCCGTGGCGGCTCTTTGCTTCTTCTCGCGCGCGCGCCGCGCTCCCTCGCTCGGGGCTCCCTCCGTCTCGCTCTCGCTCCGCTGCGCCGTCTTGCGCGGGCCGCGGCGTCGGTGCCGCTCTCGTTTCCCGCTGGGCGCTGCGCCCTACGGCTCTTGTCCGCGCTGTCTCGCTCTCTGTCCTGCGGTCGCCGCTTCGCCTTTCGTCTCTTTCTCTGTCCGCTGGCGCTCGCTCGTCCTCTCGCTCGCGCCGGCCCTGCGCTTCTCGTCGTTCTGCGGTGGCGCCGCCTGTTGCTCGCTGTGCGCCTCTTCGCTCGCTTCGCCTCGCGCGCGCTTGCGACGTGTGCCGGCTCCGGTGCGCGGTGTGCGCGCGCGCGCGCTGGACCCGCTCGGCTCTGGCTTGCTGTCGCTGTCGGCTCTCGGTCCGCGGCGTACGGTCCTTCGGCTCGCTCGCGCGGCCTCCGCTCCGCGGGCTCGGTCTGGCGTCTGGCTCCGGCCTCGTCTCTCGTCTGGCGGGATCGCGTCGGTTGCGCGGGGGCTCCTTCTCGTGCTCTATCGGCTTCCGGCCTCTGGACGTACGGGCGCTGCAGGCGGCGTCCTCTCGCGCCGCGCGTGCCTCCGGGGCGCGCGCGTATGCGCTGGGGCCGGCGCTCCGGGCGGTTGCGTGGCGGCGGCGCTTGGCTTGCGCGGTCTGGCTCCTTTCGGTTGACGGTGCTGTACCGGGCTCTCGTCGTGTCCGCGCGCTCGGTGCTCCTCTGTCTTCGCTCGCGCCGGGCGGGGTACTCGCCCGCTTCTTCGCTCGCCTCAGGGCCTCGGGTCGAGCTTCTCGTTCGCTGCCTTGCCTCTCTAGCCGCCGTCTCGGCGGCTTCTCGCTCGCCTTCCTTCCCTCCGCTGCCTCTTTCTGCGCGGCTTCCCGGCCGGCGCGCGCGCGCGGCGCCGCGGTGCCTCGCGGCGCTCTGCGGCTGGCGGCTGTGCGCTTGGTGCGGCCTCCCCGCCTTATCTCGCGCTTCCGGCGCGCGCTTGGCTCTCCTGCTTCGGATACTTCGCTGCTCGGGCGTCTCCTCTCCCTGCGCGCTCGTTGGATTCCGCTCTCGGCGCTGCGCTGTGCGTCTCGCTCGCCTCGGCCGGCGCCCCGACCTCGTGGTCGGCCTCGCCGTCCTCCCTGCGTCGTCTGCCGCGCGCCCGCGTCGCCGCTTGCTCTTGGCTCGCCGGCGGCGCCCTTCTCCGCGGCGCCGGGCGCGTCCGCTGAGCGCTCCGCGCTCCGCTCGCTCCCTTCGCGTCCGGCGGCTGTCCGCCCGCTCTGCTCCGCTTCTCGCGCGCTCGGCGCCGCTTTTACCGCTCTCGCCTGGGACGCGCCGTGGGTGCTCTCGCCTCTGCGGCCTCTTGCCTGTCCGCTCGTTCGCGCGGCTGGGCCGCTTCGGGCGTCGGCGCGCTCGCGTCTGCGCGCGCCGCGCTGCGTGTGGGGAGGTCGCGTCTCCGGCTGCGCCCTCTGCCGCTGCCCGCCGTTCCTTGCTGTCCTCCGCGTCCTGTCCTCTGCGGCTTCGCGCGCGCCGGCATCCAGCGTTTCCGGTCGTCGCGTCGTCGCCGTCGCTCGACGCTCCCCTTCAGCCGGTCCCGTCGGGCGCCCGCGCGGGGGCCTTTCGCGTCCGGCGGGGCGCGCGCCGCCCCGGTCTCCGGGTTCCGCGCTCGGCGGCGGTCTTCGGTTCCCGGGTCCGGCTCGGGCGTCATCGCCCGCTTCTCGTCGGCGGGCCCGCGGTCGCGGCCTCCGCGCGGTCGTTTCCGTCCCCGTTCGGGTCCGCGCGCCCCCCGGTCGCTCGTCCTCGGGCGAGCGCGGTCCGGACCTTCGCGCCCTTCTCGGGCCCCGGTCGGGGGCGTCGTGGGTCCCCGTCCGGCCAATCCGCGGGCTCGGCGCCTCCGGCGCGCGGTCTCGGCCTTCGCCCCGCGCGGATGTCCCGGCCTCGCCCCCGCGCCCTCTGTCGGGCCTGCGGCTCCGCGCCGCCGGCGTGTTTCTTCAGCTCCGCGGCCTCGCGTCGGCGGGCCGGCCGCTCCCTCCGTCCGGCGAGTCGCTCGCGTCGCTCTTCCGCCGCCCGTCGGCGCCGCTCGGTCTCCTTCTCGGCGTGAGGGGGCCTCCGCCCGCCGGTCGGGGTCTCTCCCCTCGCTTCTTCGCGGTTTTCCCCGGCGCGCGTCCTCGTTCGTTCCGCCCGCTCTCCCGCGTCGCCGGCGCTCGTCCCGGCCCGCGGGGTCGCCGTTCGCCGAGCGGGCGCCCTTCGTCTCCGGGCCCCCTCGTCTTTCCGCCCCGCGTTTTCTCCCGTTCGGCCGGCTCCTCGCGGCGCAGTCTCAGGGGTTTCCCCCCGGTTCGACGCCGCCTCTTCGCCCATTCCGCCGCCGCCCGCCGGTCGGGTCGCCTCGGCTCCCGCTTCCGCGCGCGCTTCCGTTCGACGCGGTCGGGGTCTCTTCCCTCGGTGCACGCCGGCCCGCCGCCCTCCGTCCGGCCTCCCGTCGCTCGGCGTCGTTCCGGCGGCCGGCGCCCCGCCTTCGTCCCGTCTCCCTTCCGCCCCCGCCGCCGCGCCGGATCTCCCGGCGGAGTTCGCCTGTCGCGCTCCGCGTCCTCCTCCGGCCGCCGCCAGGTCGGGTCGTCCCCCCTCGTCCGTTTCGCCCCGGCCGCATCCGGCTCCCGCCGGCTCGGTCGGCCCCCCGTCCGGGGCCGGGGTCGTCCGGCTCCGCGTCGCGCCCCGTCCGGCGGTCGCCCCGCCGCCGGCGACGCGTCGCCGCCGCCGCCGCCTCGGGCGCCGGGCGGGGGGCGTCCGCTCGCCATTTCCGTTTCCGGCGGGCGGTCCGTTCCGGCTTTATTTTTCGCGGCCTCCGCCCGCCGGGCGCCCCCGGCGGCGCCTCAGCTGTTCTCGCGTCGGGCCCGCTCCGTCCCGTCGGCCTCTGGTCCGGCGGCCCCGGCCGGGCGGCTCGCCGATGCGCCCGCTTTTCTCGCGACGCGTTTCCGTCCCGGCGCGCCGGCCTTCCGGGCCGCCCGGCGCCTGCTCCGCGGCGCGCGGCGGGTTCGCCCCCGGGCGTCCTTCTTCGCGCCGTCCCGTCCGTCCATCGCCGCCCGCTCGCGGCTTCTCCGCCCCGCGGGTCAGACGCGTTTCGCCGTCGCTCCTCGTCGGCCGTCGCCCTCGTTTCCGCCGTTCCCCGTCGGCGCCGCGGTCCGGGGCGCGCGGTTTCGTTTCGCCGGGCGCCGGTCCGCGACGCGCGCCTGCCGGGGCCGGCGCGCCTCACGCTCGCGCGTGCGCGGCCGCGCGCCGCCTCGGCCCGCCGCCAGGCGGGCCGGTTCGCCGCCGTCGCCGCGCTTTCCTTCTCCGTCCCTCGCCGGCCGGGGCCGGCCCGGCCGTTCGGCCCGGTCTTTTCGCCTCTTCCGCCGGCGCCGTTGGGCCGTCCCCCGGGCGCCGCCGCCGGGCCGCCGCTCCGCCGATTTTCTCGGTCGCGTCTTTTATCCAGCCGGGGGTCGTTTCGGGGGCCGCCTCGGCGCTCGGTTCGTCTCGCGGTTTCCAGCACGCGCGCGGGTTCCCGACGTCGCCCGTCGCTCCCCCCGGCCGGGTTTTCGGCGCACGCCGGGCCCGCCCGGTTCCGCGTTCGCCCCGCCCGCTCGTCGGTTCCGCCGCGGCGGGGTTACGGACGCGCGTCTCCCTCCCGGGCGGCGGGCGCCGTCGGTCCGCGTTTTCCTTCGCCCTCGCGCGGCGCGCGCGCCGCGCCAGCGGCCCGGCGCGCGTCGTTCCCCCTCCGGCGTCGCCGCCCCGGCTCGCCGCGGCGCCCGGGCGTCTTCCGGGCACTCCCGCGAGGCCCGCGGCGGCCTCCCCGCGTCGCGTTCACACTATCTGGCGGCTTCCCCCGCGCCCGGTTCCGGCGGCCCGCGCGCGTCGTCCGACTCGCCCCGCGCTGCGCGTTTCCCCGCCCCCCGTCTCGGCGTTCGGCCGCCGCCCCGCCCGTCTCCCCCCGGGCGCGCTCGCGCCTCGGGCGGGGCGATCTCTACGCACCGTCGCGCTTTTTCCCGCCCGTCCCCCAGCGAGTCTCTCGTCCTCGTCGCGGCGCGCCCTCCTCCGCGCTCGCGCCGCGGCGTCTCGCCCGGGCCGCGCGGCCGCCGCCGCTGGGTCTCTCCTCCCCGCCGCGTCCCGCGCGCGCCGTTCGCCGGGCCCGCGGGCCGGCGCGCGGCCTTTCCCCGGGCCCCGCCTCCGCGCCGCGTTCCGTTTGCGTTTCCCCGCCGGCGGGCCGGCGCCCCCCCGCGGTTTCTCCTCGTTCTCGCTCCTCGCGCCGTCACCGGGGCGTTCCGTCGCCGGTCCGATGCGTTTCCTCCGCCTTTTCCCTTCGGCGGGGCCCTCCGGGCCGACCGGCTTCGCGGGGGTCGCGGCCTCGCGGCGCGCGCCCGTCATCCGGCGGCGCGCCGCGCGTTCCGCCGGGTGCCGATTTCGGCGCGCCCGGCCCCCGGCGGGCGCTCCCCTCCGCGGATCGGCGCGTTCGGCCCGTCCGCGACCCGCCCCGTTCCCGGCCGCGGATCTCCGGGGGTCGCCCTCTCGCTCCTCCGGCGCGCCGTCCCGCGGTCCCCCGCGCCGCACGCCGGCGGCGTGCCCCGGGCGGGCCAGCCCCCGGCGCGTTCTGTTTCGCCGCCGGGGGTTTCCCGCCGTCGCCGCGTTCGGTCGTCCGCGTTTCGCTCCCATCGGCGCTCGTCGGTCGCCTCGGCCTCCGCCGCGCTCGCCCCTCCGCTCGGCGCCGGGTCGTCGCGTCGCAGCCCTTCCGTGTCCACTCCGCCGGGGGTCCCCCGCCGCGTACTTCCCGCCGCGTCCGGTCCGTCGCGCTCTTTCCCGCTTTTCTCGGGGCGACAACCGCCCGTCCGGTCGCCGCGCCGTCGGCGCCCCCTCGCCGGCCCGGCCGTCCCGCGTCCTCGTCGGCCGCGTTCGTCGCCCCGTCTTTCGCGACCCGCCGTTCGCCCGTTCGCGGTTCGCCCCCGTCCCCGGTTTTCCCCGCGTCGTTCGCACACGTCCGCGCGCTCCGGCCCTTTCTCGCGTCTTTCGGCCCCCGGCCGGGCCGCCGTCGGTTTTCCCCGCGTCGCTTGCGCCCGTCCGTCGCGTTCGCCGTCGCGCTTACGCGCTCGGGCGCGTTTTCCCCCGGCCGTCTCGGTTCGCCGTCGGGCGCGCCCCGTCCGTCGTCGCGCGCCGCCCCCCGTTCGCCTTCCGCCTCCCGTCCGCCCGGCGCGGGGGAGCGGCCGTTTCCCCCTTTTCGCCGGCGCCCAGCCGGTCCCTTTCGGCGCCGCCGCCGGCCCGCCGTTTCTCTGGTCCTCCCGGTCCCGTCATACGGTTCGGCGCGTGCTCGGCCTCCTTTTCGTCCGCGCGGGAGGTCCCCTTTTTTTCTTATTTGTCGCGCCCCCGGCCCGCTCGCGTCGCGGCTTCTCCAGGCCGCGTTCCCGCCCGGGCGCCCGGCTCGTCGGGGCCGCCCGTCCGTTTTCGTCGCGCCCGGTTTTCTCTTCGCGCGCGCCGCGCCCGGCCTCGCCTGCGCGCTCCCCCGTCGGGCCCGAGCCGCGGTCACCACCGGTCTTTCCCCAGGCGCGCCCCTTCGGCGCGCCGGCGTTTTCTGCTTTCCGGCGGCGTTCGCCGGGCCGTCCCGATGCGCGAGTCTCGTCGTTCCCCCCCCCCGGTCGCCCCGCGCGTCGACGCGGTTACCCCGTGGCCCTCCGCTCTCGCTCTCCGGCCGGGCCCCGCGTTTCCGCGTCCGGGGCGCCGCGTTTTCCCGGCCTCCTCGCGCGTCTCGGGGGGCGCGTCGCCGCCCGGTTCGGCCGGCTCCGGTCCGTCCCTCGCGTCCGGTCGGCCCCGCGCGAGCGGCGCTTCGCCCGTCCGGACCGTTCGTGGGCGCGTCATCTTTCCCCTCGCTCCGCGGGGCTCCGCGCCTCGTTTTCCCGCTCCCGCCCCAGGCGCGGGGGGTCGCCGCGTTCCCCCCCCGCGCGCGGGCGCCCGGCGGGGCCGGGTTTCCCGCCGCCTCGTCGCGGTCCTTTTCGGCCGGCGCGTTCGTCCACACACTCGGCGTCGCGCGGCCCGCCGCCTCCGGGTCCCTCGCCCCGCCCGGCCGCGCGCGCCCCCCCGCTCCCTCGCGCCCGTCCCTCGCCGGGGCGCCTCGCGTTTTCGCCGCGCGCCGGGACGGCGGTTCCGGCACGGCGACGGCGTGGCCTCGCCCCCTCCCCCTTCGCGCGCCGGCCCGCCCGTCCCCGCCGTCGCCCGCGGCGTGTCGCCCTCGTCCTCCTCGCGGTCGCCCCCCTTCCCGGCCGCGACTCACCCGCCTCCGCCTCGGCGCCGTTTTCGGTCCCACGCCCGTCTCGGTCTCCGCGTCCCTCCCGGGGCCCTCGCGCCCCGGCTCGCTCGGCCGTCCGTTCGTCCGGTCCCCCGGGTGTTTCGGCCGGTTCGCGCCGGCGGTCGCGCGCGCGTCCCGCAGCGCGCGGCCGCCGCGCTCGGTCCGCCGGCCCCGCCCGCTCCGCCGCCCGTCGTCCGCGCCCCATCGCGGGTCCCGGCCGCCTCGGGCGGCGTCTTCGCGGGCGCGCTCCGCCCCGTCGGGGTTCACGGGGTCGCGCGTCGCTGTCGGCCGTCGCGCCGCTCGCCGCTTTCGTCGCTCGGGCTCGGCTCGCGCGGGTTCTCGCGCGGGCCTGTCCGGCCCTGATCGCCGCGGTTCGCTCGCGTCTCGCCCGGGGCGCCCTACACGCGGCCGCGGCCCGCGATTCCTTTTCTTCCCCGGCGGCCGCTCCGGCCGGCCTCCTTCCGCGCGGGGTCTTTCCCGGCGCCGCGTTCATCCCCGCCCCCCCGGTCGGTTCCCAGGTTTTCTTTTCGGCTCCGATCGCCCGGGCCCGGCGCGCGCTCGCGGTCGGTCGGCGCCCGCGCCTCCGTCCGCCCGGGCCCGTCGGGCGGTCCCCTCCGTTCGCGCCCGGCGTTCACGTCCCCGTTCACGGCGGGGCCCCCGCGGGCGCTGGCGCCCGACCGGCCGGGGGGCGCCGCGGTTCCGCGGTCTTCGGTCGTCGGCGCCCTCGCGGCGCGAGGTTCCGGAGCCCCCGCGATCGCCCCCCCGCGGGGGCGCCCCTCTCCCGCCGTTCGGGCGGGCGGCGCCGCGTCGCATCCGGTTCGGCTTCCCGCCCGCCCCCCGCCGGCGCCCCCGGGTTCTTTCCCGCCCCGCCGTCGCGCGCGTCCCGGCCGCCCGCCCGCCCGCGCCCTCGCGGCGGCCGGTTCGGCCCGCGGCTCCCTGCCCGCCGCCCGGGCTTCGCCGCCGCGTCGTCTCGGCTCGGATTCGGCCTCCTCCCGTCCCGTCTCGCCCGCCCGTCGTCGCCCCGTCCGGGCCCGCGCGCCGCGGTCGCGTCCCCGGGCCGCTTCCCGGGGCTCCGGTTTCCCCGCGCCGCGGTCTCCGTTTCACCCGCGCGCGTCGGGCCCCTCGCGCCTCTTCGTCATTCGGGCGCCGGTTCCCGGCCCGTTTCTCGGGGCCCGGGGTCGGCGGCCCCGTCGGGTCGGGCCCCCTCGCGCGGCCCCCTCGGGTCGTCCCGGTCGGCCCTTCCCCCCCTTTTCGCCCCTGTCTCCGACGGTTTTTCGGCTCCCGCCGGTCGGGCCGCGCCGCCCCGTCGCCGGATCCGTCGGCGCGCGCCGCCCCGCCTTCCCGGTCGGCTTCCCGGTTCGCCCATCCGCCGCCGGCGCCGCGTCCGTCCGGGCCGCGGCCGCTTCGCCCGCGTTTTCGCGCTCGTCCTCATCGGCCCCCCCTTCGGGCCCCGTCCTCCCGCGCGTTCCCACGCGGCCGCGCCGGCACTTCTCGGGTCCCTCGCCCGTCCCCCCCCGGCGAGCCTCGTCAGGAGGCCCCCTCGCGCGGGCGTTCGCGCTCCTCCCGTCGTTCCCCGCGGGCCGATCGCTCCCTCTTTCGCGTCGTCGGCCCCGTCGGCTTTCGTTCCGACGCCGGCGCGTCGTCGGGGTCCGGGCCGCTCGCGCCCCCGCGCCCTCGGGCGTCGGGCGCTTCGCCGGCCTCCCCGGCCCGAGCCCGTCGGCGCCGGGCGTCCTCGCTCTCGCCCTCCCCCCGCCGGCCCGCGGGCTCCTTCTTCGGTCACGTCTTTCGCGGTGTCGTCTCCGCTTTTCGCGCCGGTGCTTTCCAGGGCGCGGGAGGCGGCCACCGCCGGCCGGGGTGGCTGCGCCGCGCGTCTTTTCCGGCGTTCCGGTCCCGTCGCCCGCCGTTCCGTGCGCCCGGGCCCCCGCGTCTTCTCTACGGCTTCCCGCGTCGTCGGCGGCCCGGCGCGCGCCGCGGTTTTTCGTTCCCGTCCCGCGTTCCCGCCCCGGCTCCCGCGCGTCGTTCGTTTTCCGGTCGCCCCGTCGCCCGCCCTTCGGGCCCTCACTGCGCGCGGCCCGGTCCGCCCAGCCCTCGTCCGTCCGCGGCGCCCGCCCCCTTTCGCGTTTTTCCGCTTTCGGTCCGGCCCCCCTCGGCGTTTCTCCGGCCGGTTCGCCGCGCTCCCGCGCGATCGCCGCCCGGGCCGCCGCGCGGTCGGCCCCTCTTTTCGCCTCGGTCTCGTCACCCCGCGCCCTCCGCGCTCGGGCGGGTCCCGCCCGGGCCCCCCGCGTCGACGCTGTCGCGCCGCGGTTGTTTTCTCGTCCCCCCCCCCGTTCGCTCGCCCCAGCTGTCGCGCGCGCGGCCGCGCGGTCCGCCGTTCCGCGTTCGGGCGCGCCCGGCCGGTGTCGTCGTCCCCGGCAGCGTCCCGCAGGTCCGTCCCGGCGGACGCCTCACCGGCCGTTCCGCGGTCCGGTTCGCGCGCCGCGCTCGCGTCCCGGTATTCGCGCGTTCGCCCGCGCGCGGCCGCCGCTTCGCGCTCTCAGTTCGGGTTATCCTGCCTTGGTCCCGCGCCGCCTTACCGTCGTCGCGTCCCGCGGCGGCGTCCGGCCGGCGCGGGCGGCGGCGTTTCCGGCCCGTTTTCCGCACGGGCGGCCGCGCTCGCCGGGCTTTTACCCTTTCTCCCGGCCGGCGGCCTCGCGCCGCGCGCCCGTCGTCTCGCGTCCCTTCGCCGCGGTCTCTCGTTCTCCCGGCCCGCTTTCCGCGGCCCCGTGCGCTCTTCGCGTTTCTTCCGCCCGGGCGGGCGCCTTTCCCGGGCCTCACGCTTCGGGGCCGCCACCCGTGCCTCCCCGGTTCCCCGGCCTCCCCTCTCTCCGGGCGCCGCGCCGGGCGTCTTCTGCGTTCGCGCGGCCCCCCTCGCGTCCGCGTCGCCGCCTCCGCGAGGCCGCGTTTCCCTTCCGCCCCCCACCGTTCCCCGCCCGGAACGCCCCACCCCGGGGGTCGTTTCCGACCCCCGTCCCCACCGTCGGGCTTTCGTTTCGAGCGCGGTCTCTCCCTCGTTGCCGCCGCGGTTCCTCCCTCTTCCCCGGTCCCTCCCCGTTCCTCGCGCGCGGGCGTTCCTTCGTCCGCGCCTCGCCGGCGCTCTGCGTCTCGGTTCGGCCCTCGTTCGGCCCGCGCGCAGGGTTCGGGGTTTCGCGCCGCGGTTCGAGCCCCCCGCCCCGCCCCGCCCCCCCCCCGCGCGACGGGCCCCAGTCCCGCCCCCCCCCGTCGCGGGTCCGGTCGTCCGCGTTCGTCGGCTCGATTTCGCCGCCGTCGGATCGCGTCGTTTTCGTGCTCGGGCGGGCGGCGCGCTCGACCGCCTGCCGTTCCGTTCGTCCCTCGCCTCGCCCCCCGCGCGCCGCGCCGGCCGGGGTCGGTCGGCCCGCGCGTCGCCCCCCTCGGGGGCCGCCGCCCGGCGCGCGGTCAGCCCGCGCGCGCGGCCTCTCCGGCGCGGTTTTCTCGCCGTTCTCTTTCCGGGGCCACGCCGCCGCCCCAGGGCTTTCGCGCGGTCCTCGCGGCGGGCCTCGGCGGATCTTCGTCGCTCCCCCCCCCGTTTTCGCCCCGCCTTCGGTTCCCGTCTCGCGCCCTCGCGTCCGCGGCGGCCCGTTCGTCTCGCTCCGCGCGTCGGCGCCGTCGCGCTCCCTTTTTTTTTCGTTCGCGTTCCGTTCGCCGTCACCCGGCCCCCCCGCCGGCGCCCGCGAGGCGTCCCGGCTTCTGCGCGCCGTCCCTTCTCCCGCGTTTCGCCGTCCTTTCCCCGTCGCCGGGGCCGCTTCTCGAGCGGGCGACGTTCCCCGGCGCCGCCCGCCGCCCCGTCGGCGGCCCCTCGGCTCTCCCGCCGCTTCCGCTTCGCCGCGCTCGACGCGCCTCGGTCGGTCAGGCTCGCGCGTCGCCCCCCCGGAGAGGTTTGCCTCGGCGCGCTCGCTCTTCCCGTTTTCTCGGCCGCGGGGCCGGAATTTCGCGGTCGCCGCGCGTTCGGGCCGGCGCGCGCCGGCCGCCTCCCGCCGGGCGTCCGGCGCCGCGTCCGTTCCGCGCACGTCCCGTGGCCGCGCGGGGGGGCTCTTTTCGCTTCGCCGGCGGGACTAGGCGTTTCTGCGCCGGGGTCGTCGCCCCCGGTCCTCGCCCCGTTCCACGGCTCCGCGGCGCGTCGTCGGGTTCCGGGGGCGGCGGGCCGCCCGGCCGCCCGGAGGCCGCGGTTCTGTCCTCCTCGTTTTCTCGTCCCCCGGGCGTCGGCCCTTTCGTTGTCGAGATTGCTCCGACATCGCCCCCGTTTTCGTCGGGTACTTTTTCGGGCCCGGGTTTCCTCGGCCTGCCGGGCTCCCGGTCACCCGTCCCGGGTCCGGGCGCCGCCGCGCGGCCCGGGCCCCCGTCCCGCGCGCCCGCCGCCCTGGCCTCGGTCGGGCGAGGCGCGGGCCCGCCCTGTCCCGCCGGTCGCGGGTTTCGCTCCCCGCGTCCGGCGCGGCGCCCCGCGGCCGTCTCTCCCCGAGACAGCGCCCGTCCGGTTTCGCCGGACCCCGTCCCCGCGACAACTTCCCCGTCTACGCGCCCGCGTCGCCCGTTTTCCGCTCTCGTCGCGCGCGTCCTCCGTCCTCGCCCGCTCGGCCGTTTCACCCGTCCCGGGCGCCGTTTCCCCGTCCTCGTTTTCCGCGCAGTCTTCGTCCCGCCGCCCCGGCTCCTCCCGCCTCCGCTTCCCCCGCGGTCGCCCCGCCCGTTTCCGCGAGCCACGGGGGGTTCCGGCCGGGGGTCCCCTCGCCGCGTCCGCGCGCCGGTGGGGGGGTTCCGTTTTTCCCTCTTTCGCCGCTCCCGCCCCGTCCCTGTCGGTTTTCGCGCCCGGGGTCCGTCCTTTCGTCGGGCGGTCCCCGGCGCCCGCCCGTCGCCCCCGCCCCCCGGGCCTCTCGCGCGCGCGCCGCGTCCGGGGCCTTCCCCGCCTCCGTCGCGGTTCGCCCCGCCCCCCGTTCGGGCCTCCCCGCCCTCCCGTCGCGCTCCCGGTTCGTTCCGCTTCTGCTCCACGCGTACCCTGGCGCCCCGGGCGTCCCCCGGGCGCGCGCCGCTCCCACGCCCCTCGTCCCCCCCGCGATTTCGCTCTTCGGCGCCGGCTCTTCGGTCCGCCCCGCCGGCCGGGCGCGCCCGTTCGGGCGGCGTCGTCGGGTGGGGCTCGTCGTCTTCCCGCGTCCCCGGGGCTCCCGCGCCCCCGGCCGCGTCCGTCCTCCGCTTCTCTCGCGCCGCGTCGGGCGCGCCCGCGGCCGGTCGGTCGACTGCGTTCGCGCGCCGGCGTTCCACGGCGAGTCCGCTGGGCCGTTCCCCGCGCCTCCCCGCGCCCGGGCTCATCGGTTCGCCGCCCTTCCCCCGCCGCTTCGCCCGCGGTCCCGGGCGCGACCCGACGCGCCGCGGGTCCGTCGTCTTCGTTTCGCGTTCGGGGTCTCCTCCCGTCCTCCGGCGGTCCGGGCGTTCCTTCCGGTCCGCGTTTCCCGGGCGTTCGGCGGCCGTCCCCCACATTTTTTCCTTCCCCCCTTTCCTCGCCGGCCGGGCGTCCCGTCGGGCGTTTCCCGCGCTTCGGGTTCCCGCGGCGGCCCGCTGGCCGCTCGGCGCGGTCCTGTTCGCCCCTCGGCCCGCCCCCGCCCCCTGCCGCGCCGTTCCGCGCTCCTCGCCCCGCGGCGCGGGGCTCCGTTTCGCCGCGTCCCCTCTCCGGGGGGCGCGGCGGGGCGGGTCGCTCTCTCTCGCTGCGCGGCCGCGTTTCCGCCCCGGGGTTCCGTCGGCGCGCCGGTCGGTTCGCGTCGCGCGGTCTCGCTGTCGTCCTCGCGCACGTCGGGGGCGTTCGCGCGGGCCCCCTTCGCCGGCCCCCCGTCCGCCCGTCCGCTCCCGGCGGTCCCGCCGTCGCGGGCGGCCGCGCGGGCCGGGGCCCTGGGTCGGTCGCGGCCGTTCGTTTTCTCCCCTCCACGGTCGCTCCCTCCGCGGCGTCGGGTCCGCGCGGGTCGCGATCGCCTCCGCGGGGGTGCCGCTTTCCTCGATTTGTCGCTCCGTCCCCCTCGCCCGCCGGTCCCCGTCCCCCCCGCCGGGTCGCGCCGCGGGGCCGCAGTTCTTCCCGGCCGCAGTTCCCCGTTCCCGTTCTCGGCGCGCCCAGTCGCCGCCGCTCGGCCCCGCTCTCCCCCCCGCCGTTTGTCGGGCGCGCGATTTCGGGCTCGTTTTCTGCGCCGTTCGCCTGCGGTCTCTCCCCCGTCGGCGTTCGCCCCGTCTCGGTCCCGTCTCGCCGCCCGCGGCCTTCTTCGGCCTCAGCACGCCCGTCGGTCCTTCTCCCGCCTCTCCCGTTTTTCCTTTACTCGCTCCCGCGGCGCGTCCCCCTCAGCCGCAGCCCGGGCGGTCGCGGCCCGGCCCGCGGCTCGGGCCTCGCCGACGCCCGGGGGGGCGGCAGCGGCCCGCGGTCCGGCGGGTCAGGCGCGGGTCCCGCTCCGCTCGCCGGGCGTCTGCGCGCACGGGGTCGCGCGCGGCCTCCCTTCGCGCCGGGCGCTTCGGCGCTCCTCGCGGGTCGCGGGCGGGGGCGTCGCGCCGGGTTTCCGTCCGGTCGCGTTTTTTCGCCGGTCGCGTCGGCGCGCTCTCGTCGCCGCCCGCGGCTCCGGCCGCTTTCCCCGCGCCCTTCCCGGCGCCCCTCGGGGCCGGCCGTCGGCGTCGGTCCGGGGGTCGCCTCTTTCGCTTCGTCCTGTCGCGGCGGGGCCGCGCCGGTCGTTCGCGTCCGCCGGGGGCCGGTGTTCGCCCGCAGGCGTTCGGCGCCGTCGGCGTCTCTCGGCGCCTTTCGCGCCCCCTTTCCCCCCCCTCCCCGCCGTTCTCCGTCGCGTCCCCCCACGGTCGCTTTTCTCTTCGGTTCTCGCCCGGCGTCGGCCTCCCAGGCCGGGCGCTCCCCGCTCGCGCGGCTCTCGGGGTTGCTTTCGCCCGGCCCGTTCTATCCGGGTCGGCGTCGTCCGCGCCGTCCCGGCGGCGCCGGCCCGCCCCCGTCCCGCCTCGTCCGCGGCGTCGTCGCGGCGGTCGCGCCGGGCGCGCTCGCGGCCTCGCTCGCCGCCGGTCGTCCGCGCCCTCGGCTGCGCCGGTCCGGGGCGCCGCGCTCGTCCCCCGGCGCGGGGTCCCCCGGCGTCGCGGTTTCCATCCCCACGCCGCTGGCGCGCGGCGTCTTCGCGGCGCCCCCGCGCGCGCGTCCCCCGCGGCCGCGCGCCGCGCCGGCGACGTTCTGCCCCGCTCGCCGGGCTCCGCGGCCGGGGTCCCCCGCGCCTCTTCCGTTTCCGCCGCGGGCCCCGGCGTCCTGCGTCGGCCGTATCTCGGTCCGCGCGTTCTGCGCTTCTTTCTTCCGCGATGGCGCACTCCCTCCGTCCGTCCGATCCTCGCGGTCGGAGCGGCCGCCCCGTTTTCCGGGCGGCGGCGCCGTTCTCGCGTCCGCCCCTCCTGTCCGGCGGGTTTTTCGCCGCCCCCGGCTCGCGTCGCCTTCGCATCCCTTCCCCCAGCGGATTATCGTTCGCGCCGCCCCGCCAGCGGTCGCGCCGTCCGCCCGGCGCCGGCGCCCTTCCGGTTCCACCGGTTTCTTCCGGCTTCAGTCGTTCCGTCCGTGCCGTCCGGGTCGTCTCGCCCGTCGGCGGGGCCTCCTTCCGGCTCCGCGTCGCCCCGCCTTCGCGGCCCGGTCGCGTTTCGTCGGCGCGCCGCCGGGCGGGTTTCCCGCCTCCGCTCCCGGTCCGGCCGGCCGGCGCCCCGCCGCGGGCATCGGGCTCGGGTTCCGGCTCGCGGCGTCCGCGCTCCTCGGCCACGTCTCGGCGCGCGCGCTCCCGCTCCGGACCTTCGCGGCCCCCGCTCCGTCCACCTCCGGTCCGTCGCGTTCGGGCGCCCCCGCGCTCCGTTCCCCCCTCGTCGCATCCGCCCCCGCTCGTCCGATGTCCGGCGCCCGCCGCGTCGGGCTCCGTTCCGACGTCGCCTTCTCCGTGCGCTCCGCGCCTCTGAGGGTCCCCCCGTCGCCCTCCCTCCTGGGCCGGGCCCGCGAGTCGCCGTTCTTTTCTCGGGGGGGGCCCCTCCTTCGTCCTCTCCGCTCCCCGCGCGCGCGTCGGCCGGGGCTCGCGCCGGGCGGTCGTCGCGTCCTTTCCGCCCGCTCGCGGCTCCGTCGGCGCGCCCGCCCTCCTCCCGGCCCGTTCCCCGTCCGCCCGTCCTCCGCGCGGGCGCCGGCGCTTCGTCCTTCGGTCCCCACCCGCTTTCCGTCTCCCGCGGGTCCGCGCCGTCCCCGGGGTCTCCCGTGCCGCTTTCCGGCGGCCCGCGTCTGCGCGGTCGCGTCGCCGCGGGCCGGTCGTCCCCGTCGGGCGCCTCCGCGGCCCTTCGCCGCCCCCCGCCGCTTCCCGCTCTCTCCGCGTCGGGTTCCCGGTCGCGCGCGGTTCGGGTCGTTCGCCATCTTCGCCCTCCTTTCGCCCCCCCTTCGCGTTCCGGTCGCTCCGTCGGCGGCCCCTCTCGCCGGGGGGTCTTCGGCAGTTCGCCCCGGCGGCCTCGCGCCGCTTCGTTACCCCGCGGGGCGGTGGATCCCCGCCCGCCCGGGGGGCGGCCCCCGCCGCTTTCTGTGCGCGCCTGCTCCCGGCGGGCGCGCCCCGCCGGTCGGTCGTCGGCTTCGTCGGGGCCGACGGGGGCGGCGCCCGCCGTTCGGGGTCCTCGCTTTTTCCCGGGTCCGTGTCGTCGCGTTCCACGGCCCCCCGCTTTCCCCGCCGCCGCCGGCTCGCGCTCCCCGGCGGCGGGGGCCCCCGCGTCGGTTCTCGGTTTTCGCTCCCTTCCCTCCGGGGCGCCGAGCGCCTCGCGCGTCTTCTCCTCCTCTTCGTCCCGCCGGGCCGCGGGCTCGGTCCGCGGTTACGCCCCCGCGTCCCTCGTCGCCCGTCTCCCGCGGTCTCGTCGCCGCGGGGTCGCGGACCCCCGCTCCCCTTCCCCGCGGTCCGCGCGTCCGTCGTCTTCGGCCTCCGCGCGGCGGCCCAGTTTTCGCTCTCCGGCGCCGCGTTCCGTTCCGGTCGCCTCGGGGCGTCGTCGCCGCGCGCCCTCCGGCCCCCTTCATCCGGTTCGCGTCCTCCCTTCGGGTCCGGCCCGCTTCCCGTCGTTCGAGTCCCGCCGTGGTCTTTCGTTTTCCGTTTGCCGGTCCGTGCCCGTCGTCTCCGCTCGCGTCGCGCGAGCTCGCGTCGGGTCCGTTTCGCATTCGGCGCCCGCCGTTCGGGCGGCCGCGGCCCCGCCTCGCGTCGGGCGGTTCCCCGCGCGGCTCGCTTCCCCAGTTTCTCGCTCGTCGGGTTCCCGGTCGGGGACGCCCGCTCGCCAGTCCGCGTCGGGCCTCTCCGTCCGTTTCTTCGCTCTTTTTCTCGCGGCTGATTTTCGCCACCCGCGGCCGGATTTCGTCCCGCGGGCCCGGGGGAGAATTTCTCGCGTTCGCCGGGCGCGCTCGCCGTTTCCTCCCCGACCCGGCGCGTGCGGTCCCCCGCCGGGGCCCGTCGGTCCACGGGCCCGCGGCCGCCCCCGGCGGCCGTTCCCCCGGCCCTCGCGTCCGGTCGTCGGTTTCACGGCCGCGTCCTCAGCCCCTTTTCTTTCGTTCGCACCCGCGCGGCCGCCTCTCCCGCGGCCACGTCCTCGCCTCGTCGCTCGCTCCGCACGGTCGCCCCCCGCGTTCGCCGAAAATTTCGACCCGTTATCCCTCGGCGTCGCGTTCGGGTCGCGCGGCTATCGCGCGTTCCCGGCGCCGCGCCGCAGCGGTCCTCGCCGCGTCGCACCGCCCCGGCCCCGGTCGGGCCGCCGGCGCCGCCGGCGCTCGGCGAGTCCGCGATTCCCGTTCGGGGTCGGCCGCGCGTCGCGTCCGCGCTCCGCCGCGGGTTCCGCCGCGGGGGCCCCCGTTCCCCGGTGTTTCCCCCGTGCGCGCCCCCACTTCGGGCGTCCGGGGGGCGGGCGCGGCGGCGCCGCGGCCGGTCGCGGGCGCGCCGCTTCGCTCCGGCCCCGCGGCCGCCGCTCCGCGCCCGTTCTCCGGGGTCGCGCGCGGCGTCGCCTCGGATTCCGCGCCCCCGCTCGCGTCGCGGGGGTCTTCCGCCCGCCTCGCCTCGCCCGCCACGCCGCGCGGCCCTCCCGTTTCGTCCGGGCCCGCGGCCCCGCGGATTCGCCTCCGGGCCGCCGCCCCCGGGGGCGCGCCGCCGGTCTCCGCGCCGTCCGCCCCCGCTGTCGCGTCGCGTCGCGGCCGGCGCTTTCGTCGCGTTCATGGCGCCCCGCCGGCGCCGCGCGTTCACCCGTCTCTGGTTCGGCGGCGGGGATCGTCGCGGGCCCCGGCCCTCCGTCTCCCGTCTTCGGATTTCTCCCTCCGTTTCGTCGCGCCGCCGTCCGCCGGCGTCGTCGCGCCCGCGTGCCGTCTTCGGGCGCCTCGGTCCGCGGAAGGCCGCGTCCGGCGGTCCGCCGTCGCCGCGCCCGCCCGCGCCCGCGGCGGGCTCGTCACGTCCTGCTTCCTCCGCGCTCCGGCCCCAGCCCGTTCGCGGCGCCCGGCGTTCGCGCGCGCTTCGGTCTGTGCGTCCGCGGCCCTCCCCGGACGCCGCCGGCCTCTCGCTTCCTCGCGGGCCCGACCGCGCCGCGGTCTCGGTCGTCCCGCGCCGTACTCGCGCTCGGCCGTCCCGGGGGGCGCGGAGGTTCCGGCGCGGTCCGTTCCCCGTCGCCGTCGGCGGGGGCAATTCGGTTAGTCGCGTCCCGCTCGCCGGTCCGGGCCGCCGCCCAGCCCCGCCGGGGACGGCCCACCGCGTCGCGGAGCCGGCCTCCGCGGCCGGGCGGTTTCGTCTGCCTCCGCCGGTTCGCGCGCGGGCCTGGCTGCGTCGGGCGCCTCCGCGGCGGGGGCGGGCTCGGCTTCGCGTCCCGTCGGGGGCCGCGGTCGGCGAGCTCTTTTCTCCCGCCGCCGCGCGTCGGCGCCCTCGGGTTTCCGGACCGAGCGTCCCGTTCGGTTCCCGGGCGCGCGGGGCGTTTTCAATCCGTCGGGTTCGCCGCCGTCTTCGTCGCTTTTTCGCGCGTCAGTCGTTTCCGTTTTTTTTTTTTCCCGCGGGCGTCCGGGCCCCCCGGTCCGGCGCCCGCGGGCGGCGGCCGCGGCCATCCCCGCACCGCGGCGCGCCGGGCCGCGGTCGCGTCTAACCGCCCGGTCCGTTTTCCGTCGGTCGCGCCGCTGTTCGGTCCGGGTCCGTCGGCAGCGCCTTCTTTCTCCCTCGCCGTCTCCGGTTCCCGGGCGTTCGCTCGGGCCGCGCGGTCGGGCCCCCTTCTCGGCGTCGCGGCCCGGGTATCCGGGTCGCCGCCTCGGGCGCCGCGCCCCCTCCGTCGGTTCGGTCGCCGCGCTCGTCTCGCGCGTCGCCGGGCGCGCATCGCGCGTCGTTCCCCCCCTCGTCGTTTTCGCGCGGGCGGCGGGTTCTCTTCCGGGGCCGCGCGCGCGAGGCGCGGTTCCTCGCGTTCGGGCGTTCGCCCGCGTCAGCGGGCCGCCCGCGCACGCGCCAGCCTCGCGTCGGCGCTCGCCCGCGTCGGGCTCCCGGGTGTCCCGCCCGCTTTCGAGCCCGCGGGTCCCTCCCCGAACGTCGCCCGACTCCCCGCGTTTCGGCGTTCGCCCCCGCCGCTCCTGGTTCGCCTCGCCCCCGGGCCGTCCGTCCCCCGCGGTCGCGCGTCCGGTCGCGCCGTTCGTGCCCGCCGTCCGCCGGTCTCGTCGGGCGCCCCGCGGCAGCGCCGCCCCGCGCCCCCCGCCGTTCCCGCGCGCGTCCGCTTCGCGCGCCGTGCCCGTCGGACTCCGGCCGCGTCGGGCGTCGTCCCGCGCCCGGCGCCGTCGCGACGTTCCGCTCCCCGCGGGCCCGTCGGTCGCGCCCCCGGCTCGGGTCCGCGCCGTCGCGCGGGTCGCGCGCGCGCCCCTCGCCGGCGTGTTTCGCAGCCCCCGTTTTCGGCCGCGGCGCTCTCCCGCCGCCGTCGCCGCGTCGGTCCCGCGTTCGCCGGCGTTCTCCGCGGGCGTCCTCGCGGCGCTCCAGGGACGTCCGTTCCCCTCAGGCGGCCTGCGACGTCGCGCGGCCTCGCGGTCCGCCCCGGGCTGCGGTCCGTCGGCCCCCGCGGCCCCCGCCGGCGTGCTTCCGCGCCCCGACTCTGTTCCGCGGCCCCTACCTTCGCTCGTCTCCCGCGCGGCTTCGGGCGGCGCGGTCGCGGTCGTTCGCCGGCGGGGCCCCGGGGCCCTCGAGAGGGCGTCCGTCGTCGTTTCCGCGCGTTTTCGTCCGGGAGGCGGGTTCTCCGTCGCCGCCGCGGCGTGCTTCCCCCGCCGCGTCGGGCGCCGCGGCGGGCGGCTCTCGGTCTTTCCGGCGGGGTTCTTCTCCCGCCCGCCGGCCGTCCTCACCCCCCGGTTCCCACCCCCGGTTTTCTCCCCGGCGGGGCCCACCCTCGCCCGGTTTCGTCCCACTTTTTCGTCCGTCTTCGCCCCGTTTCGGCGACGCGCTCGCAGCCTTTCGCGGGAGTCCCCTTTCCGCGCGCCCTTCGCTCTGCCGTCCCCCTTTTCCGGACGCGGGCCCCCCCCCGCCGTTCCGCCGTCGCCTCGCGTCGCCTGCCGCCCCGGTCCGCCCGCCGCCGGCTCGCGCCCGCCCCCGCGCGCCCCGCGTCCCGCCCCGCTCCCGCCGTCGCCCCGGCCCCACCCCCCGCTCCCCCCCCCCCCGCCGCGCGCCCGCGCCCCCGCCGCCGCCCGGCCCGCGGCCCCCCCCGCCGCGTCCCCCGGGCGCGCCGCCCCGCCCCCCCGCGCCGCCCCGCCCGGCGCTCACCGCGCGCCGCCCGCCCGTCCTCCGGCCGCGCGCCCCGCCGCCGGTCCCACGCCCGTCCGCCCCGCCCCCGCCCCGCCCGCCGC
>JAIWJD010000007.1:993953-1007764 GCA_022818045.1 Neotoxoptera formosana | reverse complement strand
CAACACAAAAAATCAACACAACACAATCATCAAACAACACAACAATTAATCAACACAAAACAACAACACAACACAATCAAACAACAATAAAACATCACAAAAAACAATCAAAACACAAAAACACAAACACAAACAAAAAACAACAAAACAAACAAACAACACAAACAAAAACAACAAAAATCAATCAAAAACACAACAAACAAAAATCAAAAAACATCACACAACAAACAATCACCAAAAACAACAAAAAACACTTCAAAAAACAAAAAACAACATCAACACACAACACACAAATCAAACAACACAAACATTCAAAACAAATTAACAAACAACAATCAAAAAAACATCAACAAAAACAACAAACAACAACATCACACAAACAAACATCAACAAACACACAAAATCACAATCAACAAACAACACAATAATCACACAACAAACATCAAACAAAAACAAAACACAAAACACAAATCAAATCAACAAACAAATCACACACAAAAATCAAAAAAAACACAACAAAAAACACAATCAAAACAAACACAAAACACAACAAAACTCAAAAAACACAAATCAATCAACACAAAAACAAAAAAAAACAAAACAAAAAAAATCAACAACACAAAAAACAACAAAAAAAACAAATCAAACAAAAACAAACAAACAAAAAACAAACACACAAAAAACAAATCAACATCAACCACAAACAAACAACAAAATCACAACAACAACACAACAAAAATCAACAAAATCACAAACACATCACAACAACATCACACAAAAAACAACAACAATCACACACAAACAAAAACACAACAAACACAAAAAATCACAACACACAAAACAAAAATCACATCAAAAACAACAAACAACAAAAACAAAAACAACAATCAACACAACAAAAAAAAAACCAACACACACAAATCAACACCAAACATCAACAAAACAAAAAAACAAAACAAACAACACAAAACAAAACAAAACAACAAACACAATCAAAACAAAACACAACACACAACAACAATCAAAACACATCACAACAAACATCAAATCAACAAACACATCAAAAATCATATCAAAACAAAAATCAAAAAACACACAACAAAAAATCAAAACACAACAAAAACACATCAACACACACAAAAACAAACACACAAAAACAAAACAACACAAACAAAAAACAACACACACATCAAACAACATCACAACAAATCAAAAAAAAAACAAACATCAAAAAACAAAAAAAAATCAAACAAAAAAAATCACAACAAATAAAAATAAAAAATCACAAAAACAAAAAAAAACAAAAAACACAACAACACAAAAACAAACAATCAGAAAAACATACACATAAATCAAAAAAATCATCAATCAAACAACAAAAAACACATCAACAAAATCACACAAACAAAATCACAAACATCAAACAAACAAAACAACAGAAAAAAAAACATCAAACACACAACAAACAACAAAAACAATCACAAAACAAACAAACATCATCAACAAAACACAAAAACAAAAAATCAAAAAACAAACACAAAACAAACAAAAAAAAAAAAAAAAAAACAAAAATCACAAACAAACAAAAACAAAAAAACAACACACACAAAAACAACACACTCACAAAAAAACAATCACACACAAACACAAAAAAAAAAAAAAAAATCAATCAAAAACCATCAAACACATCAAAAAATCAACTATCACAAACAAAAAACAAAAAAAAACAAAAAAAAAACAACAAACACAAAAAAAAATCATCAAAAAAAAACACAAACATCACAAAAATCAAACAAAAAAAAAACAAAACAACCAAAAAAAAACAATCAAAAACAAACAAAGAAAAATCACATAAATCAACTAAAACAAAAAACAAAACAAATCAACAAACATCACAAAAATCAATAAATCAACACACATCAACAACACAACAAAACAAAACACAAACAAACAAAAACAAAACACAAAAAAAAAACACAAACAAGAATCAACAAAAAAATCAACATCAAAACACACAAAAACATAAAAACAACCAACACAAAACAAAAAACACAAACAATTCAAAACAAACAAAAACAACAAAAACAACAACAAATCAAAACAATCACACAAAATCAAACAACACACAACACAAAGAAAACAAAAACACAAAAAAAAACAACACAAAAAAAATCAAACAATCACATTCAAAAAACAAAAAACACAACAAACAATCAAACAAACAAAAAAAACAAACAAAAAATCAAAACAAAAACACACAAACAAAAAAACAAAAAAAAACCAAACACACAACAAAAAAAAACAAAACAATCAAAACATCAAACACACAACAACAAAACACACAAAAACAAAAAAAAAAAACAACAACATCAAAAAATCAAACAATCAACAACAAAACAAAACAACAAACAATCAAAAAAACAAAAACAAAAACAAATCCCAATCACAAAAAAACAAAAAAAAAAAAACAATCAAAAAACATACAAACAATCAAAAACAAACAAACAATCAACAAAAAAAAAAATCAAAAAACAAAACAAAAAAGCACAAAACAACAACAACACAAAAAAACAAAAAAACAAACACAAAAACATCAAACAAAAAACACAAAAACAAACAACAAACAAACAAAACAAAAACAAAACAAAAAAACAAACATCAAAAACAAAAAAAAACACAAAAACACAAACAAAAAAAAAAAAAAAAACACACAAACAAACAAAAATCAAACATCAAAAACAATCAAAAAAACAAAAACAACACAAATCACAAAAACAAAAAAACAAAAATCAAAAAAAAAATCAAAAAAACAATCAAAAAATCAAATAACCAATCATCAACAAAAAAAAAAAACAAACACACAAAATCAACAAACAAAAAAATCACCCAAACAAAAAAAACAACAACACAAAACATCAAACAAAAACACACAAAACATACAAAAAACACATCAAACACATCAAAAAAAAATCACACAAAAAATCACAACAACAAAACAAAAAAAAAAAAAACAAAACAACACAAATCACAAACACAAAATCACAACAAAAAACCAAATCAAAAAAAAAAAACAAAAAACAAAAAATCACCAACAAAAACAAAAAAAAAAAAAAAAAAAAAAAAAAAATCAAAACAAAAAACAACACACAAATCAAAAAAACAAAAAAAAAATCACACACAACACACAAAAATCACAATCAAAAAACAAAAAAAAAACATCACAAATCAAAAAAATCAAAAAACAACAACAAAAACAAAAACAATATCAAATCAAAAATAAACATCAAAAACAAAATCAAAACACAAACCAAAAAAACAAACAAACAACAACATCAAAAAAATCAAAAATCAACAAAAAAACACAAACAAACCAAAAAAAAAACAAAATTCAAACAACAAAAAAAAAAAAAAAAAAAACCACAAAAAATCAACAAAAAAAATCAAACAAACAAAAAAAAACAACACACCATCAAAAACAAACACAAACAAAATCAAAAAAATCAACCAACAAAAACAACAAAAACAAAAAAAAACAAACACAGAACCAACACAAAAAAACATCAACAAAAACAAAAAACAAAACAACAAAAAACAAACAACAACAATCAAAACCCACACAAAAACATCAAACACACACAAAAAAAAACAAAATCAAAACAAAAAAAACACACCAACAATCAAGAAAACAATCACAAAAAAAAAAACAACAATCACAACAACATCAACAAAAAACAAACAAAAATCAAAACAACACAACACAAACAAAAAAAACACAAAAAAACAACAAAAAATCAACAAACAAAATCCAAAACAAAACACAACAAACAAACACAAAAAAAAAACAAAGATCAAAAATCACAACAAAACAAAAAATCAAAACAAACACACACAAAAAAAAAAATCAAAAACAATCAACAAAAAACACAACACAAAAAAACAACCACACAAACACACAATCAACAATCGACAAACAAAATCAAAACAAATCAAAAACAACAAATCAAAAACAACAAACAAAAAACACAAAATCACAACAAACAATCAAAACAAAAAAAACACAATCATCAAAATCAACAAAAACAAAACAAAACAACAAAAAAAAAAAACAAACAACAAAAAAAAACAACAAAAAATCAACAATCAACAAAACATCACACAAAACAAACAAACAAAACAACAAAATCAACACAAAACACCAAAAAAAAAAAACAAAACAAACACAAAATCACAAACATCAACAACCAAAACACAAAAAACACAACCAAACAATCAAAAAATCAAAAACAAAAAACAAAAACACAAAAAATCAAACAAAAAAAAACAAAACAACATAAAAAAAACAACAAAATCAAACACAAAACAATCACAAACAACAAAAAAAAAAAAACACAAAAAATCACAACAAAAAACACAAAAAATCAACACAAAAAAAACACAACATCAAAACAAAATCAAACAACAAAACAAACAAAATCAAAATCAACAAACATCAACAAAACACAAAAATACAACACAACACAAACAAAAAACAAAAACAAACAATCAAATCAAACACACACAAAAACAAAAATCACAACAAAACAAATCACAAAACAAAAACAAATCAAAAAAAAAAAAACCACAACAAAAATCAAAAAAACAACAACCCACAAACAAAAACAAAAAAACAAAACAAAAAACAAAACAAAAAAAATCAAAAAAAAACAAAAACAAAAAACACCACAAACAACACAACAAAAAAACAATCAACCAATCAACAAACCAAATCAACCAAACAAAAACACAACAATAAACAAAAACAACAAACAAAAACACAAAAAAAACAAAAAAAGAACAACAAAAAAAAAACAAAAAAAAACAAACAAAACCAAAAAACAAACAAAAAACAAAATCAAACAACAAAACAAACAAAACAAAACAAAAAAAAACAAACAAACAACAAAACAAACACAACACAAAAAATCAACACACATCACAAAAAAAAAAAAAAAAAAAAAACACCAAAAAAAACAACAAAAAAAACAAAACAACAAAAAAACATCAAACAACAATCACAACAAACAAAAATCAACAAAACAAACAATCATCAAAAAAAAAACAAAAAAAACACAAAAATCAAAATAATCACACATCAAACAAAAAAAAACATCACAAACAAAAAACACACAAACAAAACAACAAACAACAAATCACACAACAAATCAAAACAAAAAAACAAAAAAACAACAAATCAACAAAATCAAACAAAACAAAACACACACATCAACACAACAACACAAAACAACACAAAAAAAAACAACAAACAACACAAACATCACAAACACAAACACAAAACAAACAAAAACAACACACAAAATCAACAAAAAAAAAACAACAAACAAAATCAAACAACAAAAACAAAAAAAAATCAAACAACAATCCACAACAAACACAACACAAAAAAAAACAATCACATCAAAACAACACAAACAAAACAAAACACAAAATCACAAACAACACATCACAAACAAACAACAAAAAAAAAACAAAAATCAACAACAAAAAACAAACAAACAACAAAAACAAATAAAAAACAAATCAAACAAAAACACAAACCAAAAACAAATCAAATCAAACACACAACAAAAACAATCAAAAAATCAACAAAACAAAAACAACATCACACAAAAAAAAACAACAAACAACAAAAAAAAAAACAAAAATCACAATCAAACAAACAAACAACAAAAAAACAATCACAAAACCAAATCAAAAAAAAAAAAAAACACAAAATCAAAAACAAAACAAAAAAATCAAAAAAAAACAATCATCACAAAATCAATCAAAACAAACCAAAAACACACAAAACAATCAAAAAAAAAAAAAAATCACACAAACACAATCAAACAACAAATCAACAAACAATCACAAACAACAAAAAAAAATCAACAATCAAAACAAAAAAAAATCATCAAAAAATCAAACAACAACAAACAATCACACAACAATCAAAAATCACAAAAACACATCAATCAAACAACAAACAAAATCAACAAAAAAACCAAAAAAAAAACATCAAACAAAACAAACAACAATCAAAAACACAAATCAACAAAACAAACAACAAAAACAACATCACAACACCAAAACAACAAAACAAATCCAAAACAAAAAATCACAACAAACACAAAAAACAAACATCAATCAAATCAAAACAAACAAACAAAACAATCAACAACATCAACCAAAAAAACAAAACAAATCAACACAAAACAAAATCACAACAAAAAATATCACAAAAACAAATCAAAAACAAAAAACATCAAAAACAAAA
This sequence comes from Neotoxoptera formosana, assembly GCA_022818045.1. Lineage (NCBI taxonomy): Eukaryota > Metazoa > Arthropoda > Insecta > Hemiptera > Aphididae > Neotoxoptera > Neotoxoptera formosana. The sequence continues at coordinate 1,001,451 of JAIWJD010000007.1, read as the reverse complement.
AAACAAAACAAAATCACATCAAAACAAAAAACAATCAAAAAAAACAACACAAACAATCAACAAAAAACCAAAAACAACACAAAAACAACAAACACAAAAAAAAACACAACCAAACAAAAAAAACACAATCCACAAAAACAAATAAACAAAAAAATCAAAAAAAAACAAAAAAATCACATCAAAAAAAATCAAAACAAAAAAAAAAAACAAACACAAAATCAACAAAAAACAAACATCAAAACAAAAACAAAAAAAAACAAAAATTCAAAAACAAACAATCAAAAACAACACAACAAAACACAAAACATCACAAACAACAAAAAAATCAAAAAAAACCAATCACAAAAATCAATCACAAAAAAACAAACACAACACAAAACAACAACACAAACAAATCACAAAAAAACCAACACAAAACAAACAACAACAAAAAACACACACAAACAAAAAAAAACAAACACATCAAAAAAAACAAATCACAAAGCAATCAAAAAAAATCAAACACAAAAAAAAACCAAAAAACAACAAAACACAAATCAAAACAAAAAAAAAACACAAATCAAAAAACAATAAAAAAAACAACAAACAACAAAAAAAAAAACACACATCAAAAATCACAAAAACACAACACAAAAAATCACAAACAAAAAAACAACACAAAACAAACACCAAAAACAAAAAAAATCATCAAACACAACACATCAAACAAAAACAAAAAAAAACTCAACAAACACAAAAAAACACAACAAATCAAACAAAAAAAACAAACAACAAAATCAAAAACATCAAACACAACAATCAACAAAAAAAAACAAAACAACACAAATCAAACAATCAATCAAAAACAACAAATAACAATCAAAAAATCAAACAACAAAAACACAAAAAAAAAAAAAAAAAACAACATCAACAAATAAACAAAAAAAAACACACAACAAAACAAAATCAAACACAAAAAAAATTCAACACACAAAAAAACAACACACAAAAAAACAAAAAACCAAAAAATCAACAACACACAAAAAACAACAACAAACACAACACCAAAAACAAAACATCAAACCAAAACAACACAACAAAACAACACAAAAACAAAAACACAAAACAAAAAAACAATCAAAAAACAAAAAAACAAAAACACAACAAAAAATCACAAAAAAATCAACACAAAAAAAATCAAAATCACAACACAAAAACAAAAAAAAAACACAAACAAAACACAAACACAAAAACAAATCACAAACAATCAAAATCAACAAACATCAAAACAACAAACAATCAAACACACACAAAAATCAAAAAAAAAACAACAAAAATCAAACACAAAAAAAAACTCAAACAAAACAACCCACAAATCACATCAAAAAAACAAAAAACACAAACACAAAAAACAAAAAAACACAAAAATCAAACACAAAAAACATCAAAAAAAAAAAAAAAATCAAAATCAACCACAACAAAAAAAACAAAATCAAATCACAAAAAAAAACACATCAAAAAAAAAAAAACAACACATCAAACAAAAAAACCAACAAAAATCATAAACAAACAACACAAAAACAAAAACAAAAAAACAACAAACACAACATCAAAAAAACATAAAATCAAAAAAAAAAAACAAAAACAAAAATCAATCAAACAACAAAAAAACAACACAAACATCAAAAAATAAAAAAAACAAACACAAATCAAAAAAACACAAAAAAAACAAAACACAACACATCAAAAAAAAAAAATCAAAACAATCACAAATACAAAACACAAAAAAAACAAAAAAAAAACAACAACCAAAACACAACAACAAAACAAAAAAACAAACAAAAAAAACACAAAAACATAAACAAATCAACAAAACAACAAAATCAAAAAAAAAACAACAACACAAAAAAACAACACAAAACAACAAAAACAACAAAATCACAAACACAAAACACAAAACAAAACAAAAAAAACCAAAACAACAAAAACAAACACACAAAAAAAAAAAAAAACATCAACACACAAAATCATCAAACAAACACACAAAAAAACAATCAAACCAACAAAACAAAAAAAAAAAAACAAAACACACACAAAAAAACATCAACAAATCACAACAAAAAAAAAAAAAACAAAACAAAAACAACAACAAAAAAAACAAAACATCCAAACAAACACAACAAAAACAAAAAATCAACACCAAAAACAAAACAAAACAACAAAACAAAAAAACACAAAAAAAACATAATCTCAAAAAACATCAAAAAAAAATCACAAAAAACAAAAACAACAAAAAATCACAAAAAAACAAACAAATCACAAATAACAACTCATCAAACAAAATCAACAAAAAATCAAAAAAAAAACACAAAACAAAAAAAAAAAAAATCATCAATCAAAAACACAAAAAACAAACAAAATCACAAAACACAAAAACACAAAAAAAAATCAAAACAAAAACAAACAAAAAAAAACAAAACAAAAAAAACCAAACAACATCAAAAACAAAAACAAAAACAAACACAACAAAAAAAATCAAATCAAAAAAAAACAACAAACAAAATCCAAAAATCAAAACACACAAAAAAAAAAACAAAAAACAATCAAAATCAAACAAACAAAGAACAAAAAATCAAAAAAAACAAAAACAACACAAAAAACAACAAAAACAACAAAAAACAAAAAAAAAAAGCACAAAAAAAACAAACAAAACAAAATCAAAACAAAATCAACAAAACAAACAACAAACAAAAAAAAAATCAAAAACAAACAAAAACAAATCAACCAAAACCAAACAACAACAAAAAAAAAACACAATCAAACAAAAAACAAAAACAAAAAAAAAAAAACAACAACAAAATCAAACAAACAAATCAACAAAAACAAAAACAAAATCAACACAAAAAAACACAAAACACAATCAAAAAAAAAACAAACAAACACAACACAAAACAAAAAAACAACAACACAAAAAAAAAAAACAAAACAAACAAAACAAACACAAAAAAACAAAAAACAAAAATCAACATCAAAAAAAAAAACACAATCACAAAAAAACAAATCACAAATCAAAACAAAAAAAACAAACAAAAACAATTCAAATCAAATAAACAAAAAACACAAACAAACACAAAAAAAACAACAAACATTCAACACAACAAATCAAAAACAAAAAAAACAAAAACAAACACAAAAAACAAAAAACAAAAAAAAATCAAATCCAAAAACAAACAAATCAAAAAAACACAAATCAATCACAAAAAAAACAAACAACAAAAAACAATCAAAAAAAAAACACATCACACAACAACACAACACACAAATCAAAAACAAACACAACAAAAAAACAATCATCAATCACAAAAAAAATCAAAAACACAAAAAATCAAAAAAAACCAAAATCAAACAAAAATCACACACAATAAAAACACAAAAACACAAAATCAAAAAAAAACAACATCACATAACAAAACCAACACACAAATCAAAAAAAAAAAATCAAAAACAAAAAAAAAACAAACACCAAAAAACACAACAAACACAAACAAAAACACAATCAAACACAAACACAATCCAAAACAAAAAACAAATCAAAAACAACACTAAAACAAAAAACAAAAAAACATCAACAACCAAAAAAAAACAAACAAACACACAAAAATCATCAAAAAAAAAACACAAATCAAACAAACACAAATCACAACACACAAAAAAAAAAATCAAAAAAAAAAAAAATCAAAATCAAACATCAAAACACATCAACAAAAAATCAAAAATCAAAACAACAAAAAAACACCAACAAAAAAACACAAAAAAATCAAAACAACACATCAAAACAAAAAATCAAAAAACAAACACAACAACAAACAAACAAAAACAACAAACAAACAATCACAAACAAACAAAAACACACAAAAATCAATATCAAAAAACAAAACACAAAACAAAAAACAATCAAAAAAAACACATCAAAAAAAACACAACACAAAAACAAAAATCAAAACAAAAAACAACAATCATCATCAAAAACAAAAAAAACCAAACAATCAACAAAAACAATCAAAAACAAAAAACAAAAACAAATCAAAAAAAAAAAAACAACAATCAAAAAACATCAAACACAAACAAAAAAAAACACAAATCAAAAAACAACAACACAAAAAAAACAAATCAAAAAACAAAAAAAAACACAAAACAAAACAAACACATCAAAAAACATCACAACAAATCAACACAAAAAAAAACAAAAATCAACATCACACACAAAAAATCACAATCACACAAAAAAAACACAAACATCAAAAAACAAAACAAAAAAATCAAACAACAAAAAAAAAAACACAAAAAAAACATCACAAATCACATCAAAAATCAATCAAAAAAAAAAAACAAATCACAACAAAAAAACAAACAATCATAAAACAAACAAAAATCACAAACAAACAATCACAAAAAAACAACACAACAAAAACATCAAAACACACAAAAAACCAAAACAATCAACAAAAAACATCATCAAAATCACAAAACAAAAAACAAAAACAAAAAACATAACATCAAAAACACACAACAAACAATCACAAAAACAAAACAACACACAAACAAAAACACAAAAACAAAAAAAAATCACCAAAAACACAAACACAAAACAAAACAAATCCACAACACAAACAAAAAAACAAAAAACAAAACATCAAAAACAAAATCAAAAACAAAAACACAAAAAAAAAACAAACACAAAAAAAAATCAAACAAAAATCAACAACAAAAAAAATCAAAACAAAAAAAAAAACCAACAAAAAAAAAACACAATACAAATCAAAAACAAAAATCACAAATCAACAACACAAACAACAAAACAAAAATCAACAAAAACATCAAAAAAAACACACAAAAAAAAACAATCAAAACAAAACAACAAAAAAAACAAATCAAAACAAACAAAATCAACAACACAACAAACAAACAACAAACAAAAACAAAACAAATCAACCAAAACAAACAAAAAAAGAACAAAAAAAACATCAAACAAAAAAAAAAAAAAAAACAAAGAAAACAAAAAAAATCACAAACAAACAAATAATCAAAAAATCACAAAAAAAATCAAAAAACCACAAACACAAAAAAAAAAAAAAAAAATCAAAACACAGAAATCACAAACAAAAACAAAACAACAAAAATCAAACAAATCAACAACCAAAAACAAACAAACACAAAAAAACAAAAAACAATCAAAAACAAAATCAACACAACAAATCAAAAAAACAAACAAAACAAAACAAAAACATCAAAAAAAACAACAAAAAAAAACAACAACAAAACAAATCAAACAACACAAACACAAAAAAACAACAAACAACAAAAAACCAAAAACAAAAAACAAAATCAAAAACACAATCCAAAACACATCAACAAAAAAATCAATCAAATCAAACAATCAAAAACAAAAATCAATCAAAACATCCAAACAAGAAAAACAAACACAACAACAAAAAACAACAATCAAAAAAACCAAAACAAAAAACAAAAACAATCAAAAACAAAAATCAACACACAAAAAAAAAAATCAAAAAATCACAAACACAAAAAAAAAAAAAAAAAAAACACACAATCAACACAAAAACATAAAAACACAACAACACAAAAAAAAAACAACAAAACAACAAAAAATCAAAACAAAAAAATCAAAAACACAAAAAAAAAAAACACAAAAAAACAAACATCAAACAAAAAACATATCAAACAACAATCACAACAAAATCACACACAAAACAAAAACAAAACAATCAAACAAAAAAAAACACACATCACAAAAAAAAAAAAACAAAAAAAAACAACACAAAAAAAATCAAAACAAACAAACATCACAACAAAAAAACAAATCAATCAAAAATCAACAAAAAACAACAACAACAACAAATCAAACAAAAACACAAAAAACAACAAAAAAAAACAAATCAAAAAACAACACACAACAAAAATCAAACAAACAAATCATCAATAAACAACAAAAAAAAAAACAAAACAATCAAAAATCAAAAATCAAAACACAAACAATCAAAATCAACAAACAAAACACAACAATCAACAAAAAAAAAACAAAACAAACACACACCAACAAACAAAAATCAACAAAAAAAAAACAGCAAAAAACACAAAAACAAATCAACAAAACAAAAACAAAAAAATCAAACACACAAAACAAAAAAAAAACAAAACAAACAAAAAAAACAAAAAACAACCAACAAACAAAAACATCAAAAAAAAAACAAAACATCAACAAAAAAAACAAAACCAAAAAAAAACATTCAACCCCAAACAAACAAATTCACAAAAATCAACACAAACACACAACACAATCAAAAAAAAAAAATCCAAAAAAAAACCACAATCAAAAAAACAAAAAAAACATCAACACAAAATCATCACAAAAAAAAACAACAAATCACACAACAAAAAACAAAACACAATCACAAAACAACACAAAACAAACAAACAAAAAACAACAAAACAACAAACACAAAAACATCAAAACACAAATCACACAACAACAATACAAATCAACAACACACATCAAACACAAAAAAACACACAACAACAAAAAAACACAAAATCAAACAAACAAAAAATCACAACAAACATCAACAAATCAACACACACAACACAGCAAAACACAACAAAAATCAAACACAACAAAAACAACAAACACACAAAAATCATCAAACAACAAACACAAAAAAATCAAAACACAACAAAACACATAAAAAACACACAAAAAAACACAACAACAACAAAACAACCAACAACAAAACAAAACAACACACAAAAAACACAAAACTCAACAAAACACACACACAACAAACAAATCAAAAAAACACAAAATCAAAAAAAAATCACAAAAAAATCAACAAACAACAAACCACAAAAAACAAATCAACAAAACACAACAATCAACAATCACACAACAAATCAACCAAAACACACAAACACAAACAACAAAAATCAAAAAAACACAATCAAACACAAAACAACAACAAAAACACATCACAACACAAACACAATAAATCAAAAAACAACAAATCAACAACAATCACAAAACACACAATCAAACAAACAACAACACAAACAAACAAACATACAAACAAACAAAATCACAAACACATCATCAAAAAAACAAAAAATCAAAACAAAAATCACAATACCACATCAACAACAAAAAAAAACAACCACCAAAAAAACAACAACACAACAAAATCACAAATCATCACAATACAAACATCAACACAAAAAAACACAAACAAAATCAACACAAACATAACACAAACAAAACAAAACACAAACACACACAAAAACAAAAAACACAAACACAATCAAATCAAAACATACACAACAAAAAACAAAAAAAACAAAAAAAATCAAACACAACAAAAATCAAAACAATCACACAAACACAAACAACAAAACAAAACAAACAACAAAAAAAAAAAAAATCAAACACAAAAAAACAAACACCCCACAC
>JAIWJD010000007.1:967106-993853 GCA_022818045.1 Neotoxoptera formosana | reverse complement strand
CACCCAAGGCCCAACACCAAACCCCAACAGCCCCCAGAAACCCCCCACAAACCCCCCCCAAAGAAAAAAACCCCCCCAAACCACCACCAAAAACCCACAACCAAAACAACAAAAACCACACACAAAACAAAAACCCCAACTAAAACCCAACAGAAACCCCCACCCCCAAGCACCACACCCACCAAAAACCCCCACAAACCAACCAACACCCCCCCAACCCCCCAAAGCCACCACAACCCAAAACAAACCCAAACCACCCCAAAACCCACACCAAAAACCACCCAAGCCAACCACCACAGCACACCCACCCAACCACACCAAAAGGATCACAACCCCCCCACCACAACACCACCAACCCACACCCCACCCCCCAAAACACCCAACAAAACCACCACCCAAACCAACACCCCAAACACCCAACAAAAACCCCCCCACCCCCAAACCACAAAAAAAACCCCCAAACACCCCCACCAAAAACACCCCACCCCAAAAAAACCCCCCCACCCCCCAACACCACCCAAAACCACAGCAACCCACCAAAACAACCACACATCCCCCCAAAACACCCCGTCCCCAACCCAAAAACCAAACCCCCACCCCGCCAACACAAAAGACCAAACAACCCAAGCACCAAACAAGCCCCCCAAAGCCCACCCAAAAAACCACAAGCCATCACCCTAGGTTCAAGCAGGAGCAGACAGCAGACCAGCCAGAACAGTCAAGCAGCCAAGACCAGCAGACAGACCCAGACCACCAGCCAGACAACACAGCAGCAGGAAGACCAAGGCAGGATCCAGCAGCAGCAGATCCCAAAGCACAGCCAGCCCCCAGAACTGAAGCAGAACAGCCAGCAGCACAGCAGCCAAGCTCAGCCACACCCAGACAGCAGCAGACAGACAGAAGACCAGAAGCAGCACCGCACAGCATCCGACAGCCAGCCTCAGCAGCACAGCCACAGACACCACCCAGCAGCCCCAACACACCACAGCACACCGCACACAGACACCCACAGCACAGTCCCAGCAGGCCAGCACCACCAAGACAGGCTCACCCCAAGCACAAACAACGCACCAAAAAACCAAAGCACACAACAGGCCCACCCGCAGACAGAGTCACAAACCCGCACAGCAGAAAACAGCCACAACCAAACAGCAGACAAGCACCCAACACCAAAATCAGCCCAGCCCCAACACAAACACAGACCCAGCAGAACAGCAAACAGAGAACACAAAGCAAGCAAAAGCACCAGACCACAAAGCAGAACACAGGGGCCACACAAACACAAAAGAACACAGAAACCCAAGCACACAACCCAACACACCACAGCCACAAACAACAGCACCAGCCCCGACCACACAGAAGCACCCCAACACAATAGCAAACACAAAGAACCCCTCACCGCGCAGCACAGCCCACACACAAGACACCAAAAGCAGCACCACAGCAAAAAACCACAACCCCCAGCCCAGCAAACACCCCAACAGGGCAAACACCACCCAAAGAGCCCCAACCACAAAACCCCAAAAGGAGCCAAACCCACCCCACAGAAGACAGGAACCAAAGCACAACACAAACAAAGCACAACAACAACCAAACCAACCCACCACAAAGCCCAAAGCAGCAGAACCCCCCACATCACAAGAAAAACACAAACACAGAACACACAAAACGCACAGCCCAACCCCAACACACAGCAACACCCAAAAAAAAAACACCCAGAGACAAAGCACACCACAAACACCACCACAAACAAGAACAAGACAGCACAAACTCAGACAAACACGACAAAACCAACAAAAGACAAGACCCAGGGAGCAGAAACAGAGGCAAAGACACAAGGCAACAATAACACAGCCCACAAATAGCAGACAACCAGCCAGCAACAAGCCACACAAAAAGAACACACCAGCCAACAAAAGCCAAAAACCCGCACAAAAACAAGACACACCAGCCAAACACGGACAAGAGCAGCACACAGCACGACAGCAGAACACACAAAGCCCAAAAAACAACAGCCCAACCACACACCCCAACCCCACCAAACAACCAGAAGCCCCAGACACAACCAAAGCAGCCAATCATGCACAACTCCACACCCCACCAAGCACAAGAGACAAGCAAGAGAATCCTCAGACAGCAGCCAACCCACACAGCAAAGCAGACAACCCAGCAAGAGCTGAGAACCCACACAAGAGACACAACCATCCCAGCCACCCCCAAAAGAACACCTCCAAGACATCAAGAACACAGACAGCACCAAGACCCAAACAGCCAAGACCACAAGCCAACACCTCCAACCAAGGACACAGCAGACACATGCCCCAAACCAGCACCCACACACCCACATGGACAGACACGCCACCTCACACAGCCACACCCCCCACCCACAGCATGCCAGACAACACAGACCACCAAGAACAAGTCACACCACAAAAGCACTCAGACATCCCCCAGCCACAGACCACACCCTAGCCACACACCAGATCACACCCACCCCACCAGCCACAGCCCCCCCAAGAGACAGCCCCCACAGAGAATCACAGCACAGGCACCCAGCACACAAAAACCAGACCACCACCTAGCCAGCACCAACCACAGCAGACCAAGACCCAGTCCACCAGACATACCAAGCAGCCAGGACACCCAGACCAACAAGAACCAGACAGCACCACCCACACCCGAGCCACCCACCACCCTCACCACAGACCAGAGAACACACCCAACCACCCAACCACCCAAAAGCAACAGACACCACAACACAGCACCCCCAAACAGCAAGACCAGCAGTCCCAAAGGACCACCAGAACAGCCAGACACAGAGCCAGCACACCAACCAGAGACACCCCCACCCAAACAGCAGACAGCCCCAGCCACATCACCAATCCCCACAGACCCAGCACACCCCAGACAGCGACACCAACACACCACAGAGCCAACACCACCCAGACCCCAGCACAAAACATCAGCCCCCACCACCCCCACCAGCATAACCCAGCCCAATCCATCCCAGCAACAGAACAGACCAGAAGATGCAAAGCACTCAGTCAGGCACAAGTCACACATACCAAGGACAGCAACACCAGTCCAGCAGCCACCTACCCATGACACCCACCAAGACAACACCAGCACTCAACACACACAGAAGACAGAGACAGCAGCCCCACAACAACCACCTCACAGAAACCCACACACCACACCCCAAGTGCCCACCAGCAGCCCCAAACACCCAGCAGAACAGACACCAACAAGACCAGGAACCACAGGAGCCCAAAAACAAACCACCACAGATCCCCCCCACCAACCACCCACCAAGACCCCAGCACCAAGAAGCCCAAAACCACAGTCCCAAGAATCAGCACCCCAGAGACACAGAGCCCCCCCAGCCAGACCCCCCCCGACATCGAGTCCAACCAGTGAATAAAGACAGCCAGCCAGAACACAGACCCAAGAAGCACCAGCAGACCCCACAAACACCAACACACACACCCACATCAGGAGCCCAGCAGGCCAGCAGCAGCAGAACCACCAAGACAAAGAGCAGGACAGCATCCACCCAGCAGCCAGACCAAACCCACCACAACCACCAGCCAACACCCACGAAGAACCCAGAAGGCACACCCCAAGCACCAAGACAGCACAAGGAGGGGGGGGTGTCCCCCACCAGCCACCCCCAGGAAAAGAAGCACACACACGCACAGAGACAGCAGAGACGCAAGAGACACCAGAACCACCAATCCAAGCAACACCAACCCAAGCAGATGACCCAGACGCCAACCCAATCTCAACCCACCACCCACGACACCAGACCAAGCCCCACACAGCAGAGCCAGAACAGCACCCCAGCACAACACAAGACTCAGCACGCCCCCAGACACCAGAAAAACAGAACACCCCACAGCAGCACCCCCCCACACGACGAGTGGACAAGTACCAGACACAGCAGCCCACACACCCCCCCAGAACACACGCAGCCAAGCCAAACCCATCCAGAACACCATACCACCAGCACAACCAAAGCCCACGCCCCCAGCCAAGCAACAGAGCCCACAGCAGACCACCCCACCACCACCCAAGCAGAGAACCAACACAAATCCAAGACACAACCCCACACCCACAACAAGCCCCCCACACACACAGCCACCAGCAGACCCACCACAGAGCCAGAAGGGCACAGAAGACCACCCCCAGCCAGACAACCCCAGAGAAAGAGGCACAGCCCCCCCCCCAGCCACAAGAAACACCCAGCAGAAGACCCCATGCAACCACCAGACCCCAGAGACCAGTAACCCACCATCACAGCAGATAGCCACACAGAGACAATGCAGAGAACAGCCCCCAAGACCCCAAGCACCACCCACACCCCAGACAGCGCCCCCCCAGACAGAGACCCACCACAGCACCAGACCAGACCCAGCAGACACAGAAAGAGACCCCAAGCACAGACAGAAACCCAACAGCCCAGCCAACGACACAGACAGACCATCAAGACAAGCCCCACACAAGACAACCACATAGGAGACAGACCCTCCAGACACAGCCCCAGAAGAACCAGACCAGCTCAAGTCCACCAACAGACCAGCCAGACACCACCAATAGAATCAAGCCCCACCATAGACAGAAGACAAGACCATCAACCGCCCCTGCCCACCCAACACCACCACCCAGGACAGACACACCACCACCCCCCAAAGACAAGAGTTCCAAGAACCACCACACGGACCATAGCACAGCCCAAGAGAGAACGAAACAACAGGCCACCACAGACAACCAGACACAAACCCAGAAAACCAAGACCATAGCCACACCACCAGAGACCCCCACCACCCAAGCAGACCAAGCAACATGCACCACAACTAGCCACAGCAGCCAGAGCACAGCCCACCAACCACAGACACACAGCACCAAACACAGCGCCAGCCAGCAGCCCCCACCCCCAAGACACACACCACCCAGCCAGACCCAGAGAAGCACAGCCAACCAGCCACAACCAGACAGACCCCACCAGACACCATAACCAGACCCCCAGACACAGAGTCAAAGCACCAGAGCAGAGACACATGCAGACACTCACCCTAGATGCCCCCAAACAAGAAGCCCCACCCAGACACCACAACCCCATCCCACACAACCCACCAGAGAGCCACACAATACAGCCCAGACAGAGCCAGCAAAGACAGAACCCAGACAACCAACAATACAACACGACAGACCAGACCAGCAGACCACCCCCCGACCCCAACCCCAACCCAGCACCCAACAGACCCAGAACCCACCACCACCACCCAGGACCCCACTTAACCACCAAGAGCCACCAGCCAGCCAGACAGACCCAACCACAACACACCACAACACAACCCAGCCAGACAAAGACACTAGACCAGCCAGCCCACCCACCACCCACACAGACAAGCCCACACCCCCACCAAGACCACACACCCCCAGCACAGGCAGCATCCACCCCAAGACCAAGCCAGCCCACACCAACAGAGCACAACCCTCCAGACCAGACAAGCCCCAAGCCCACCAGCAGCACACCCAACAGACAACCAAGCCCAGCCAGCCACAAATCATGCAGCAAGCCAAAACCACAACAGGCAGAGCCAAGCCCAGCCTCCAGATAACAGACACAAGTAGACCTGACCCACCACCCCAACACCAGACACCAAAGACCGCACACCACAAGCAGCAGAACCACCCCCACCCACCAAGCCAACACATTGCACACCAACCACCAGCAGAATCCCCCACCCCACCAACCCAACCCACCCCCAACAAGCCACAATCAGACCCAGTCCCAGCAGACCCCAGAACAACACCACAGCACACCACAGCCACATCAGAAGACCACAGCATTCCACCCACCCCAGCAGACAGCAACCTCAACACCACCACACCCCAGCGCAGCCCACAGCCATTAGGTCAGCCCACAGACAGCAGCACCCCACCAGCACATAGCCCCCCGCAAGCAGCCCAGAACCAAAACGCCAGCACACAAGCCCACCAGCACAGACCCACCAGAAACAGAACACCAGCAGCACCAACCACAACCCAGCAGAGACAGACAACAACACCAGACACCAGCAGCACAGCCCCAGACCCACCCCACAGCAAAACCAGCACCCCCCACCAGAAGCCCCCACAGAAGAAAGCAGACAGCCCAGCACCACACCAGAGCAAGTCCCCCAGATCCAACCACAGCCAGCCACTCCAGAGCCAGCCCGCACAGAGCATCACAGCAAGCAGACCAGGACATCCCACCCCACACACCCCCCACAAAGACAGACACCCCAGACCAGACACCACCCCCACCATAAAGCCACACCCAGCCAGACAACCCCACCTGCACAACACACAGACCACCCCCACAACCCTCCACCCAGACCCCACCCACAGCCACAGAGAGCACCACAACCCCCCAAGCAGAAGAGACAGCCCCACCCCACACCCCCACTACTACCAGAGACCCTTCCCACCAACACACACACAGCCCCCACCCCACCCAGCACACAGAGCCCACCAGCCCCACCAGCTCCCAAAGCACCACCCCCCACCAGCCAACACACCCACTCACAGCATGAACCCAGCCAGCAGCAGAGAGCACCACCCCCCGCCACACCAACAGATGACACCACCAAACCACAGCACCAGCCCAGTCATCCACGCAACATCAACAGCCAAGTAAACCCCCAGCCAACTGATAGCAGACCTCCAGACAGACTTGTCCAGCCCCCAACAGAAACTCAGGCCCACAGCAGATCAAAGCAGCCCATGCAAGCAGAGAACCACCAACATGAAACCCCAGAGCCACCCCAAAACCAGCAACCAAGAGGCAACCCACCAACGCCAGAAGAGCCAACACACCAGCCCCCTAGCCCACACACAAATCACCAAAGCCAGCCCAGAGGAAGCCAACAGCCAGTCAAAGAGGCAGCCAGAGCCCATTCACCCAACCACAGCACCCCACACCAAGCTCAGCCAGACACAGACCACGACATCCAGCACAGAGACCAGATCACACAGCCACCACCCAGCACCACCCACTGCCAGCCAACTAGCAGCAGCATCCAGACCCAGAGAACCACCCCTCCCTACCATCAAGATGAGCACACCAGAGGAGAGAGAGACAGCAGTCCAGCAGCCCACCCAGCCACAGACAGCAGCCCCAAAAAGAGAAGCCACCAGCACCCCCAGAGAATCCAACAGCACAGCACACAGAAAGCATCCAACACCAAGCACATGCCCAAGATGAACAAAAAGACACACCACCCACAAGAGACCCACCAGCAGCAGAGCTAGCAACCCCAAGATCAAAGACCAGCCCCCCTCACATGACCAGCACAACCAGACCACAGACCACCAAGCAAACAGCTACACACAACAGAGCCAGCCACAGCACCCAGCACACGACACACCACAGCAGGACACAAGCCCCCCACACGACACCAGCACAGAGCCAACAGACAAGCGCACACCCCAAACCCCCCACAGAGAGCCAGGATAGCCCACACCCCCCCATCAGCAGGCAAAAATAAAAAAGGGAGCCACTCATCCACAGCCCAACCCCCCAGCATACCAACCCTGCACCAGCCAGCACCAACCACCACAGTCACCAAAGCAAGCCCCAGACACACCCAGCCAGACCCCCCAGACCCCACAATCCCCCCCCAGCAAGCAAAGACCCAGAAGACACCAAGACAAACCACAACAAGACAGCCAACCCCAGAAGAGCAGTCCCAGAAACCAGACCCCCACCACCAGACTAAGAGCAGCCCAGCCAGCAGAACCAAGAAAGTGCACACCAAGCAGACCAGACCACGACAGAGACCCCACACTTCAGAACACCACACAGCAGCAGCCCACAGCAGCCAAACCCCAACGCAGCCAGAACCCAGCACCATCCACCACAAGAGAAAACCCCACACCATAGATCAGCCCAAAGCACCCAAGCACATCACACCCAGTCAGCAGAAACCCACACACTGAGCCACACCCACACAAGCAAGAGAAGACCACCCACAGCACAGCCACCCACACACCCAGTCACGCAACCCAGCAACACACATGCGAAGCACAGAGAACAGCCATCCCCAGTGCACTCCCACACCCACACAGCAACACAACAGAATAGACACCACAGCCACCCACCAGCCGAACCCAGACAGCACACCCAAGCCCAAGACAGACACCCACAGAACACACACACAGCCAGTCCCCCCAGACAGCCACCAACCACCCTCCCCAGAAGACCAGAGCAGGCCCACCACAGACACCACAGCACCCCACCGCACCCACAGCCCACCCAGCCCACAACAGCCAGGACCCAGACAAGCAGACAGACGCCCCTACCCCAAACATACCACCCCCCAGACACCAGCAGCACCAAGCCAGCCCCCAATCGGCCCACCAGATCAGCCCAAGAATGCCACCCACCAGATCACATGACACACCAGAGACCCAGCCACACAAAAGCCCCCCCCCCCATCCAAACCCAGACAAACAGCATCCACCATACACAGCCCCCAGCAGCACAGCACACGCACCCCAGCCCAGCCACACACACACCCCAGAGACTCACCACAGAAGACACGACACAGCACCCCTAGACACCACACAATGCAGCATCCACATCCAGTCGCAGAAGTGCCAGCAGACAGCAGTACCCAAGACTGACCAAGCCAGCCCAAGAGACCACACCCAGCAGACAGACAGACCAGCAACCACCACCCTCCCATGACCACCCCCCACAGCACAGACCCCAAAGCCAGACACCCCCCCAGACACGCAGACCCACAGCCCAAGAGACAGGACCACCCAGAAAGCAAGCACAGAGCCCCAGCACACCAGCCGACACAAACACCACCACATCATACACAACCCCCAGACAGCACAACCCCCACATCAGACCACAACACCCCAGAGCAGCCCACAGACAGCATACCCCCAGGCCCCAGCACACACACACAGACGACAGCCCCCCACCCACACCCCCACAGACCCCAGACCAGCACACACCCCAGACAAACACCCAAGACCCGAGCCCACCAGACCAGCCAACCACAACCTGACCCCAGAGCTACAAAGAGACAGACAAGCAACCTAGACACCAGAGACGCCCACACACACACAGCCCCCACAGACCACCCAAGACAGCAAGCCCCATGCAGAGAGCCACAGCAACCAGATCCAGAGAACTAGGACAAAGACAGCCACCCCAGCACCAGCCCCACCACCGAACCAGCCCCACAGCAAGCGCTCCCCCAGATAGAAAAACCACAGAGCAGCCCCACCAGCAGCACACAGAACGAGCCCCAGGCACAAGAACCAACAGACAAGCACCCAGACCCAGATGAAACCAAGCCAGACCAGGACCACAGAGAACCCCCAAGAAGACACTGCCACACCCACCAGCCAACCACTCAAGCAACAGACCCAGCCCCACACACGACATGACAACACGACACAAGAGCAGAAACCAAACCACACCAACCCAGCACCCCCACAACCCCAACCAATCAGACCCACAACCCAGAGACACCAGACCCACCAACAGCAAGCTGAAACCAGCCTGAAGCCACAGCACAACCAAGCAGACAGCCACCAGCCAGCACAGCAGCCACCACACCCCAGAGCCTGCCACACAAGACACACCACATCACACCACCAAGACAAGCCAGCCCCACCACCACCCCAGAATCAGCCAGACAGCCCCAGCCCACACATACCCAGCATGACACCAAGAGCACAACAACGGCACAGAGCCTCCAGCTCACCCACACCAGCACCCCAGAGACCAACCATAGCACACCCCCACCAGACCAGCAAAGACGACACACCCCACATGAGAGACAGCAGACCAGAGTCCACAACACCACAACCAACACCCATCAGCCACCCAGACCACCCCAAGCCCACTAGCCACCCCCAGCATCCCCAGCTACACACCAAACCCACCCCACCCCCCCCCCACCACAACAGACACACACCACCACACCCCACACCATACCACTGAACACAGAGCAAGACCACAACCATCACCCAGACCCAGCACCACCAAGCACAGACCCCTAGCATATCACACAGCCCCACCCCCACAGCACACAACACAGAACAAGCAGAGACCAGAAGAGCCACAGACCCCCAGCACCAGCAGACAGCCCAGACAGCCCAGCCCACCACAGCCACACCCCCAAGGCCCCACTCACACAAGAGCCAGCACCCAGGACCCACCACACCCAGCCCCAGAGCACCCCCCCAACCACCAGACCCCCCCACACCCACAATGATCCCAGCCAGCCAGACCAACCAGACAGACAGAACCCCACAGACACAAGCCAAGCAGACAGACACACCAACAGATCCCCAGGCCCACATCACGCACCCCCCACACACAGCCAGAACCAGACAAAGTCAAGACAACCCCCAGCACCCCCCCAACACCACCCAACCCAGCCCAGCACCAGTTCCACCCCACCCCAAGAGCAGACACCCACCAGAACAAAGCAAGAGAGAAGACAGCAGCCCCAGACAGACAACCCACCCCACCACAGCAGACCCAGAAAAGAGAACTAACCACAACACCAGCCCCAGACAGCAGCCCCAACCCAAACCCCAAGAGACCAATCCAGAGAACCAGCAGCAGCCAAAGACAACACCACCAACCAGTCCCCCCAAAATCAGCCACACACCAGCAGACAGACACAGCCCACACCCCAATACAACAGCCCATTCCAGAAGAGCACAGCCCAACAGCAGGGCTCCGCCACCACACACCCAGACCCCACACATCAATCCAAAAGACCAACTGAGCCAGCTCCCCCCAGCACAAACCCCAACCAGCCAGACATGACAGGCAGCCACCCACCCTGGCAGAATCCCAGAAGAGCACAGAAGACCCAGACACACACACCAGACCCACACCACAGCACACCAAGCAACACACCAACACAGACAGCACAGCCCCAGACACACCAGCAGAGCCACACAGCAAGCACAGCCCCCCCACAGCCAAACCCAGACACCCCAAGCAACACCACACACCCATCCCATCCAAGCACAGACAGCATCAGACCACACCACCAGCCACATCCCCCCACCCACCAGACCCACCCAGAGCCCCCAACCACCACCCCACAACCACCCCACACCCCCAGCCAGCCCCAGCCCCCACACCACCCCAACCAGAGACACAGCAACAACACCCCTCACCACCCCCCCCCACACACACCACACCACCCCACCAAACAAGACACCAGGCAGCCAGACCCAAGCCCCAGCAGGCCCAGACCAGCCAGACCAACATCAGACCAAGCCAGCAGCAGCCTTAGCAGCACCACCAAACACCAGCCAGTCAAGCAGACAAAAAGCAACCCACAAAACCAGCATCCCACCGACCAAGCACAAAGGCAGCCACCCACATGAAAAGACCCCCCCCGCCACCATCTACAGACAGCAGCATGCATGACCCATCCAACCAGAAGAAACAAGAGCAACCAGCCCACCAAGCCCATGACACTAGAACTCACCAAGCCACGCCCCAACCCAAACCCCCCACGCACAGACAGACCAGAGCCCAACAGACCACAGCACGCTGCATCACACCCCAGCCCAAGAACCACACAACAGCCCAGACCATCACCACACCACAACAGACAAGCCCCTGCAGCTACCCCCACATAGCCCCCAATCCCCAGCCCAGCCCAGCCCAGCCACCCCTCACCAGTCACAAACCCAGAACAGAATCAGCCAGCCACCCACACCAACACACACAACAGTAGCAACAACCCCACGCCACCATGCAGCCACAACACCCCCAGACACACACAACCAAGAGAAGCCCACCAGCAGACCACAGAAGAGAACAACCAACACCCCAGGCCCACCCCCAGACAGACAGCCAGCACAGACCAGAAATCCCCAAGGAGCCCACACCACAAGCAGCCCACACCCACAACCAGCAGCCAAGACACACCACAGCCAGCCAAAGCACCAGACACCCATCAGAGCAGCAACCACACAGCAGCCAACCAGCCCCAGACCCACAGCCCAGCCCAAGAACAGACAACAAGACAAGCATCAGGTCAGCAGCATACCAACAACACACCACAATCTAGCAGAGAAAGCCTCAGAGCCACACCAGGCAGACATCCCCACCAATCAGCACACCACACAAATCCCAGCCACCCCAGCAGACACCCACAGCTCCCCAGCGCACAAACCAGCAAACATACCCCAACACAGCACCAGCCCAGCAAGTCCAGCAGTCACGACAGTCAAGCAACCCCCCCCCCCCCCCCCCCCCCCCCCCCCCCCCCCCCCCCCCCCCCCCCCCCCGCCCCCCACAGCACAACACCAGAAACCCACCCAGCACAGACACAAACAACCAGACACCAGCCCACAACACAAGATCAGCCCCCCCAACCCAAGAAAAGCCCACCCACCACAACCCCCCCACACACCCAAGCACACGACCCCCCCCCCACACGACACCCAGACACCAGCACACCCAGCACCATCCCACAGACCACACAGACACCCCCCCCACAGCAAAGACAGCAAGACCCAACACACACCAACCCACCCCCTAGACAAGCAGAAGACAGCCAACCCCCACAACTAGACCACAGCATTCACACACCAACCAGCCACCAGCAAGCAGCCGGCAGACCAACACAACAGCCACCCCAGCCACCCACATACACACCCCAGACAGCCACAACGATCGCACACCCCACCAATAGAAGCCCCAACACAGAGACCCATCAGAAGGCCCACACCACAACAGCACACAGCAGTGACCAGCCCAACCCCACCACAACACCCCCCTCACCCCAGAGACAGCCAAGCCACAGCATGCCAGCCAACAGTCCAGCAGCCACACAAAGACCTCAGACCCAACAACAGGCAGACCCAGCAGCCCCCAACAGCAGACAAGCCCCACACACAAGACCCCCACCACCACACCCAGACCAGCCCCCAGCAGCATGTTCCAGCCCCCCACCCCAAGAAGACACCAGACCCAGGACCACAACAACCACAACCAGACAGACACAAGCAGCACCAGCAGACACCCATCATAACACGCCACACGCCAGCCAATCCAAGACAGCACAACCCAACAAGCCAGCCACAGCAGCAACACCAAACACCAGCACCCCCACAACACCAAAGCCCCCCCACAGAGAATAAACCCAAAAGCCCAGCAAGCAACCCCAAGCACAAACCCAGCCATCTGAGCCCAACCAACCAAGCAAACAATAGACAACCAGACCAGACAGACCAGACAGCACGCAAGACCCCACAGAAGCCAGACAAGACCAGAACAGACCAAACAGCCAAGCCAGCCAGACACAGCAGACAGCCCCAGACACCACAACCACACTCACCCACAACCCCCAAAGCCACCACCTAACACACAGACCACCCAGACATCAAGAACCATAAGACCCCCAGAAGACATACCAGACAACCCCACATCAGAACCAGAACACGCACCCCCACCAACCAACATACCAACAATCACAGCATAGCAGCAGCCAATACCCCAAAGTCAGAAACACACACCAACAATGCACACACAGACCTAAACACACACCCCAGACGAGAGAAGAAAGCACCCCCACCAAGACCCCCCAGTACCAGCCACCAGCCAACACCACCACCCAAAGGAGCCACAAGCCACACCCCCCCAACCCCACCCCAGCCACCCCCCATGCCACCCCAGAACACCCCCACCACCCAAAGACACATCACCAGCCCCAAACACAACACCCAGACCCCCACAGAACACCAACAAGCACACCAGCACAGGCCACCCACCCCAGAGCCCAACAACAGACCCACACACACCCAGAGGTCCACACAGACCACGAAACACCATGAGAGAGACCACAGACAAAACCCAACAAGACCCCCACACAGAGCCACAGCCTCAGACCAAATACACATCACCCCCCACCAAGCTCCTGCAACACAACCCAGGGACACAAGAAACAGTCACTCCACCCAGCAAGTAAGCAAGAGAGCACAAGACAAGAAGCAGAAGAAACCAGCCAGAATTCCAGAAGACATCACAGAACAGCACAGAGATCCCCAGCCACCACAACACAGACAAAGACAGAGAAACACCAGACACAACAGCACTCCACCCCAACCCCACAGGGACAACCCAAGACACAGAGAAGCACCACCCCACACCCAGCCAGCAACACGAAAGAGCCCAAAAAGCCAGCCACAGCCCAACACAGCCACATCACCAACCCAGCATAAAGAAGCCACACCAGACCAAACCCCCAACACCCCAACTAGCCATCAAGCAGCCACCCGCCAGCCAGGACAGCACAACATCCACCCAACACCAAGAAACCAACCACACCCCCAGAGACCCACACAATGAGTGACATCACAGCCCCAGACAGCCCAGCAAGCCCAGAAAGACCCACAATAAGCCCACGACCAGATCCACAGCCCCAGACACCCCCCACTAGCCAACACAGAGCCCCCATCCAGCAGCAGAGACCCCACTCACCAACACACAACAAGCACACAGACACGGCCCCCACACACCACAAGAGCAGACATTAAGCATGCAACACCCAACCAGCAGCACAACACTCAGACCCCCCCACCCCAGGCCCACACCCCACGAGACATCCAGCCCCAACACAAGACCCACACACCCATCAGACCAGCCAGCCACACCCACAGACAGAGACCAAGTGCCAACCCAGACAACAGCAGCCACACAACACAGCAGCACAGACACCACAACAAAGCCCCCCCACCACCCAGAGACAGAGCCCCCCAAAGCACTAGACCCACCCCACTCACGAACATACACACGCCAACAGACAACAAACCCCAGCAAACACACAGGCACTGGAAGGGGACAGCACCATCCACAGAGCCAGTCCCACCACCCCCACCCCCAACATCACCACCCAATGACACCACAACCAAGCAGAAACTACAAGACACACAGCCAGACCCAGAGACACTGACCAC
Source organism: Neotoxoptera formosana (assembly GCA_022818045.1). Classification (NCBI taxonomy): domain Eukaryota; kingdom Metazoa; phylum Arthropoda; class Insecta; order Hemiptera; family Aphididae; genus Neotoxoptera; species Neotoxoptera formosana. Next base: position 978,853 of record JAIWJD010000007.1, on the reverse strand, counting down.
ACACCAGCAGCAGACCCACAGCCACCACCCAGACAACAGCAGCCAGAGCCAGCCCCCCAGCCAGACAAGCATCAACACCCCAAACCCACCAAACAGACACACACAGCAGCACAGACACCCAGCCAAAGACAAAGACCACCTGAGCCACCCCAGAAACCCCCCACCCAGCCCCAGTGAGCCCCCCCAAGCAAGACTCACAGCCACCCACAGAAGAACCACACAGCCACCATCACAATAGACCCACACAGAACAGACCCCCAAGACACACCGACAGACCCCCAGCCAACATTGACCAGACCAGACCCACAAAAGCCACAGCCCCAAAGACAGGACCCTAGCAGCAGCCAGCCAAACAGCCACAGCACAACAAGCCAGCAGAGACAGCCCCACACTACACCACAGAGACACCTCAGAACCCCCAAACACCACCAGCCAGAGCAAACCAGCAGACACAACCAAGCCCACAGAAGACCCCAGCACCCAACATACTCCAAGGTAACACACAGCAGAACAACACCTCCATACACCAACAGCCCACATCAAGACAACCCCCCCCAAAGCATGACCCACAAATCAAGCCCAGACCCACCCAGACCACCACCCAAAGAACCAACACCCAGCACAAGTGCAGCAGAGCAGAGAACCACGCCAGCACACTGCACAGACCAACAGAGCAGCAGCCAGCAACCCCAGCAGAGCAAGACCACAGACCACACCAACCCCAGACACCAACCACCAGCACCCAGCAAAAATCCAAACAGCAACCAACCCAGACCAGCACCCACCAGACCAAGACCACAACCCAAGGCACCCCAGCCAAAGCACAACAGAGAAGCAACCACCACTCCAGCAAAAGCCAGACCACAAAGTACCCAGCTTACCAGACAGACCAGCACCCCCGAACCCCACACCCACCACCCCACCACCAACCCACCCCCAGACCACCACAGCAACACAAGACAGACACAAGAAGCACACAGATCCCCCACCCACCCCAGACCACAAGATCAGCAAAACCACAGCAGCAGACCATTCCCATGAGCAGCACAGCCAGGCAGCCCCACACCAGCCACCAGGCACTCCCAACAGCACCAAGCAGCACCCCCACCCCCCTGAATCACCAGAGACCACACCACAGCCACACACCAACCACCAGAGACCAGCCAACCACACAGAGCCACAACAAGCACCCAGACCCCCCAGAAAGACTAGAGAAGAACCAAACAGCCATCGCCACAGCCCACCCAGCAAAGACCCAGCTCAGCAAGACCCCACCAACCCACAGCCAAGAATCCAGAAGCACAACCAGAGACATACCAGACAGAAGCACAGAGGTAAGCAGCAGCACACCCACCCCCATCATCAACCCACCCAGATCACAAAACAAACCCCGAGGCACCAACCAGAGCCACAGCCCACAGAGACACAGCTACACACCCAAAAGAGCAGACACCAACCACACCCACACCCACACAGACCATGCCCAGCAAACCAGAGATACCCAGCAACCCCCAGCACAACAGCCACCCACAAAAACCCTAGAAGACCAACAGCCAGCACAGCAGAACAAGTATCCCCACACACAACCAGAGCACGAAAGACCAAGCCCACCAAGCCCCACCACACCATCACCCAACACCCAATCCCACCAGACCCCAAGCAGAGACCAGAAGCCCAGCCAGAAGAATCCGGAACACACACACGATAAACACACCAGCACACAGAAACAGAGACCAACCCCCTAAGCAGAGCCCACACCAGCCAACCCACACACACAAAGCACCCCAGAACCACACACATAACCAAGCCCAAGCAGGTCAGCCACCAGGCAGCCTATCCACCGGCAACGCAACAACAGCACCACACCCACACAGAAGGCACCCACAGCCACAAGACACCCACCACACTCCACACCAACAGACCCCAGCCACCAGCCAACAGAACAAGACCCACCCAAGCCCTCCACAGACCACAGGCACAGCAGACCCAAGACCACCCCACCACCACCCCCCCCCCAACAGAACCCAGAGAAACCCCAGAACAAGCATCAAAACAGACCCAGCCAGACACAACCAGACCAAGCACAGCCATCCCTCCCCCAGAACCCACACCAGAGAACCCCAAGACAGACCCCACACAGCAAGACCAACTCAGAACACAGAAAAAAACACCCCCAGATCACCAAACCCCACAGACCCCAACAGCAAGCACCCACCCACAAGCCAGCCTAGCCCACTCCACTACCAACACAGACACACCATCGACCCACAGAGAACAACCAAGCAACAACACAGCCCAGACAGCATGCCAGACACCAACCCCAGACACCATGCAAACAAGCATGCCACACCACAGCCCCACATCACCTCCAGCACCACGCACAGCAAACACAGCCCATCAACAACCCAAAGCCCCTCGCCCCACCACAGAACCAAAGACCACAAGCAGCACAGACAAGAAACCCAGCCAACACAACCACACCAGAGACCAGCCCACAAGACACACCCAAGCCCACAACCAGCACCACACACCACAGCAGAGTAACAGACCCCATTGAGCCAGAGAGCCAGCCCATAGAACAGCCCCCCAGTCAGAGAACCACAATCACAACACACACCACCCAAGAGAACACCCACACCCCCCAGAGAATAAAAAACCCCAAGGCGCCCCCATCAGCCCCCCAGACAGCACAGCAGCACCACCACCCACAATGACAGCACATGCCCCACAGCCCCACACAGCAGAAACAACAAACAACCCAGCCAGCAAAAACAAAGACCAGCAGCCCAAGCACAGCAGCATGACCCCAAGAGCCCCCACCACCCACCACAGCCACCCAGCCAAGCACAGATTCACACCCACAGAAGCCCACCCCCAGAAAGCACACCAGCACCACAGACACTCAGAACCCCCCCAATCATCACAGACCACCCAGCCCCCAACAGAGACAGCATCAGCCCAAAGACACCCACCATCCCAACAGCCAACCACCCACCCCACGAGAAACCACACCCCAACAGCCCCAGCTCACACAACCTAACCAACCCCAGACCCCCAGACCCCAGACACCACACCCCCCTGCAAGCCAGAGCCCACACCCACAACACGAACCCCCCACCCAAGCACCCAACTCCACAGCAACAAGCAGAAGCACCACACCCCCCACCCCAGGCCCCACAACCACACCCCCAGCAGCCAACCCACACCAAGCGCCCCACCACACCAAGACACCCCACAGCAGACCAGCCCCTCCCATGAAGAAGCCAGACAGCCACAGAGACAGCACCAGAAAACCAAGCCTTCCACCCAGCAACCCACACACAGCCACACCAGCAACCCAACCCCAACACGCACATGCCAGCACATTCACAGGACCCCCAGCCCCCACCCCATACAGAAGCATCCCCCCCTCAGAGACCAACAACCCACCCACCTATCACACCCACCACACACCACCACACGCACCACAGACCCAGAAACGCCAGAGACCCAGCCCAGCAAAGAGACCCCCCACAGAGCAGACAAGACAACACCAAGCCCAGACCAGACACCAGCACACCATGCAGGCACAGAAAACCAGCCAGACACAAGAAGCAGTGAGCCAACCACCAGAGCACAGTCACCACCCCAACAGACAACCCCCCACTCAGCCCCCCCATGCCCACAGAAGAACAGAAACAGCAAATGAATTCCCCACACGCAGCTAACCCCCCCACAGAGAACACAAATCACCACCAGCTAAGCCAAGCAGCAGCCACCAGAACTAGAAAACCACACAGCACCCAGCAGCAGCACCCAAGACAGACCACAACAGACCCAATAGAAAGCCAGCATCAGAGCAAGCTCAAGACAACCCCACCACAGCCACCCACAGCCACCAGACCCCACTACCACAAGACCCCCCACCCCCCAACACAGAAGACCAGATACAGACAGCCAACAGGCAGCCCCAGACAGCCAGCACACCACACAACAAAAGCACCACAGATCCCAGCACAACAGACAACAAGAGAACCACCAACCACAGAGGCCAGCCCACCAGCAAAAGACAGCCAGCCACAGAAAAGAACAGAAAGAAGAGACCAGCACAGACTCCCCCACCGAGAATCCACCCCCAGACCCCCAAGAACAGTCCACCCCAGCACAGCCCTCACCCAGGCCCCAGCCACCCAAGAGCACCAGCCCACCCCCACACCCATCAGCACAGACCATCACCCAGAAGCAACCACACAGCAGCCCCCCCCCAGCATGAGCAGCACACCACCCACACCATCACAAGCCCCCAAAGCAAGACCCCCAGACCAATACGAAAAATCAGAACCACCAAAGAAAAATGACACACCCAGCCCACCCTCACACAGCCAAGTAAAGGCACCAGCCCCACCCCCACCCACACCAGAGTCACACCACACATCTCCCCCCCCCACAGACCAGCCAAGCCAGACAGGCCACCCAGCCAGAGCCAGACAAGAGAACCCCCAGTCAGCACCCCAGATTCAAGACACATCCCAGAAAAAACAGCCAGAGACCCCAAGACCACCCCCCACACCCACCACCCCCCCCAGTCAGAACTCTCACAGACGCAGTAACAGCAAAGACAGCAGCAAGCCACCCCACAACACCGCAAGACCAGCCAGACCACAAACCAACCACCCACCCAGCCACCCCAGCCCACCAGTCCCCCAGCAGACAGAACGAAGCCCCACAGACCAACATCCCAGCCCAGCCCAAAAGGCCAGACATAGTAACCAGCCACCACCAACAGCCCCCCCCACCCCCAAGAACCACCACCCACACACCAGACCAGAGCAAGGGGGGGACACCACAACAGCAACCAGCACAGACCACACAACCCCAGAAAGCCAGCAGACACCACACAGCCCAGACAGCCAAAGAGCCAGACAGCCAGGATGCCCAGCCAACGCTAGACACAACCCCACAACAGCACAACCAAAGCCAGCAGAAGCCGGCCACAGCCAGCACAACACCCACACAGCCACCAGCACCAAAAGACCACCCACCACAGACACGCAGCCAGCAGCAGGCCAGCCACCAGCACCAGCAGCAGCCACCCAGCCCAGCACAGAACCAAGAACAGCACACGAACCCCCAGACAGAGCGCCCAGCACCAGAAACCATGAGACAGAACCCAACCCAGCCCACAAGCAGCACAACACCAGAGCAACGGCACCAAAAGCCCAAGAAAGACCCCCAGACCCACACAACCAAAGCACAGAAGAACCCCCATCAGCCATATAGAGCCAGACACCCCAGACCTCACCTACCACAACAGTCCCCAGACCCCAAGACAAGCCCAGACACCACACAGCCACATAGGGCATCAGCACCCCCCCAAGACCCAACAAGCACAGACGCACACACCCCCCTGCCCCAATCAAACCACACCAGAGACAAGAACCAGCAGCCCCCACACTAGCACCCCCAGCAACACAGCAAGAACCACAGTTACCAGCAGATCAGACAGACCCCAGACCCCATCACCACCAACACCACCACAGCCCAGGAGCTGACACAGCCCCCACAGAGCCCACAGCAACCACCACAGACACAGACACACAGACCACTCCACCCCAGATCAACCCAGACCAAACCAAGACACAGCAGCCCCCCCACCCAACCACCACCAAGACCACCCAGACACAGCACCCACAGCAGCCACAGCCAAGAAGCAGACCACACAGCAATCACACCAGAACACCACCCAAGACCCCCCACGACCACACAGAAGACCCCAAGCACAGACACAAAACCAGCCAGCCAGAGCAGCAGCCCACAAAGCCAACCAGAAATGACCATGGCTCAGCCCCACACAAAGCGACAAAAAAACACCCCAGCTCCAAGCCAGCAGCCAGACCAAGACCAGAGCACACAGCCAGACCCCAAGCCAGAAGAGAATACAACACCAGCCACAACAGACATCCAGCCACCACCGTTACACACAGACACCCCCACCCCACACCACACCACCTGCAAACCAGATACCCGCCAAGACACAGACCAGACCAGACACCCAACCCAGAGCACCAGCAAGCTAACCCCCACACACGCAACCCCCACACAAGACCACAGACATCCCCCAACCCACAGACCATGAGACCCCACATCCATATCACACCAGCACCACCCCCCACCCCCCCACCCCACATTCAGATAGAGCACACCATCCCCACAAAACACACCACAAGAGCCCCCAACAGAACCCACCCCCCAGACAGCACACCCACCAGCAACCCAACCCAGAGCTCAGAGGACCCCCAGACAGAGAGAACACCCTGACCACAAAGACCCCCCACAAGCTGAGCCAGCAAGCCCACACACCACAAGACCCCACCACACACACAAGCAGAACAGCCCAGACCCACAGACAATCACAAGCACCAGACCAACCCACCAACACCCCCCCCACCAACTCACAGTCACCCCACGCACCAAATCCTACCACAAGAGCCAACCAGCACCACCCAAGACCCCACAAATCCTCACCCAATAATCCTCCCCCAGCCCGAGAGCCTCTCCAAGCCACATAGAGCCAACCACCAGACAGCACCAAGCTCACCAGCCCACACACAGCAACAGCCAGAAGACCAGATCAAAAGAGCAGGCCCCCTCAAGACAAACACACACAGCCCTAGACATCACCAGAACCCCCCAACGAACCAGCACACAGCACCACCCACTAAGCAGAAGCCAACCAGAGCAGAACAGACATTAGCCCAGACCACACCCAAGCCAACCAAAGCTCCCCCCATAGCCATGGCACCCACCCACCCAGAACAGCACCAATCAGCAGCCTCCCACCCCCACAAAGACCATAGTCCACCAGACAACCCAACCCACACTACAGCACCCAGCAGAGACCAGACAAACACCACCCAGAAGACAGCGGCCAAAGCATATGCAGCCATCACAACCCCCAGCAACAAGACTAACACCCCCATTAGACCAGCCCACATGCAAAACAGCACCACACCCACACAACACCACAACACACTAGTAAACCCACACACATGCCCACAGACACCCACACCCTCAAGACCATACAGAAGCCCCACCACACCAACCACAGTCCCACAAAAGCAGCCCAGCCCCCAGAACACCACAACCCAACGGCTAGAGCCACCAACAGACCACCAGAAGACCCCAGCAGCACACAACCCAGATACACAGCAACAGCCCAGACCAGAGCATATCACCACACACCCCCCAGAACAAGAGCCAATCCACCAGTCAGCCAACCCAACCACGACAAGCACCCAACAACACCCAGACAGACCACAGCCACAGCACCAAACCCCAACAGACACCACCAAACCACACCACCAGCCCACCACCAGGCACAGCAGCAGCAGAGCCGCCCCGCCACAGCAAGCACACAGCAAGAAAGCCCAGCCCAAGAGACCGCACCACCCCCCACCACCACTCATGCACAAACCCCACACAGACACCAGCAAGAGCACCACACCACCCCCCCCCCAGAGAACCACAGACCCCCCAGCACGCCCACCAACAAATCAGCCCACACCCAACATCAGCACCCCAACCAGCAGACCCAGCCCCCAAGACTCCAGCCCAGAGACAGATAAGAACCCAGCCCACAAGCACAGAGACCCAAACGCCACCAGCCCAAAGATCACGGCAGTTGCCCACACACCACAAAACACAGACACCATCCCCCAGCCCACAGAGCCAATACAGCCCAGGCCCCAGCCCTCACCACCCAGCACCACAAAAGCCCACCCACCCACCTACCACCCCCACACACCCCCCAGCAGACACCACCACCACACCAGCCACATCACCCAAACAACCCCAGCACCACCAGTGCAAGCACAGCCATCAATCCACATCAGCCAGACCCACATCCCGCAGCACCCTGCATCAGAACCCAAGCCCAACCACACACACCACCACCACAAGACCCAGACCCAAGACATACGATCCACAGCCAACCAGCACCTGAAGACAACACCACAAGCAAGACCCCAGACCCCAACCAGACCACAGAGCAGCCCAAACCCAGAACCACCCCCATAACCAACACCCATGAGACCCCCACAGCAACCACCCACCCCACAGACCCACAGCCCCCAAACCAACAACACACAACCAACAGACAGACACAGCAACACCCCCCACCAGAAGACCCCACACCACAGCACACACAGACACCAACCAACACCACAGCATAACACCAGACACAGCAGCCCCCCCCAGAGAAGCAGAGACAGCCACAACCAGCCACAACCCCACCCACAGACCCCAGACAGTCCCCCCACAAGCAAGCAGCCCCCTCACAGTCCACAGAGCCAGCACAGAAACCAGCCCACCCAGTGAACAGAAACAGACACCAGCAGACACAAACCCCAGAGCAGCGAAGCAGCCCCCACCCCCACACCACAAAGCCACACACCCTCAGCACACAGGAAGCCACCCCCACACAATGCACACAGCAACACAACACGCCCACCCAGCCACAGCCCAAACACCAGAAGACCCACCAGACCAAACAACACAGCCAGACCAGCCAGACCCCAGAACCCCCCACACCAGAGACAGGCCTCCCCACCCCCCAACCAGAAACAGCCAGCATACCCCACAGCCCAGCCAAGCCCACAGGCACACAGTCCCCCAGGGGGGGGGGGACCACACAGCCCAGAAGAAGAACACCCAGCCCACCCAGCACACCCCCACACACACAGACCAACCCCCAAAGCAGGCCCACAAAAAAAGGGGGGGGCCAACCCCCACAGCACCACCCACAGCCAGAACACCACCCAGGTGGTACAAGCCACCAAGCCACCCCAACTAGCCATCCCCCCTAGCAACTCCCCCACCAACCCACCACCAGCCAGACAGCCCCAGAGACCCACCACAGAACAACCCTCCACAGACACAACCCATGCCACCAGAGACCAGATCAGCTCCCCACACACTGCCAAAAACCACCACAGCCAACGCCAAGAGAGACAGCACCTAGCAATAGCCACACAGACCACACACAACAAGACCACAACACCAGAGACCAGTCCACACCAGAACCCCCTAGCACTCAGACAGCCACACACACCCAGAACACATCACAACACAACAAGCCAACACGCAGAAGCCCCCCACCACCAGCCAAGCACCACAAGAACTCATCACAAACCTAACACCCAGACACCACACCCACAGACCACACCCAAGACCTCCCATCCCACCCCCCCACCACCACCACACACACCCAGAACCACCTCCCAGAGATCACACAGACCACAAGAAGCCACCAACCAGAACCCAGCCACAAGACACCCACACCACACCCCAGCCCAGACAGGACCCCAGACCAACCCAGCCCACAGCAGCCCCCTAGAACAGAGACCCCCAGCAGTACAGAACTAAGTACACAGGCAGGCCCATCCCCCAAGCAACCCCAGCCCACGAGAGAGCCCATGCACCACCCCAGAAAGCAATAGACCACAGAGAACCCACACCAGACCACACCACCACCCAAACACACAAGCCCACAAAACTACAACACCATCCCCAAAACGACACACTACAGCAACACACCAACCCCACCCCCACAACAACACCACACAACCCATGTCAACACAACACAACAACCAACCCAACACAGAAGCACCACACAACACACACCAACCAAACACCACCAGCAGAACACACCAAAAATCACCAGCCCACATCAACTACCCAAGCAGTACCAACATACACACTCATTACCCAACAACGACACCACAAACAAACCCACCACACCACACCCTCCCAGCAAACCTCTCAAACACAACCAACCAGCACAACCACACCCCAAAACACCCCCAACACATAAACCCACACACCCCACACCACCCACACAACACCACCCACACCCCCAACACATATCCAACACACAACCCCCAGCCACATCGAACAGCAACACACCCTACCAAAGTCAACACCCAACAAACACCAACCACCAGAAACCACACACACACCACAAACACACACCACACCCAACTCTCACCCCACAGCACCCCAATACACACCACAGCACAACACCAGACAGATCAACCCACAACAAACTCTCACACCAGACACAAGAACACATAATCAACACCCACCCCACCCCCACAGACACAGACAGACACATCACAGACACCACGCAAACAACCCCCACCACCACCATCCAAACCCACCCACCACCCGACAAACATGACAAGACCCAGACACCAACACCCACACACACCCAAACACACCACAACAGCCAAACAGCCCAGATCCACCCACAATGGATATCTAACACACCCACCACCACGAACACCACCCACACACACAAACACCACAGACAACCCCACCAAACCACCACAACCTCACCCACCAGCCCACCACACAGACACACAGCAGCCCCCAGACAACACCCCCCCCCCCCCATCCCAGATCCACCAACCACCCACCAGAACACAAGCACCACCCAGCCCCAGACCACAGCACACACAAGACCACAGAACACACCCCACAGCCCGCCAGCAGCACCCACAACAGCCACACAAAGAACCAGCATCAGCACCCACCCACCCACCACTAGCCCCCCAAGATCCCAGACCAGCAGCCCACCAGACCACAACACCACACCCAGCCACAGAAACCCAGCACCAGCCCCACCCCCACACAGAATTACACTCCCCTAGACACAGCCAGCACAGATCCGACACACCATCACAGCCCACCCACCAACCCCCCCACCCAGACACCACACCCAGCAGACCCCCAGCGACCCACAGACAGCAGCCCACCCCACCAGCACAGAGCCCCGAATCCACCACAACACCAGACCCCCACCCCACACCCCCCACAGACCCCCACCAGCAGCCACCAGAAGACCCACCCAGCTGATCAACACAGCAACCAGCACAGCAGCAGACCCCCCAGCCCCCCAGCACACCAGACAGCTCCACCCACACACCCCACCAGCAGCCCAGCACAGCAGATCCCCGAAACCACCAGCCCAGATCCACACCAGCAGCACACACACCACAGCCACACCACAGCCCCCAGCCCCCAGATCCAGGCAGCAGCCAGCAGATTCCCCCACCCCCACCCCACACCCCCAAGCAGCCCCTGACCAGCCAGACACCAGACAGCACAGCACACAGCCAACCACCCCCCACCCAGAATCAGGCCCCAGCACACAGCCCCTCACACACAGCACCCACCAGGACAGCCCACAACAGCCCAGCAGACACAAGCACCAGACACACCAGACCCCAGACCATCCCCACCCAACCCCCACCACTCACCACCACAGGCACCAGATCCCCACACAGATCATCCACCACACACCCAGCCCAGCCACCAGCCCCATGACACACCTGCACCAGCCCAGACCCAGCACACCAGACACCACAGATCCCCCAGCACCAGAACAGCACACAGCCCACCCCACACCCACACAGCACCAACACAGACCCACAGCCACCAGACCCCACCAAGCCCCAGACAGACCCAGACCCCAGACCCAGCCAGACCAGACCACCCCAGACCCACCACACCCTCCACTCCCACAGCCAGCAGCACCACAGCACGCACACAAGGCCCTCCAGACACCAAACCCAGCACCCCCACCAGCACCCCGACAGAACCCCCACACACCAGCACCAACCACCCAGCACCCACACACAACAGCCCCCCCCCACACCCAAAACCCCCCAGCACACCCCCCACCCCCCCCAAGCCCAAACCCAAAAAGC